>VZTG01007555.1:286316-524052 GCA_013397845.1 Melanocharis versteri | reverse complement strand
AGCGGGGGGGCCGGCACGGGCAGCAGCATCTTCCCGAGCCGCAGCCCGTGGGGAGCATCGCCGGCCCGGCATGGAGAGCCTGAGCAGCAGCCTGAAGAAGAAAGCCACGGAGCACCACTACAGGGCTGAGGTGATGATTGCTGGAGAGCAGCTGAGGTAGGAGGTCCCGGGGTCCTCCTGCAGCCCGGGGCTCTGGGCTGTATCCCGTCAGCAGCGGGCTCAAAGCTTCATCCTTGAGCGAGCTCCTTCCCCCAGGTGCTGGTGTCCCCCTCCCCAGGACCTGCTGATCCTTCCTTCACCCACCAAAGAGGGGTGAACCAGGTCCTTTTCTGGTGTACCTTGTCCTGCTGCTCCTCTCTGGCATCTCCCACCCTTCACCCCCAGGTGCCAGGGGACTGATGGGTGAGTTTAGAAGGCAACAGATTTTTTGGTCCCTTTGCACCTTCCCCCAAGCACAGAGAGTGATGTGGTGGCACTGAGCAGCCTCCACAAGGTCCCTGATCGCTGGATGGATGAGGACAGCAGCATTTCTGGGGATGCTCGGATTTTTGGGGTGACTTGGAAGGGCATTCCATGGGTGCCACGTGCCTGAATTGGATCTTCCCTTTCCTGAAAGTCTCTTGGGAACTTCTGCTGGTTTATAGTCTCAGTTCTTCAGCAGCTTCTGAGGGTTTTCTTCTTAGAAAGACAGAAATCCATTCTCCTATGCAATGTGTGGCTGAGAAAATGCGTTCCTTGTGTATCTGGGGTCAGAACATCCTCCTTGCTTCCAAGCATGTGACTGGGAGCTTTCCTAGCTCTGGAGCAGAGTTTGCTTGTTTGTGTCTGGAGCCATTCTGGTTTGTTTTGAAATGTGGGTGGAAATTAGGAAATATATCCTTGATAATGTAAATAGCCCAGAGCCTGAGTGTGTTATCATCAGATCCCTAAAATTAGCTTGGTGTAGGTATGTTGTCCATTCTCAGTGAGCACTGTTAGCTTTACCTTTATTATTTGTACTCTATCAAGGATTGATAACTTCCAGCTAAGGACTGAGGCCCCATCTTGAAAATACACCCAGGGGACAGAGCACGCTTATTCATATTTATATTTCCAGTATTCACTCATCTGGAGTGATGGAGGTTTAAGTTGAACCCCCTAGCCTGGCCCAAAGGAAGGGGTCAGGTATTCAGAGAGAAAATAAAATTATCAAACTGTGTGTTCAAACTGTGTTCCGTGTGTGGGGACTGGTGTGACTTCCCTGTACCTGTTGCAGGACAGGAGCAGATCAGACCCTGGGCCCTTTGGTGATTGTGGCTGTAAGCACGAGGAGGGGATACAGTAAATTTGTTTGTGAACAGAACTCTTCCAGTATACTGCACACTGGGCTGAAGTTGAATAGGAACCCCAAAGTTTATGAAGTTTTGGGGACATCCATAAATTATTTTTTCTTCTTTATTTTTTTTCCCCATAGCTGCAGTGCTTTGAAGTTTCCTGGTTTGGGGAGCTCCCAAAATCTGAGAGTTCCCAGTGGGGGAGAGGAGGGTCCTTTTGCTGGGGCTGGGCACACAGCGGCTGCATCCTTGTGCTTTGGTCTGGGCAGGAGCCTGTTCCCAGTGCAGAAGGATGGGATGGGAAGGAGCTGTTGGTGTAAAACCTGAGGAGCAGGATGAGGAGATGGACACCAGCCTGGAGCTGGGCTGCTGCTTCCACGGAACCTCTGGCTGGAAGGAGAATTGAGTGAGGCAGAACACCCAGAGTGTTTGAATTTCTCTCTTGTGTTTTGGGGATCTCGCATCCTGGCAGGTAAAGAGTTTGTGGTATGAATCTTCCTGGGACCTGGGTGGCCGGTGGAGAGCAATGGGGAAACTGAGGCAGGGAGGCTGGGTGATGTCTCAAACCACAGCAGATGGGCAGGGCTAAATGTCCATGCTGTCCTTCTCTGCTTTTCCCCAGATGTGGAATAGAGGCATGGAAAGGAGCCTTGCAGCTGCCCTGACTGGCTCAGTAAACCTCCATCAGCAAATAACGCTGCTGTATCCACATGAAACATCAAACATTTGTTTTTCCCTGCTCCCTGCTTCCTGCCCTGCCTCCCCACTACTACATTAAATCAAACAAACCTTTGCTCCATCTTTACAGTTCTTTGGCTTCCCAGCAAGTCTGCAAATGCCTCAGAGTTTGGTTTGGCCAGAGGGGTGAGTCTGTTCAGTGTCAGGATGCTTTTCCCAGCCAGGAATAGCTGCACAAGTGAGGGCTGACGGAATGCTCCGTGCGGATGGCCGGGAATGAAGCGGATCCTGGAGGAATCAGTGGGAGATTGGCCAGTGTGGTTTGGGTTTGCCTGTCTGCCAAGGTCCCTCTGCTTCAACGGCTGCCTGGTCCAGGGAGGGGGAAAAAGGAATTTTAGATTTTGAGTCTCTCTCCACTAAAAAGATAAAAATAATTTTTTCACTGATATTTTAGCCTTGAGTTTGAGAGGGCTGCTGGCTCAGGCTCGTTCCTCACGTCTGCTGTCATTCCTCTTGTGTCAGACATATAAACTTGCATGAAAATCACATCAATTTTACTGGGCGTTGTGTATTCCTGGGTGGCATTCTGTAAGAGAGGCCCAATTAGTCACTTCTAATTGCAACAAATGGCTTATCTACACAGAGAGGTTCTGGAACAGCTTCCTTGCTTTGCATTCACACCCTGCTGTAATCGGAGTTCCTCAAGTATGGACAAGCCCTGGTGCACTCTTGTCTGGGTATTCCCATGGTCTGGAGAAACAACTGTGCTCTAATAGCTCTGTTAAGCTGCATTAATCACTCCTAAACATAAGATATACTCAGTAAATTTATGTCTTGCACGGAAAAAGTGAGAGGAGAAGGAAGCTTTTTTCCTACAAAGAATAAAATTGCAATTTTTGCCACTGTCCAAAACTTTCAGAGCTGACGAGTGTTTTATTTGGATACTCGAACCGCAGTGCTGTTAAATAAAGTGCTCATACTTTGGTGCTCTGGAAATTGGGCTCACTAAAGGTGTGTGGCTGAATGTGCCAAAATTTGTATTCTTGCCCAAAAGTCATTTGTCTGCAGGAGGTCTGGTGGTTCTCTGTTGGACTTGGATCTCTTGTGATGAGCATGACTTCCTTGAGGAATCATGGGGCACTGCTTAATGTAGCAGTTTACATTATTCAAAGATGAAACTTCATGGTCACAATGACGTTAAAAAGCTAATTATTAAATTTCTAGCACTGGTGAAAGAGAGGACTGGGAAGTAGACTTGTGCTTGCTGGGATTTCTTTTTGAGATTTAAGTCTTCCTATACTTACATTTAAATACAAGGGAAATAAAACACCCCAGTACCACTTTGGGCTGTCACAGGCGTGCAAAGCCCTCCCTTGTCCCCCGATGTCCTGGTGCTTTTTCAGACTGGGGGTGATGCAAACTGGGGTTTGCTGAGCCTGTTTGCAGCAGCTTTTTTGCCTGAACGTGCCTTTCCAGCAGCAGCTGCTTTGCAGAGGTGCTCCTGTGTCTGTTGCTGCCTTTTAGTGAGCACTTAGTTGTTTGTTGTTTTGGTGTGTGGTTTTTTTTGTTGTTGTTTTTTGTTTGTTCGTTCCTGTGAAGATAGGAACAGAAAAGCTCCTTTGGATGATGCATCTTTCCAAGGCCACTCATTTGTAGTTAGCTGCTGTGGGAATGTGACTTGGAGTTAATATCCTTGAAAGATCCACCTTGTCATTGGAGATGCTCAAGGTCTGTTTACATGGGAGGTGAGGGAGAGTTTTTTCCCCTTCTGTTTGGATGTCCCTTTCAGCAAGGTTACCCGGGATGAATAATGATGGCTTTGTAGTGACCTTGGCAAAGAAACAATTTGCTTACCCGACAAAACCTACCCAAAGCAAACGCACGTGGAGGCTGCGACTGCCAAGCCAGGAGTGTTTCGTAAGAGCCCATTCTCATGTTCCAGCAAGTGTTTTATCCTGGCCTTATTCTGCCTTTTTTTTTTTCATCCTTTTGAAGAAGTAATATATCCACAGGGTAGATTTTGCCATCCAGAAACCTCATAATATTGTGTATTATTATGTATTTCCTTAATCTTTTTTGTCTGGAAGCATGATTAGAAGCCACTCATGGTTCCACCAGCTCTGTTTTTGTAACATCACACGAGAGCTGTTACATCCTGTGGCTGAAGGACAAAGTTTGTCTCTTCAGGGTTGACAGGAAACAGTGAACAAGAGGAAAGTGAAAAGTCCACAAGGACACTTGAGCCGAGCCTCTTCCGCTGCCCTGGGTCTGCAGGACAGAGGGAAAACTTGTCCCAGACTTAAAACAGCCCTTAAAGGTCCAAGGTGCTGCTCCAGAGGTGCTGAAATACCACTTAATTCCTGTGCTGGCAAGTGCTCCCAACAGAATATTATCAGAATAAGTGTATTTTTAAATTTTAAAATCTTAGGCCTTAGCAGTCTTGCTTGCTAAAAACTTATTTTATTTTATTTTATTTTTCTCCTTCAAAATCTGTGCATTTTTTTTTCTATATTCTGAAATGTGATTAAAAAAAGGGAATAAAATAGGGGAAATAGTGTTCTCCCAACCAGTTTCTCTTCAGGTCTTGTGTGATTATGGTCTATGTGTTATTGTATGTACAGGGGGTGTGTGTGAGTGTAAATACGTATATATATTCTTTATAGAATCCTGCAGACTCTTGATGGCAATAGAGCACTCTTGGAACATTTCTTATCTTTGCCAAATATTCCTCCCAAGTGCCTTCCCACTTGTTGATCGTGCAGGAGAGAAAACAAAAATTGGCTGTGTCTCCCCCCATAGGTGGGGAGCCTCTGTTTGCAGCCACTGCTGACTGTGTCTGGTTGCATTTTGACACTGGACCATGAAATAAAGGAAGAAAAGAGACAAAAAACTGTAAAAATAGCAAGGCAGCTGTCTGTGGACTGTTCTTTCCGGGTAAAATCCATCTGCAGAATGAGTGCTGGTCACATGTGGGAATGAGCCTTCCAGGCAAAGAGTGAAATACTGGATATGGACCTCAGGAGCTGAGGGAGGTCTGTGCAAGGCAAGGCCAGGAGCTGGTTCTGCATGAATCTTTAATTAGCAGAAAGGTCTGAAAACTTCTATCAACTTCTCAGCTTTAATTACAACAATCAATTACTAATTATTCCTCTAACAAAATGTTTCATGGTAAAACTTTTAGGAACTTAGTATTTGTAAATCCTACAATATAGGACAATCAATTATTAACTGGTAGATTTTTAGGGTATTTAAACTTCTTGTGAGGGTGCCTAAAAGTGTTGTCCAACAGGCATAACTTTTCCAAAAAGAACAAAAGAACTTGAGGCATGAAATAATGAAAGGCTGCAGTGTTTAATGCCTTAGTAAAACTCACTGGCCCGGGGCAAAACTGGGAATTGCATTGAATAATTTGAAGCAAAAACCATCCTGGAGTTACAGAGATGTTTAATTAATATCTCCCCTCAGAGGCTGCTGCACACACTGGGCATTTTCCAGCGTTGGTGTTTTGGGAACGGTCATGACTACAGGGCAGAAGTTTGGCCCCTGGACAGATCTCCTGCCAAACTGGGCTGGCTTTGGCTGGAGCACAGAGGAGCTCTGTGCCTTGTGGCTCTCTCACTTGTTAAGGTCCTTTTGAAAGTCAAAGCTGTGCTCACCTGAGTAACCTTCCCCCATTTATCTTTCCATGGGAGCGGCAGACCAGCCGTAACATCAGGGTTTTCGGGATTGGAGGATTGTTGTTTGGTAAACTGTGTCCCAGTCAATCCCAGCTGGAACCAGAAAATGGCAGGACTGTTGTCCACTGCTGCAGTGGGTTAGTGGGTGCATGTGTTAGGTGGTGCTGGGATCCACCTGGCACTCATTTCTCGGACAGAAGAAAGGAGGGCCCCTGTTACTGCTCCCACCTGGAGTTATGAGTAAGGCTCTGTCCTGGGGGCAGCTTTATTCCTGCTCTCATGGCCATGGCGAAGGAGAACTAGACACAGAATCGTGCCAAGATAGTAAATACATGTACTGCTATATTTTTCTGGGTTTTGGCCGCTCTTCCTCCCCTTTAGTTGGCTCCTGTGGGTTTGAGAGGCTTGTTTAGAACAAAAAGCCACGTATGGGTCAGACTGCGTCTGCTCAGGCAACCTGAGTGGTGGCTGGAGGAGAGAAGGGGATGGTGGAGAGGCTCCTGATGCAGTCTGGCAATGCCGAGGCGTTTGGTTGAATTTATCAGTCCCTGGCTGCTTGGCAGCAGTCCCAGCTCACGCAGGGTGGCCTCTCCAGGCTGGACAGATGTGGGCCATCAGACCCAAACTCCGCTGTGAGCTGTGCTCAGTGCTGCCTTTCCCCCCAGGCTTCGGCTGCACGACGGGAAGCTGATCAAGGACAGGCGGTACCACCTGCGCACGTACCCCAACTGCTTCGTGGCCAAGGAGCTCACGGACTGGCTCATCGACCGCAAGGAAGCGCCCGACCGCGAGACCGCCATCCGCCTCATGCAGAAGCTGATGGACCACTACATCATCCACCACGGTGTGTGGGCGTCCTGCCGCCCCCGGGGCAGGGCTGTGTGTCTGCTCACCCCGTCTGTCCCTCAGCCCAGCACCCAGGAGAGTGCTCAGGTCCCTGTCTGCCACCCTGCCGTGGGTGAGGGCTCCTGGAGAAGCTGGGAGAGGCTGGATCTGTGTGAAGCTGTGTTGCTCTGGGGCATGTGCCAGTTACCTGCCCACCAGAAAAGGGGCTTGGGCTGGTAAAATGACACGTGAAGTGTCTCCTCTTTGAAAGCAGGCTCAGTAACACCTGACCTGTGTGCCTGACCTGTATCCCTGTATCCAGCCAGGTGCATGTTTGTACAGCAGCTGGTCTGGCTCGTGTTTGTGTCATGCAGAAGTGGGAGCTGAATTATAGCACATTTCATTTCTGCACCATAAGACTCCAGTATTCCTTAGTTTCCCCATGGTGGGACAAATAGGGCTGTGGAGTCCACATCACTCCAAGGAAAATTTAATCTGGCACCTGTGAACCTGGAGCTGAAGCAATCGTGTAGGAAAGCCTCCCTTGGGATTTAAGTGTGTGCTGCCATTGCAAAGGCTTGTCTATAGAACCTAATTTTAAAAAAATTTAAAAGGAAGAAAAAAAAAAAGTAAGTGGAGAAAAAGCAGCTTGATGCTGAAGCCCAGCTCTTAGCAGTATTCAGGTTTTTTTCTTTTTAAAATTTTTTTCAACTTCCAGGAGTATTGGATTAACTCAGGTCACATACTGAGCTCTGAGTTGCAGAGCAATCCCCAAGGTCCAGCCCTTGGTCCCAGTATAACAACAGAAAACAAGTGCTTCAGATGGGCAAAAAGCAATTTCTGTCCATGTGGTTTTCAGGCCCAGCCAGGAACAGAAGCCCCAGATTGTCAAACAGCCCTGGGACACCTCTGCCACCGGTGGGGAGGGCTGTGGCTGAGCTCTCCTGCTGCCAGGGCTTTGGGACAGGAGCTGTGGCAGCCTGGAGCTGCGTGCTGGTTTGTCACACGAGGATGTAGCTGAGCAGACAGAAGCAGATGACGACCACACCAAACCAAACCCTCTCCTCCCCCCTCTTCTCTGGGCTCCAAAAATAGCTGCCTTTGACCACTGCAATGCAAACACTCCCTGTTGCCATCTACTACTTGCTGAGGGTAATGTCCTTTACATTAAACTGCCTTGAGTAAAAATAAACTGCTGCTGGGCTTTATCACAAAAGGCTGAAGCAGGGAGTTCTCAGTTAACCATTAACACTTATAGCTGATTATTTTTCCATCTCTCCAGCTGACAGTATCAAATAAATCCATTAGCTAATTAAACCTGTGCAGCACTGGGTACCAGCACTGTTTTGATTGCTTATTAAGACACGTCCCTCCTGCTCCTGCCTGGCAGGACACAGAAGTTGACTTTCCAACTTGCCTCGTGTCCATTAATTTTTGTTAGTCCTGTGGAAAGAGAGCTGCCAGCTGCAGCACAGCACTGGGTGCTTGGCAATTTTCTGGCTAAACTGCTTGCCCTCTTCTCCCCTGGCATCCAGATAATTAGCTCATGAAGATCATCATGCTGCCTCTTAATTGTCTGGTATGCTTTGAGCTTTGGTTCTGTTACACGCTGGAAACACATGGAAATTGGTCTCTAAATAGTAAAACTGCTTTGGTTTTCTATGGGCACAGTCCTGTAGGGTTTTATGTTCTATTCCCAGTTGCAATGGCTTTGGAATAGTTGCTCCTTGGAATTAGGAGGCTGCAAACTTTCACTGTTAAAACAACCTTCTCATCCTGCCCTCGTGCTTGGTGAGTCACAGGCGTTAGAGTCCTGATTGCATCTGAGACAGCTGCTCTGCAGGAATGATGAACCCGAGATAATCTGACAAGTTTTGGCATTTTGCTGCTCACCTGAAGGGGAATGTGGTTGTGCCGGTCTGCTCAGAAGGATGAAAATGTGTTAAAATTTTCACAAGAAGTATCTTGAATCTTTTGAATTTCACTCTAGTGGATGATGTTACTTTAGTGAGGAAACATTTGTGGTTTTTCTTTTTCCCTTGACTAATTTTCTTTGTTTTCCAGGCATAGTCTGTATTCTGGTTTTTGTTGTTTTTTGGGGGTTTTTTTTACCACTTGACTTTCTTCTTCTTGCTTCAGATGGGTGGACCTGAAGGCAGGCTGACTTTTAAGAGCTGAACTATGATTTTTAGGCTGGGGTTTTTTGTCTTTGTTTTAGGGGGTTTTTTTGTACTTGTAGTCTAGGAGTCTGTTTCAGGCAGGTTTGTCTCACAACTGTATCCCAAATATTTACCTGCTAAAGGTTACATGAACTAAAAGCTGAGCATTTACAGACTGTGTGCCCATCCCCAAGATGAGTTTGAGGCTTTTCATACAGATTTAATTATTCCAGTTGTATTGCACCTGGCTTTGAAGGAAATTTTCTCTTGAGGTCGGTTTGCCATGCAAATTAATTGGGCAGGGTTGGCACAAAATAGTGTAGAGAAGTTCGTGCCATTTTTTAAATCTATTTTTTATTTTTTAGCTTACGAGTATTTTTGACAGACAGATGCGATTTTAAGGGGGTTTGAGTGCAGTGTGTTTTTTTTTTCCTCTGTCCTACAAGTCTGCTTACATCTAGCTTTTTAAAAAAAGTTGATTGGGGCAATTCCGTTCATCTTCTTTTAGTCTAAATCTAAACATTAACACTTAGATGAAAAAAAACCCACCGTGTTTTTTCTAATGAATATTTTAGCCTCTGGAACAAATGCAGACCCCAACTCCAGCTTTTCCAAGGTCTGTACACTGGGACTGACCTCTGCTACCAGCATGAGCTTCAGGTATTCATGAGCAGGTAATTTTGGGGGACCAACGTCCCGGATGCCAGTTGTTCCACGAGATGAGGGGCACAGGGAAGGACATGGCACGAAGCCCTACAAGCTTTTATCCTGGAGACAGCATCCTGCTGGGTGTGAGGCCTGCGTGTCCATCACGGACTGACATCCCTGCCCTGTGTTCTTCCAGTCTGCGACGAGCACTCGGATTACAAGGACGCCAAACTGCTCTACCGCTTCCGCAAGGATGACGGGACCTTCCCCCTCAGTAAGGACGTGAAGGTGTTCATGCGAGGGCAGAGCCTTTACGAGAAGTACGTGAGTCCTTCCCTGGCACTGGGGCACTGGGACTGTGCCCTGCTGGCTGTGCTGGCTGCTGGTGCCCTGCAGCTGGGAGCCACAGCTCCTGCTGGCTTTGCTTTTCCTTCTTCGCACTCCCTGCTGTCCCAGTGGGAAATACTGCTTCCTGAGCCCTGTCCCAGCTGCAGGACAGCCAGCATCCTCGGGGATGGGACAGGAGTTTTGCTATGAGCTCATGGGTGCTTCCGAGGGCTCCAGCCCATGTGCAGGGTCTGGGATCTGGTACAGGGCAGTGCAGTCTGAGTGCTCCTGGGATGAGCACATCCATCGGCCTTTCCCAGCACTCTCCCAGCCTCCTCGTGTGAGCTGCTTCCACCAGCTGTGTTAGGACTTATGTCTCATCAAAGCCAGCAAGGTATGGGATTTTCAGGACCCTCGTGGGCCTGGGTCCCTGCAACTCGTTTAGCCTAGTTGCAAAATTCGTAATGGAAAAGTTAATCCCCAGAGAGTAGAGAAAACCCCTTCCACCTCCAAGTGTTTCATTTTCTTTGTGTTGATTGTTCCTGGTTCTAAATCCAAGACATCTTTCCAGAGTTCACATCCCCTCACCGTGGCAATGAGAGTCACAAAGGGGTCCTGAAAGAGCAGTCCTTCGTGCGGGCGGGCGGTGATTTTGGGTGTGTCCCTGCCCCTTTGCCAGCTGTGCATCCCTCGTACTTTGCTCTTGATCCGCAGCAGCGAGCGTGGGCTGGGACAGCATCCAGGCAGTCTCACGGCTGAGCCGGCTGCACCCTCTCGTGGAGACACTGGATTTAGGTCTCACATGCTGCCAGTGGAGCACCTGCTGACTGAAACCACCTTATCCGTGCACTTGGACCCTCTGCCATGCGTTACCCACACTCAGTCGCTTGCTTGCCTTTCCCTGTGGTCTTTAGCTGAGGTCACAGCCCAACTGGTTTTGCTGGAGCTGCTGCCTCGCTGTGATGAAGATTTACAAAGGTGCCCGACTGCAGCTCCGTGTTCCTCCCTCCCTTCCCACCGCTCCCAGGCAGGAATGTTCTGGCTGCAATGCTTTGCCCGCTTCTCTCGGCCTTGCTTCACCCGGCTGCGGTTCCCGTGGGGATTGGCAGGGATGTCTGGCATCACGGGAGCCTTGTCCCACCTCTGTGCCAGGCTGGTGAGCGTGGAAGAGTCAATCCTGAAGGTGAGGGAGGAGAACTCGGTGAAGTACCAGAGGACTTTCCTGGGCTCTGAGATGATCGACTGGCTCGTTCAGGAGGGAGAGGTGGAGAACAGGCAGGAGGCGGTGGAGCTGGGCCGGGCACTGCTGGAGCACGGGATCATTCAGCACGGTGAGCCAGAGCCTGGCTGGAGCCAGGGTGGGAAGCGAGGGGTGAGCGTGGCTGTGCGAGGAACAAATCCCCATTCACGCCATGCAACAAGTGCTGGTCAAGTGCCCACTCCGAGATGGCAACGGAGCCTTTTAGTTCTATGTTTGGAGCTGGTGACCTTTGAAACCGGAGCAATCTTCCGCCACCCACAAAGGCTTTGAGATGAAATCTGAGCTCTTGCTCTTCAGTTCTTCAAAGCCACCGGCCACTGGGCTGGGCTGCACCCCTGGGTTTGGAGGGCTGGAGCGTGAGGATGTGAGGTTTAGCTCCACTTGGCTGGAGATCATATCCATCTGCTATAATTAAACTTCCAATTCGGAAGGCAGGGAGTCCTCTGGGTGTCTTGGGACAGGGGCAGGTGGAGGGCTGTGACACTGAGTGCACCCCTGGGAGATGGCACCTCTTGGGGGGTTGCCCTGCTGTTCCTCCCTTCCTGCAGGCAGCATTCCCACGCAGGCAGAAAAGCTGCAGTAGAGCACAGGGGCATTAAAAGCAATTCATGAGGGTCCCTCAGATTATTTTGTTATATATTTTTCCACCCCCTCAGCCTCTCCCTCCTCCCCTGTTCTCTCCTAGTCTCCAATCGGCATCACTTCTTTGACAGTGACATCCTCTACCAGTTCTGGATCAACTTTCGGCGGCGGCGGCGCCTCACGGAGTTGCTCAATGAGAACTCTTCCCGTGCCCTCTCTGAGAGCCCTGACAGCCCCTTCTGCCTTCGCAAGCTCAACCCAGAGCCAGGCAACACCAGCTTCCTCTCTGGTAACTGTGGACGTGTTTGTGGAGGGGAGTGAGAGCAAGAATTACATTACCAGAGTATCCCAGGGCCGAGGGTGTTGCTCCAGCAGGGTGAAAGGCGTTCCTCTGGGCATCCCATGAAGTGAACACCCATCCCACTGGTTTGTGGTGGATGTCACAATGCAGTGGCAGTCTCTAGCACAGCCCCCTGTCCCAGGAAAATAACTCAGCTTAGCATCAGCCCAGCTCTTGATCTTTCTTTGAAATTAGTTTTATTCTTTCTAAGCTCGAATGCCATCTTCAGTGCACACTTACCTTTGAAGTGTAGGTGAGGCTTGGGGGAAAGTTTGTTATTTTAAGCTACTCTGTTTTTTCATTGAAAAATTTTTTATGTGCCTCTTTCAGTCCAGACCAACAAGGAGATCAAAGTTGTCTCAGCAGTTCGAAGGAGCAGCATCACTTCCCTCTCTGGAAACTCCAACGCCTACTTCAGTGCTCCTCCTACGTTGGTGTTCCCTCCTGTGGCTGAGTGCAATCCCAAATCAGGTCTGGGCTTCTGCATCGCCTGTTGTTATATGGGAGACATTTGTCCCTTCAGGGCCCGGGCTCAAGGCCCATCAAGAGGAGAGGGTCAGCCTCACCTCTGCATCTTGATTTGAAAAGTTGTGTGTGTGTGTTTGGAAAATCATGGAGATGAACGCAAAGGTTTCTGCGTGCAGGAACTGTGGTTCTAACATCTGTTTTGCAGCCCAGGGTAACCCCCAGGCTGCCTCGTTATGCACTTTACTGTACAAACCCCTTGATTCTGATAGAATCTGTCACCTTCTGCTCTAGTGTTAAAGAGACCTGTCACCAACGAAGAGCTGCTGTCCCCTGGGGCCCCCTATGTCAAGAAAACGCTGACTGTGAGTGACCATTGGGAATGGCACTGCTAATCCAGCAGTATCCAGCTCCCTGCCTCCTCTTTGGTGCTTTTCTGTTGGCTGCTCTGACCTCCCTATGCTTAAACTTTCTCTGCATGTCACCTCATCATGGCTTTTTGTTGGTGACTCTCTAGGGGTCAATGTCTTCACATATTCTTGTGGGTGGAAATGTGCTCAGCCCCTCTGAGATTTTAACGCATATCAGTGAGGTAAATCAGGAAAGAGAATGTTTCCTGGACAGAAAAATACCTCCCATTTTGGAGTCTTTTTGGCATTGGTGAAGCCCTGGCACAGGCTGCCCAGGGAAGTTGTGGCTGCCCCATCCCTGGAAGTGTCCAAGGCCAGATTGGACAGGGCTTGGAGCAGCCTGGGATAGTGGAAGGTGTCCCTGCCCATGGCAGAGGGATTGGAACGAGGTGATCTTTAAGGTCCATTCCAATCCAACCCATTCTAATGTTCCGTGGTTTCTGTTCCATCCGGCTCCATGCAAACTGTAGAATCAGTAAGTCTTGTGACACTTGGGAGTGTGACGCTCACCCTCTGTCACACAGCTTTATGCTCAGCTTTATGCATCTTTCAGGTCCCTCTGCAGATCAGGGGTGTTGATATGATCTGATGGAGCTGCACTGAATGGGGGAACATCCAAGGGCCACTCTTGCCTTCCTTATGTTGGGCTTTTCACATGGACAAATCTCCAGGATGCTGCAGACAAACCGAGTTCGGGGATTTTGCTTTTTAAATTATTTCTAAAGCTGTAGGACTGGTCAAAGCAGGGCTGGTGGGTGCTGGCTGGAAATGTTACAAGACAGCTCCTGCCCTGTGGATCCTATTGCACTTGGTTGTTTTTGTGTCCCATCCCTTCACCTCCCACCTCTGCAAGGGGCAATCTCATAGAGAGCAGGGTAGGAAGGGTGAGGGCTGCCTTGCCAGCCTGGTTTGGCACCAGCAGGGTTGCACAGGAAATGTGGATCAGGTTCTCAAATTAAGTGCGCTGTAGAAAGTGGTGGGAAGGAGCAAGAAGAATCAAGCTGGTGATTAGCATGGCACGTCTGAGGACGTGCTGTTCACTCTCCTCCTGAACGCTCTTGCCCTGCCCTTCAACTCTGCCAGCCTGGGCCTTTCATGGCTCATTTCCTCCTGCTTAGCTCTGCAGTTGCTGTTATTTATTTATGTGGGTAATGTGCAAAGTCCCTTGGGGATTCCTTTTCTCTTTTGGTCACTTCAGAGGGCCGCAGTGTCACAGCAAAGGGCTCTGGCAGGCTGACATCGGAGCGGGGCAAGGCAAGAGCAGCCCCTTCCACCCAGGAAATGCTCTGCTGTGCCGAGGTAAAGGCGCCGTGTGCGTGCTCTGGGAATGTTCTCAAGCATGCTCGTGGTGCCTGCCTTGCACTTCAGCTTGATGCTGCCTGGGCTTCTCTTTCTGCACAGGCTGACAGGTAATTAATCAGAAAGCAGCTTTGCAGGGAGCGATTAATCAGTTCCACATCTCACTGGGTGTGTGGCCAGTTCTCTTCCACTCGTAACAGTTTAGGATCATGAGTTCTCTGTCTCTCTAGGAACTGTTGCATCTCCTCCCTCCAGCCCATTCCTTGCTTTTTAAACCCCTTTTGTTCTGCTTGCAGATTGTGGGGGATGCAGTGGGCTGGGGGTTTGTGGTTCGAGGAGGAAGACCTTGCCACATCCAGGCAGTGGACCCAGGAGGACCTGCTGCTGCTGCGGGGATGAAGGTACTTCTTGCTCATGGACACTAAACAGGGTTTGTGTCCTGTTTGAGCTGAACACATCCTCCTGATAATCCCACCTCCTGCCCTGGGGATCCGACTGATGGAGTGGGCACATGGAGCTCTGGGAGAGGTGGAGGGAGGGATGCTCTCTGCAGGCAGAGCACCCGTGTGTGGTAAAAGAGTGGAGGATTTGCCTTTGCCAGGGCAGCACATGCGCTGTGGGCAGCTAAAACTCAAAGAACACTGTCAAAAGTAAACCATCCCTGTGCCAGACCTTGTAACTGTCAAAAATGTTTGAGCTACTGAAGACAAAGCAGAGAATTCCCAGCTCAGTTCCAGTGACTTTTTACAACCCCAGGGAACCAGGGAAGGAGCAGAGCTTTCGAGCTTTGTCCTGAATCACCTGCTCTCACAGTTCCTGAAATGCTCAGTTCCTGAGCATTTTGTTTCCCTGCTATTAGCAATGGACTTCTGCATGGAGCTGTTTTTCATGTAAACAAAACTTTAATAATATTAAATTGATGCCTTTGTTTGATTCACAAAGTAACTTCCAGTATTTCCAGCTCAGGAGAAATGAACTGAGATCTTGAAACTCACTTTAGGCCCAGGAATGTATGAGTTTCGTGTATAGTCTCAGGCATGAATGAAAAAAGTATTGAGTTCCTCAGTTCCCTACAAAAATATCAGCAGTGAGGGAGTAATTTCTAAAAGCTGATGTAAGTCTAAAGTCACATGAATATTTGAAATAATGGGATTCTTCAGAGGCAGAGTGTGACTCCTTGTTTGCTTCAGGCAAGATTGGAAGGGGATGGATGAATTTGTTTAATTTACTCAAGAGCCCAGTTAATTTCTCCTTACCTAATCTCATTTGCTACCAAATTGCTGGATGTTAATATTGTGCTTCATTTCCATCTGTGAAATGAGCCACTGCTCCTAAATGAGTCCTTTTTTTCCTCTGTTAGCTCACAGCCTAAATCCCTTTGGTCCCATTTTTATGGCACAGTGATTGCAGCGCTGTGATTATTGGTGTAGCTACAGGGTGGTGATGCTTTGAGGTTTCAAGGATTTTGACACAAGTTATTTGCATCACAGCCCCTGGTTCCAGTTAATCACGGGCAGGAGGTGCTGTGGGCCTGCAGGTGAGCTGTCCCTGCTCTCTTGCAGGTGTGCCAGTTTGTTTTCTCAGTCAATGGGGTGTACGTTCTGCATCTGGACTATCAGACCATCAGCAGCCTCATCATGACAGGACCACGGACGCTGGTGATGGAAGTCATGGAAGCCATTGAATGAGCCAAGGAGTCTCATCCCACTGCTGTGTGGAAAGGCAGGACTCTCCACTTGGCAGGGATGGACTGTGGGGAGGGACCAAGCTCGACCATTCACTGTGATGTGCTAGCCAGGCATTTTGATGTATTTTGAAATAAATACATTCTGGTGGACAAACCTTGGATTTTTACACTCTTGAATTATTTGTCTCTACCTGCTCTTAGAGTGTCTAAGCTCTTGCAACTCGTTTTTAGTGCCAGTGTGAGAATCCAGCACTTAATGGACCCCACCTTAGGGCAAGCCCCTCACCAGCCAAGCTGGGAGGCAGGTGGCAAAGCTGGTAAGCAGCAAGAAGTTTTTACCAAGTGAGTCTGTCTGAGCTGCCCTGAGCTGTCTGCGCAGTCTTCCAAGAACACAATGTGCTCTCCAGATGGCCCCATAAGCTGTGCCACCAGCTCTGTCGAGAAAATGAGGAAATGAGTACAGGAATGTGTGGTTCCTTGGAAAGTCTAAGGCTCCTGCTACTCTCTGGCCTAGCCACGCTCACAGCTAGGGCTGGTCGCTGTGCCCAGCTGTTTCTTGAAAAGGTGACATTTCCATGATTGTGCATTTTGTGCCCCCACCCCTTAATAATGCTTCATTTCATTAATCAGCTTCACCTCAGCAAGGAGGCAGGCAGGGATCCCCAACATCATAGGCTGCTACCAACCCAGTGATGGGAGGCAGTGGGGAAAGCAGGGACCAAAACCAGAGTGTGCCCAAAAGGAAATATGTCCTAGTCTGAGTCTGGCTCTGGGAAGGAACAAAAATGAGTGAAAGCCACCAAAATTCAGCAGCCCTGGCCCCTGCTGCTTACAAGATGGCTGTATTTGCAGCCAGTGCAAAATGTTCCTTGCAAAGTGCCGTGAAAGTGAACTAAATATAGAAAAACAGGTAATAACAAGAAATTAGGGAGGTTTCCTTCTTTCCAGTTCACAGAGCATCCTGTTTGTGATTAGCCTGCCGTGCTGTGCACAGACAGGATGATTTCCAGCACTCCTGCTTAGGGCAGGGTCCTCAGTGCAGCTCCTTTGGCCACAAACCAAGCCTTAAAAAAAATCCCCAAAAAGGCCGAAAATAGTAATTTTTACTTGTGTTAAAATGGGGTTGACTTTCTTGGAGGATCTGGTGTCAGCTGTGTATCAGGGACTGCCTTACTGCTGGCTGCCTTTTTTTCCCTTGGTATAAAGGGATATCTGCTTCCCCAGCGCTGGTGCTGAGGTAATGGGATGACTCGGAGCACAGAATTCCTGGAACAGGGTCCAGGCAAGAGGTTTGCATTGATAACTGGGGTCCTTCCAGCCCCTAAGTGGAACCAGACCATCTCCTCAGCCAATTGTCAATAAACTCACAGTTGTTATTTGTAGCATTCAGTGCACAAGTTCAGCGACTTCCATCTTTGCCTTTTTGCTTTTAAAAATCTATTTAGGGAGAGTTTGGGTGTCTGTGATGGCCCAAAGGTTTAACCCAGGGTGTTTGGTTTGGACTAAGGTTGAATCCAGATTTAGGCATGGTGTGGGCACCTTGGGAAAGGCAGGCCAGAAAACAACACCCTAAACACAAGCACTGCAAACAGCTCCAGATTTTTCGGTGTCAAAGCAGGAATTCTTAATTCTGGATCTGAATTCTCCTTGAAAGGGAGATAAGTGCTCCATTCTTTCTCTCCTTCTACTTTCAAAGAAAACTGTAGAGCCCTGAGCAACCCCAGAAACCCAGTAGGAATTACAGAAGAGGTAATTTGTGGTATTTACACATAGGGCAGTGACAACTCTCTCTCCATGGGGTACAAAATGCTCTGTGCTTAGTTTTATTAAGATTTTTTTTACACTTGCTGCACAGAGAAGCTGTGGCTGTCCCATCTCTGGAAGTGTTCAAGGCTGGGTTGGATGGGGCTTGGAGCAACCTGGTCTAGTAGAAGGTGTCCTGCCTTTGGCAGAGGTTTGAAACAACGTGCTTTGTTGTGTCCCTTCCAACCCAAATCCTTCCGTGATTATATCACTTAAGTGCCTCCTTGTGGTATTATTCTTTGGTCTGTATATTGTGATGCTTTTAAATACTTACAAGATTACAAAGC
This sequence comes from Melanocharis versteri, assembly GCA_013397845.1. Taxonomy (NCBI): domain Eukaryota; kingdom Metazoa; phylum Chordata; class Aves; order Passeriformes; family Melanocharitidae; genus Melanocharis; species Melanocharis versteri. The sequence goes on along the minus strand of VZTG01007555.1, from coordinate 506,291 downwards.
AAAACTGCAAAGAGCTAACAAATGTTTGTTTATTGTGCCAAATATTTTGAAAACTGTGATTTTTTTTTCCTATTTGACACTTCCAAAGGTATCCCTGTTTCCTGCTGAATGGCAATGCAAGGGTCTTAACCCTCAGTTGCAATAGGAGACTGATGCAGATGCAGCTGAAAACCCGGCCTCTGTTTGTAACGAGAAATGTCACTGTCAGTCATTCCCTCCTGGCAACGAGGACAAAATCTGTCCAAGAGAAGTTTTGGCAGGGAGCCGGGCGTCTCTCCCAGGTGCTCCCGGTGCTGAGGGTCTCATCCCGGAGGAGCTCAGGGCTGGATCCCACAGCTGGGGAGCCCGCAGCACCGCCGAGCTCCAGTTCGTGATTCAGCCTCTGGCCCTGCAAAACTTGCAGATGTGCTGAATTTCCTTAATGAAACACAACTCCCCTTCAGCGCACACGCCGGGCTCCCAAAACCATTTAATGGGACGTGAGTGAGGTTGGACTGACTTCATCCCGGGCAGTCTGAGGCTGGGCGGGAGCCAGGACTTGTTGCTGCGTTCTAGGAAACCAGCGTGCAGCCTCCCAGACAGAGATTTTATTTTATTTCGTTAGCAAAGCCCCGAAAAGCTGTTTACTCCTGCCCACAGAAGCAGCCTCCTGCTTTTCATGCTTTATTTGGCCGCGCCAAGGGGCCAAGCGTGCATGCGGAGAGGGAGGTGGGGGGAATCCCAACCCTCTCCCTCCGTTCTCCCTCCCCTTCCTCATCCCTCCTGACGTCTGGGAATTGAAATCTTTAATCTCGCCGAGGAGCAGACGGGGCGCCAGGGCGGCTCGTCCCGCGATTTCAGAATGTAGCCGCCCGTCGCGGCTGCCTGCGGGGGAAGCCGCGCCGCTCCGAGAGGTCTGTGCCTCGCTCCCCTCCGGGGCTGGGGGTGCAGGGATGCCGAGGAGGGGCTCTGCTGCTTTGGGGCATGTCTGGGTATCCCAAGCAGGGAATTGCTGCAGGGTTTTTGCTCTTTGGGGAGCTTGGGGCCGGTGCGGTGCTTGGGGCAGCGCTGGCGGTGCGGGGCAGGGGTGGCAGCTCCATCCTCTTACGGTGAGGTGGCTTCAAGAAACATTCCCTGACTGTCGGTCTAAATACTGCCAGGACTGCCTTGGCAACTCTTCAGGGGCTGTGGCTGTGAGAAATGCACTTTGTTTGTTGGTTTGATTTTTTTTTCCTTCTGTTTTGTGGTTAATAGTACAAAAGTGCAGGATATTGCTGCCAGAGAGTACTGGGAAGGGTTTGTTACCTGTGTGGGCTTTTCCCACTTGGACGTGGGGGTGGGTTGGCATCAAGGTGATGTTACTCAGCCTGATGGGCAGGGGGAGCTGCAAAAGCTCAGCCTAGAAGTGAAACTTTTTCCTGACTTTTTTAGTCTGGTGCTGAGATGTTTGAGACCTTTTGTTCAATAGTGGAACTGAAATAGAGGAACTTTCCAGAAGAAAACAGAAAAGGGTTGATGAATTCATGGTTTTTAGTCTGTTTTAGGTCCTTTAACCTAAAACACCCGGGAAATGCGGGGCAGATTTATTCCCTGCAGCCGGCTGCCTCGGGCAGGTCCCTGTCTCTTCTGCAGGGCTGCTCCTGTGTCCAGCAGTGAGTGGGACACGAGGTGACATTGCTGCTGCCAGCACTTCTGTGCACAGACAGTGATGACCTCTGGCATGAGGAAATGTCCCCAAACTGTGACTGTGGAGGATGGAGATAATTCACAGTGCCTCCAAATCCTCACCTTTAGTTGTACTGGTTTAAATATGTGGCAGGCATTTTTTTTTTTTCTTCAGCTAAAGTGACTACTTGTAAAATTTCCCGTACAACAAAGGGGATCTCTGACTGCCTTAACCTCCAAATCCCCTCTGAGCACACGGCTGGAGCAAGTGGAAAATGGTGTGTTCCCCACACACCCCTATTTTCCAGGCCCTGGAAATACTCACCACATGCTCCATGTGTTGCTGGCTCCACATTCCTTCCCTCGGGGTGAGTAACAGGAGAGAGGCATCGCCGTGCTCTGGGCTCCCTGCTGCCAGCAGGCTGCTGTCACTGTGGTCCCCTCAGCCCCAGGGTCCACACTCAGCCTGGCTGGCTGGTGGCACCACTGATGGCAGAAATGGGTGGGGAGGGACCACAGAGCTCTGGAGTGGGGGCTTGGGATGTGGCAGGTGAGTTGTGGAGAGGGAGCTCCTCCAGATGTGCGTCTTCCACCGCTTCAGACAGGTGCATTTGTTATTCCTGATTTACGGGTAGGAAAACGAGTGTTGGAGAAGAGGCAGAATGGTGATGGGTTTGCCTCTGAGCTGGCAGAAGACATGAACTCCCTGTTCCTTGCTTTAGTCACAGAAAAGATCCACACCCTGGGGTCTAATTGAGCCCAATCTGGGTTAAAACCAGAATTACTGTGAGGGTGGTGAGGCCCTGGCACAGGGTGCCCAGAGAAGCTGTGGCTGTCCCATCCCTGGAAGTGTCCAAGGCCAGGTTGGATGGGGCTTGGAGCAGCCTGGGACAGTGGAAGGTGTCCCTGCCATGGCACGGGGTGGAATGAGATGAGCTTTAAGGCCCCTTCCAGCCCAAATCAGTCTGTGGTTCTATGACAGTATTGAACGCATCCTTACTGACAAAACAGGGTGGAAGCTCCAGCCTGAATCAGAGCCTGCAGTGAGCCCAGATCAGTGCAGCTTGGAGGAGTTTATTTTTCTGGACTTTGGATGCCATATAACCCTGGTTAACATGAAAAGATCACACACAATTCAGTGCTTTTGCCAGAGTTTGGCATCCTGTCTGTCTGCAGTTGCAGAGAAGTTTCAAGGAAATCAAGAATGGTTTGGTGGCATTGTAAAATGACAAAAAATGAAATTTTGGTTCAAGGAATTTGAAAAATGCTGACTTTTTGCTGCTGTTTGGCATGTGCACCTCTGCAGCCAGGGCAGGCTCTGCTTTCCTGGAGGTGACAGTCAGAGTCCTGAAACCCATCTATAAAATGTTTGCTGTTTTTTATAAACAATGACCTCATTTTATTAGCTGGAAAAATAAAGCAAGTGTTTCCCATGGCTAAAGGCTTTGGTTACACTGCAGTTGTTCCACTCATCTTCAATCAAAAAAAAAAAAACACAGACAGAGAAGGGTGGTTAACAACTCCCTGTTACAACTTGCCTATTTTTCCATTCATTCTTCCAGCAACTTAGATCTGATTTAAACAGATCATGCCTGGGTCACTCACATGCGTATTTATGTTTCCTTGAAATTGCTACAAAGCTGCTGTGTTTGAAGGGAAGCAGGCATTTGCCAGGAGCCTCCACATACCTGTCCATCAAGGTGAATAAAGTGAAATGTCACTGCAGGAGGCAGCGCAGGGAGCGGGAGCAGGGGCCGGTTCTGCCAGAAGCAGGGAGGCTGAAATGTGGAGCACAGAGATGGCAAAAGGCCAACAACGTGTGCTTCAAACCTGGTTTGCTGAGACCCAGATGAGGGGGTGGCACTGCCTCCATGGGGGTGGTTTTCTGCTGACCTGAAATTCCTGACCCAAACGGAATAGCACCGAAACCCAGGCAAAGCCAACTGCAGGTGCTCGAGGTCCGTGGGCTGAGGCTGGCTGCCCTTGGCCAGTCAGCTCTGCCCATGCTGCAGTGGTTATTTCTGAGGCAAACTGATCCTCTGCCATGGCTAAGCCTGTCCTGTCTGCTTTCAGTCTGTTCAGGTGAAAAAGTTGAAGCAAAACTCTCCCAACGAGTCCTGAATGCAACTTCTTGGGAATGAAATAAGAAATAAACCCCTTCTTCGTAAACTGTTCACATACAAAGTCCACTGGGTCTGTGGATCCCTCCTGCTGCAAAATTGCTTTATCACAGCAACTGAGGTCATTAAATCTGTGGTTTGAGGAGCCTGGCTGCCACAGAGTGCTCCTGTCTGTGCTTTTCCCCTTATGACTGGTGTGTGTGTGGCAGGGACATGAAAAACATGCTGTCTGCACACCTGTAATGATCATGGTCACGATAATCAGAATTAATTACTTCTGTACATTTTAAACCAGAATTTATTCTGGAATCTGTCTGTCCAATCATTTGCTAGTGTTGCTGATTTCCAGAACCCATCACTGTGAGTTCCAGTGCTGAGATTGTCCTGCCCAGAGAGCAGTGCCCAGCCCCAGGCCCAAGCAGGAGGAGAGGAGTGTTCCCCATCAGGTTTATAAACACAGTTTAGTCCAAGGCACTGAACAGCTATATTGGACAGACCAAAAAGACAAAATAATATGTAGGAACGGCAGGAAAATCTGTGTGTGCTTCTCCACCCACCCTTTCAGTGCCATCAGTGATGCTCAGAGCTGCAGATCCCAGCTCGTGGTGCCTTAACTGAGGACGGCAAAAAACTGGATTTTGACGTGATTAAATATAACTTTTACTTCTCCTTCCTGACATTTGCCCTCTCATAGGTCCTGGTCACGATGCTGATTCACACTTGGTTCTTTCTTGCCTGCCTGCCTGTGGTGAGCCACGTCTGGGGCCGAGTGGGCCGCAGGAAGGAGCCTGCCTGCCCCAGTGGGGCTGTTCTCTACGGTTTGTCTGTCCCCTGGGACAGCCCAGCCCTTCCCGCTGGCAGTGGCACCACTGTGAGGGACATTCCCAAAGCCAGGCAGGATTTCAGGGGGCTGCTGTGCCTGGTGTCTGTTGGTGAAGCTCCAAACAGCCTTTCCCACGTATGAAGAGTGATGAGGGAGCAGGGGGCCCGTCTGGGGAGAGCCCCTCGATCCCTCCCCACCCCGCCAGGCCTGTTCTCATCTCTGGCAGCAGTTCAGCCACTCCCTTGCACCAGGGATGCAGTTCAGCCAGCGCAGGCAATGAGGGGCTTATGGGATCTGTGGGAGCCTGAGAAATAGGAAGAACTAGGGTGTTGCTTCTTTAGTCAGAGACTGAGCCTTCCTGCTGCTTTGGGTGTTTGTGGTGAGACGTGGTGCAACATCTGCGTGAGAAAGCACGAGTTGATTCTACCTGGAACACATCCTGCTCCCCAGAGTGACCAGAAAACACCTACAGCACCTCAGCACAGCCTTTCTGATGTGGAAGAACCACCTCTACGTTATGTTTGAACGCTCTGTGGAAGAGCACAAAGGTTTCTAGAGAGGTGGTGGCACTGCAGGGCTGGGACAGATGTGTCTCCCTGCTGAGTGTCTTCCAGACTTCTGCAGTTAAGTTCTGGGCTTAACTCCCTGTCAGCTGGAGAGCAAGGTTACAGCATCAAATAGTGCAGATCTAACACAGGGCAAGGAAACAGTGGAGCTTTCATGGCACTGGGGATCATTTGCATCCAGCACATAATGGTGCTTTAGAGGATGATGTCCTTTCTGCTCTGTCTGGGGACATTCTTGTCTTTTTAGCTTCTGGGCTCCTAGAGTGATGCCCAAGGAGCTGGACCACACTTGGCCAAAAGAAGACAGCTCCATGTTTAATCCAACTGTGAATTCCCCTCATTGTTCCGTGATCTTTCACCATATCTCTTCGGCACGATTTTGGGACTTGCTTTTTGCCTTTCACCCCTCTTTCCCCTGCTTTCTTTCTTCCTCTTCAGATTTGCCTGGGGTGAGATGTGAATCTGAGCTTTGTTTCCCCAAAATAGTTATCAGCTTGTTGGGCAGCCCACAGGAAGTCTCTGCAAGCAAAGGTTAAGACACAGATGTTGGGCTGAGAAAAGCAAGACCTCGCTGCCAGCTCTCACTGCTTTCCTGGGTGGTGACATCATGGCAGGGATGTCAGGAGGTGTCTGGGCATCAGGCAAGGCCAGAGAAGGGACTTGAGGAGCCCTGGGTGACAGTTTGGCAGCACTGAGCAGAAGCTCCAGGTCACCCTAAGATTTATTTTTTTGTGAGTAACTGTAAAGGAAAAGAGATTTGTAACAGCTGCAAATGAGTGGAGCACTTGGGTGCAGATGTTTATAGTGTGCTCACTCACTGCAAATTAGGGCATCCTGCTGGAAAGGCAGCTCTGGGCACAGTGTCAGAAGGAGGGCAGAGAAATCTGCTGAGTTGCCATGCTGCATCCAGCCGAGTGAGAAAGTTTCATATGGTGACATTTGTACGACAGGAATCATGGATTCAAGGAGTGACACATGAGCTCAGACATCTAGCTGGGGTTAACAGATAGCTGTGAAATCGGGAGGTGATAAGGGAATGTGCTCTTTCTTCTCTTTACCTCCTTGTCTGATACTATTTTTTTCCTCAGGATTTGTCATTTAGTTTGCAGCTCCCTGCAGCAAACTGATACAAGCTGGTGCCCATGACTTATGGTCCTGCCAGGAGCTGTTATTTACACTTTATCAGGTTTTCTTTCTTTCCTTTTTTTCCCCCCCTTCTTTCTAAACCCAGCTGGTCCTTGGAGCTGCCTCTGAAATGATCTTTCTGCACAAGAGTGGGATCCATCACCTGGGGAATTTCTGTATTTCTCAGCAGCCCAAGCCTATTGAAGAGCCTTGCTGAGCCCATTTATCTGTTTGCTGCCCTCCCATTTCACATTCGCACTGAACATACTTGCTGTAAAAAAACACTCAGCATGAAAGCTCCTGGGAGAGCCCTTCAAGACGTGAAGGGAGCAGAGAAAGCCCCCATTTCTGGGGAGGCTGCTTCACCTTTCTGCAGGGGTATAAAACAAGCACCTGAGAAACTCCTCTTTGCACGGGAGGCTCCAGGCCTGCAGAGGTGCAAGGGCACTGCAGGAGCTGCCACGCAGCCCCAGGGGATGCTGAGGACTTGCCTGGGGTGGGGAAGGTTCTCTTTGTACTGCAGCTCTTCCCATGCCCTTAGAGGAGACAGCACACGTGGGTTTGGTGGGAGGAATTGTGCCCATTACAGCGAGGACACATCTCCTCCTCCCCAGGGTCAGGCCGGCTGAAACTCACTGTCCTGGCAGAAGACAGGCTCCAGATGAAGTGGAAAGAGACTGAAGGGAACATCAGTGGCTACAAAGTTCGGGTAAAGCCCATGGCAGGTACGTGCTGACACCCTGGACATCAGGCCCAGCAGAGATTCGTGTGTGTGTGAGGGACCGAGCTCCACCTTCTGTCTGGCGCACAGCAGGACCTAAGGATGAGCATTATTCAGACCTTCAGGGGGTAGAGACAAGGCAGAGGGAATTATCCACAGCCTGTTCTGGTTCCAAGGGTTGGCTTCACTGAGCTGTACGTGCAGGATGGACAAGGAGCCTTTCTGGCCACCACGGGAGCAGTCTGTGGTGCCACCCAACGCAGGCACAGTCCCTTTATCACTCATTCACAGGAAAGAGATGAAATTCAGCTCTCTTCATCCTAGGAGAAAGGTTTAGCCTGGAATGCTGTTCTCTGGGACTCTGTGAGGCAGAAAATCAAACAGGTTCATTGCCTGGCTCTTCTGAGGGAGCTCTCATCTCTCCCACCACCTGCAGGGACATGGAATGGGAAGTCTTTGACCCTGTGTGTGTGGGGAGGCTCATCCCCCTAGCTCCCTACCCCTGCTCCCTGATTTCTGATGTTGGACCTGGCGGTGTTGGAAGGACAGGATGTCCCTCAGCGGGGAGGAGATGCTGGAGGCATCCTTAGTGGTGGCTGGCATTCGGTTTCCAGGCGCTGCCGCTTTCCCAGTGAGCCGGAAAAGGGAGCTGCCGGGCAGGAGCGCGGCGGCAGCTCCTGTGATCATCCACCCGCTTTTAGCTCAGCCCCCACCTGTTTCCCAAGCTGGAGCAGGAGGTTTCTCATTCCTTCCCTGCCCTGCTCCTCCCCAGAGCCTCAGCTCAGCGGGGATTGATGAGCATCCCGAGAATGCAGGGAATCCCCACCGGCGCTCCCAGCACAGGCCTGAGGCTTTCCCTCTCGGGCTGGGGAGTTTCCAGCCTTAGGCAGGAGCACAGGGATGGCTCAGAAACACATCCATCTCCATAATCCAAAGCTGGCAGTCCTTTCCAAGTCAGAGGGTTGAGGGAGCTGCTGTGCCTCTCTCTGTTTCGGGCAGCACGGAGCCCCTGGCGCAGCAATTGCTGCCTCGCTCCTTCTGCTCACTGCCCTGCCGACACAGAAACGCCCCAGCTCTCGGCTGGTCAAGGCTTCCCAGCCCCAGGACAAGGTTTAACAACTTGGGACATGGCTGTGGAGGGGTCTGGAGGCAGTGCCAGCCCCAGGAATGAGCTGTGTCCTGCAGGCAGCAGCTGCCCTTGGAGAGAGATGGGGCAGAGACAGCACAGCTGGGATAAGTAAGATGAGTCCCAAGTGTCACCTCCAGAGACACCGAGTCACTTCCTCATTTTGTCACACATGACCTCAGTCAGTGGGGTGTTTTCAGAAGCAGTTGCCAGTCTTTACACTCTGACCACCAGCTTTTCACTCAACAGCTCCTTGGGAAGCTGGTGAGGGCTGCATTAATACTGGGTGGGAAGTAATTTTCTAATTTGGCAGCGTATCAGGGATTTAAAAAACCCACCTCAATCTCCCCAACTCTACATTGAGAAAAAGAGTAAAAATCAGAGCGCCTCAAAATGTAAAGCATAAATAGGAGCTGACTGCGGTCCCTAGGCAGACATTCCCTGCATTTCAGCACTGCTTTTGCTACTGTCAGCTTACATTTAGGCTCTGACAGGCTCTGAACTGTGGCTTCATCCCACCTCAGGGGACTCGGAGCAAGAAGTCATGCTGAAAACCAAGACTCCCAAAGCCACGGTGGGCGGGCTGAGCCCCACCAAGGAATACACCCTGCAGGTCTACGTCCTCAATGGCTCCCAGGAAGCCCTGTTTGCCAAGAGGAAATTTGTGAGTAAGTGGAGAGGGCTACATTTTACCACTCAGAGCTCCTGAGTCTCCTTGGGGACGTGGCTGCTTGGAGCCCATCCTGTGGCACATGCCCTGCAGCCTGTTTGGCAATCACAGAGCCTGGTACTGTTTTGGTTGGAAGGTTAGAAAGGGAGATGGGGAAGACCCAGGGGATGAAGGAGGGCCTGTGGCTCACAGGCCTCTCTAGATGGGCTATTTCTCTGTTTTCGGTCTTCCTACAGTAGAGGAACTCAAAAATGCATCCCAGACCAGAAATAACCGAAGGAACGCAGGAGCTGCATCGGGAAAGAATCTCACCTCCTCGGGGAGCTCGGCAGCTGAGCACAGCGGGGTGGCAGAGGCCACCCCACCAGCCCTGGACACTGCCCTGTCACAGGCAGGTGGGTGCTCTCACCGTCCTGGAGTCACACGGGGTTGATTTTGAGCCACGGCCTGCGCCATGCTACCACAGCTGGAGCATGCAGCTGTCCCTAAAACCATTCCCACTGTCTCCCTGCAATTTCCCTTCATCAGAGATATTCTTTCAGCGAGACTAGCCTGGTCCCATCCTTTGCATTCAATTCTTAGCTATGGAAACACAGTAAATCACCTAAAAATATTTGCCCCTCATTCCGGCCCAGCTGAAAATGCACGTCCAGGTATCCAAATTCAGCAGCTGAAAACTTATCCTTCAGCTGAATGTGGATCCATTGAGAACGAGCTGCTCCCTAAGTGCTGGGGCTAATGCTGCTTTTTTCCCTAAGCTCTGTGTCCCAAGGCTGGCTGCAGGTGCTCTACAAGAAGGATTTCCTCAACCTCCCTGGCGGAGGACTGTGTGTAACTACAGAGTCTCATGTTTCCATGAGCTCAAAAGGGAATTACACCTGTTGATGGAAGAAAGATCCATCAGGGCCATTATCCAAAAAGTCTTGCACTAGCTCGGGCTGTTTGCAAGTCACAGATTGCTGAGCTCTGGAGAGCAACTGAGTATGAAGTGCCATGGGATGTTTTCCCTGATTTATATTTTTTAAACATTCATTGGTTTTCATCATTGAGGATAAAGGGAAGGACAAACTTGCTGATGTCATCCATTTTTAACATTAACCCCTGAGCACACATGCAGCCCTCTCAGAGAGGTATGAATGCAGGTGGTGTCAGTCTATCCACTTATTTGCATAAACCTGTAGGAATTTTGCCCTCTCTGAGCCCCCTACACCTGTGCCAAATGTGGTTTAAATCAGCTGAGGGGTGGGGTTGCATGGGGATAACAGTTAGGGACAAGGGGATTTTTCTCTTTGGAGCACAGCAAAGGACAGAGCTGAAAAGAAAAGGCAGAAGGGGATTCAGCCAAAGAGCTCAGGAGAAACGACAAGAAACCAGCCCAGTGTGGAGGCCAGTGTGACAGAAACAACAGCAACAACCCCAAAATCACCCCCGCGCACTCCTGCAAACGCGGAGCGAGAGTCTCCAGGGAAGGAAAAACCCCCAAAGGATTCACTGAGGAGAGGTGAGAGGGGGTTCAAACATGCCTTGCTCCTTCTTCCCTGCTGTTTTCCCTAAAGCTCACTGAATTCAAGCTTTCCATCCCACCCTCTGCCCCCCCAGAGTACAGTGCTGCTGGTTGTGCTTCCAATCACTAGGTCATGCTTTGGGAGCTGTCAGAGCACACTGGAAAAATTTGGAGCTTTGTAGAGCAACATGAATTCTCAGGAAAGCTGGAGTTAGGCCAAAAATTCCTTCCAGATGATTTAATTTATTGATTTTAATTGATTTGGCACCATTCTCTCTTCGTGTTGTCATCTCCCCCTGCTTCTGGCAGATTCATGTAAGCATTTGTGTTCTTCAGCAGAGCACTCCCAGCCACAGACTTTTCCAAGGTGTTTCCTTTCCAAACACCAGGGATGTTTGTCACCCAGCCTGCTCCTCCTTCTGGGCTTGTTCTTCGTGTTTCACAGATAACTGATCCATGAGGATCCTTCAGATTCAGTTGAGACTGTGATGGCTCCCAGCTCTGCTGAAATGGTGGGAATGGGATGGGTCAGAGCATCCCCTTTGGACCAGTAGAAATCTATGTCTGTGATAGGACACAAACCTTTTTGGAGCCTGATAAATCTTGATGGGATCATCTGTTTCCCCTCCACCAAAGATGGAAAATTCTTCATCTGAGAAACACTCCAGGAAGATGCATTCAATTAGCAACATGCCTTATCTTATCCTCTGTTAAGCTGAAGGCCTGGGGTGGGGAGGAAGGCAGGCCTGGAGTATCCATGGTGCCAGCAGGATTTTACGGAGAGATTGGATTTAATATAAAGCCATGAAATAATTGTAGCCCACAGGGGATCTCGTGATGGAATGGAATTAAGCAATCACCTGCAATTCTTGGAGACTTAGGCTAGATAAAAGGAAGCACTGGGCTGGGGCTGAGACAGAACGGAGCTGACAGCTTGCAGAGAGCAGTGCTTGGGTTAGCACACGCTTCCTGGGAGCTTTAACCCCTTCTTTGCAGGGGTGCAGCTGCACACCACTCCATTTCTTGGTGCTGAGATGGGTTATCCTTGGCTCCGTGGTTTTCACAGGATGCTGGGATGTGCCAGACTGGCAGATGGTCCATTCCACCATCCAGACAAGGCCTTGCACAGCAGATTCACTTTTTCTCTTAAAACTGAAGCAGGTTTTCCTCCTTACAGTTGCTTCTCTCAGTATCAAACCCTTCCCCTCCAGGCTCCCAGTTTCAGTGTGACACACCTGCAATGACTGATATTGTCCTGCTTGTGGATGGGTCCTGGAGTATCGGACGCAACAATTTCAAGCTCATTAAGGAGTTCCTGAGCAATCTGATTTCCCCATTCAGTATTGCAGAAGACAAGATAAGAGTAGGTAGGACATTCTCCTGTTTCCTGACCTTGGGATGTTGATGTTTGAACGGTCCCTTGTCCCTGTGGTTTTGTGCTCCTCTTGGGAGCTGTTATTTCTTTAGGATGGGGTCCTAAAGCTGCTCATGGAAGCTTTTCCCATCTGGTAGCAAGCTCTGGCCTCTAGTGGCTGTGAAAAATATCTGCACAGTGAACGGAAGCACTGTCTTTGGGCAGCCCCAGGTCGGGTGGTGATGCTGAGACACTTTTGGGATTTGCTGCCATTTCTGACGAGGTGCTCAGCCACCACAACGCTGGGTGCAGTGGCAATGCCACATGGGGCTGCTGTGAGCTCATCTTGGAACGGGGCTGCTTCCAGCTCTGGGTGATGCTGACAGCCAGGCTGTACATGAAAGAGGATGCTGCAAATCCTTCTCAGCCCTTGCAGCTGACTGTTTGACCGTGAGGAACTTTGACACCTTATCAAACACCTCTGATCATCGTGACAGGGGTGTGGACCCCTGCACCCCCTGGGGTCTGAGGCATCGCTTTGCTGCCTGCATGGCAGGACTGTAGAATTGTAGAATCGTGGAATATCCTGAGCTGGGAGGGACCCACAAGGATCATTGGATCCAAGTCCTGGCCCTGCACAGAGCACCCTGAGCATCCCACCCTGTGCCTGAAAGCACTGTCCAAATGCTCCTGGAGCTCTGTGAGGCCTGGGACCGTGGCCATTCCCTGGGGAGCCTGTTCAGTGCCCCACCACACTCTGGGAGAAGAACCTTTTCCTGACACCCAGCCTAAACCTCCCCTGGCTCAACTCCATGCTATTTTCTCAGAACCATGCAGAGAAGTGGAATTAGAAGCCCCATCTGCTCACCCCCAGTCCCTTTCATTATTTTGTGTCATCCTCCCTGGCGATGCTGACCCCAGCTCCCAGAGTGGGGCTCCTGCAGCTGCCCTGGGCTGGCTCGATGCCCATAGCTCCTGTCTTCCCCAGGGCTGTCCCAGTACAGCAGTGACCCCCGCACGGAGTGGGACCTGAGCGCTTTCTCCTCCAGGGAACAGGTGCTGGAGGCCGTGAGGAATTTGCGGTACAAGGGCGGCAACACCTTCACAGGTAACTCCAACCCGCAGGGCTCTAAACAGCTGCTGCAGCCACAGCAGGGGAAGCTGTTCCCATGGATATTGTGCTCTGTGGGAACCACGGCCACTGCGGAGCAGAGAAAAGAGTAAAGGCTTGGGGGTTGTTTGGAAGGCTGTGGCACAACCTCCGTCTCTGCTCCTCCCCAGGTCTGGCACTGACCCACGTCCTGGAGCAGAACCTGAAACCAGATGCTGGCGCCCGGCTGGAGGCTGAGAAGTTGGTAATCCTGCTGACTGATGGGAAATCCCAGGATGATGCCAACCTGGCTGCTCAGACCTTGAAAAACCTGGGCATAGAGATATTTGCCATCGGTGAGATCACAGCCGGTGATAAGCTGTAGGACAAAGCCAACCTATATTTGGTCATTTTCAAATTGAAGGTTATGTTCCCTCAGCTTTGACAGAAGCATCCTGAGGCTGTAGAACTGAGGTAGTGGGTGAGACTTCATCGCATCGAGACTAAGATGAAAATTAACTAATTTATTCAGCACAGGCAGTGTCTTCAAAGGATATTTATTTTTTTTTAGAGAAAGCATTCACATGAGAGATTTCACACCTCCTATCTAAAGACCTTTGGGAGCCTCAGGGACCTGTGCCATGAAAACAATATTCTCAGCTGTGGAATTAGGCAAGAGAACGTTGTATTGGGGATGGCAGGAGACCTCCTGTATAATTACAGCCTCTCACAACCTCCCATTTCTCTGAAAAACAACATTATCTGCTTTTCACTCTCTGGCAACAACACTGAGACACAGAACAGCCTTGAGCAGCTCTGGCCTTGATGACTACACAAGGCCTGCTAGAGATTGATACATGAGCAATAAAGATACATAAAAACTCTACTAAAATTACAATCTCCAAAAGTTTAAGTGCTGATTTATGTTGGGAGCTCGCAAGTGAGATTTTATTGCATAGAGTTATGCAGCTAAGTGGTTTTTATGGAGCGAGGAGAGCTGCTGAGCCTCCTTGGACAGTGTTAGGGAACCTTGAACCTAGAAAACAAAAGGAGTTGTACTGTGGAGCTTGGTCAGCAGAGAGTTAATGAGGATGGGGAGCTGAAGGCTGGGCATTCTCTGTGGTGGAGAAGTTCTGTTATATAAACGGGCTGCTTTTTGCTCATCCCTGAGTGCTGAAATGCAGTGTGATGTTCTGATGAACAACAGGCTCTCTGTGGGGAGTGCTGGCACCTCATAAATATAAAATGGTTGTTTGTTCATTCGGTCCCTCATCCGTTTATGCCAACTGCCTCTCAGGTTGAAAAATACCTGCCTTTCTGACAGCAAAGCCTGCGAGCGGAGAGGAGGCAGGAGAACAGGAGGAGGGTTCACCAGACTGCCTCCAGGCCACTAGAGGCCTTCTGGGCTGAAAGCTCTTCCAGGGCTTCCTGAGGCGGCTGCTGCAGGAAAGCCCAGGGCCGCTAAGGCAGCGCCGTGCCGCTGGAGAGGCTGGGAGGCCGTGCTGGGAGAGCAGGGTGGTGCTGAGCCCGTCTCTCCCGTCTCTGGGGGTTCCTCAGCTCAGCTCCTCTCTGCTCGCAGGGGTGAAGAACGCGGACGAGGCGGAGCTGAGGCAGGTGGCCTCGGAGCCGCTGGAGCTCACCGTCTACAACGTGCTGGACTTCCCCCTGCTCAGCTCCCTGGTCGGCAAGCTCACGCGGGTCCTGTGCACCAGGATCAAGGAGAGGAGCCACAAGGGATCCGCAGGTGAAGTGGGACCTCCTCGGTGAGGGCTGAGCTCCCTGCTGCTCACCGTCACCCTTCCTCTTGGGGGACAAAATCACCTAATGACAGTAATTACCATTATAGCGAAAAGGGGCTTCCTTTCCCTCTTCCTTTATCATATGGTGTGATAAATGTGTTGTAACCGTCTCCTTTTCTGAGTTTCTTCCAACCAAAAAGAGGCAGAAAAAGCAGAAGAGCTAATATGAAAATCTACTAGGGAAGGTGTACAGAGTAAATGTGGAGGTAGGATGAGGAGATGATAAAACACCTAAACGCATTTTTTTCCTCCACAAAGCTTTAAATGTTGGATCTCCAAGGCATTTTCAAGTTCTGATCAAGCAGCCATTTCTTTCCTTTGCTGAGGAACAGCTTGCATGATGAAGAGCATGAAGAACCACTCCAGATGTTAGCTTAGATCCTCAGGAGAATTATCGTGTACATATTTCCAGCTCTTTCTGCTCTAAGATTGACCTAAGCAGAACGGAAACATCTAAATTTCAAACGTAATTTTATTTTAATGCTCTGGAGAATCATATAAATAAATTAATTTATTCTTACTGATTTGTATTTGACATAATTAGACATTTTACAAAGGCAAAGGTTAGGCTGAAGAAAAATAAGCTTTTCCAAAAAGAAACCAAAGTAATTTTTGTTTGTTAATTTTGGCAAATTTTTGTGATAGAGGAACGCAGACTTGTGCTGAAGAATTATTTGCAGTACCCAGCAAAATACACAGCCTGTTCTCTATGGAGTATTTATGTTCTCTGTACACCCAGTTTTAAAATACTTATTTCAGAGCAGTCTGGAACAGTTCTTGTGCTCTATAGGGAAGGAGACTGCAACTTGATTTGAAAAATGTCACTCATATTTATGAGCTGGAAAGTACGTTTGGCATGAGAAGTGTGAATATAAGAAAATAACAGTGTTTTTAATTCCTAGGCAGCGCTGTGAAAGACACCCCTGCGAACACAGGGCCCCAGCTCAGCCCAAGTGACCTGAAAATTTCTGCTGTGACCTCCAAGAGCATGCACTTGGCCTGGAGCCCTCCTCTGAGACCACCCAAGAAATACCGGGTTGTGTATTACCCATCCAAGGGTGGGACCCCCAAAGAGGTGAGAGACCTTTCCCTGGACACCTGAGGCTGCCACACCTTCCAGGTGGTGGCTGGGAACTTAAGTAGGCTTGGGTGGAAAAAAAGAGGCTGGCAGTGGGACATCAGCTAAGCCAGAGATGAAATTAAATGCACAGTGAGTGTAAATGTGATGAGGTAATAGGGTGATAAGACAGAAGATGCTGATTTTCCTCTTAGCCAGTGTTATTCCTTCCCAAACCACGTGTTTTGACTCAAAGAGGACACTCAGGTACAGAGAGCTGTCCAAAGATACTCATCTGTGATGGATATGATTTAAAAAAGCAAATCCAAATTGCGGATGAATTTCCATTGGTTTCAGTGAGAGCATGACCAGAGTCTTGTTCTCGGTGTTTGCACAGATCTCGGGCTTAGATGACAAGAACCCTTTTTGCCTCTCACCTCTCTGTTTTGGGGAGGTGTTAGCTGGCACAAAGTGCAGAGGGCAGCTGGACTTCGTGTTTCTGGGCGCAGTCTCTGGGGGTTCCTCAGACACCGGCCAGGCACGGCCAGATCAGCCGTTCCATTGCTGAAGAGCAGTGACTCCCCCCTGCCTTGACAGCCCTGCCTTGTGCTTGCAGGTGGTTTTAGAGGGAGCAGTGTCCTCCGTGCAGCTGTCCAACCTGACCTCGCACACGGAGTACCTGGTGTCGGTGATCCCTGTGTACGACACAGCCCTGGGGGACGCGCTGAGAGGCGTCACCTCCACACGTAGGTCGTGAGTAGAGGGAATTGTGCTGCTGGGTGGTGGTGAAAGGGGAGCAGAGCTCCCTCTCTGACCGTCTCAGACTGGAGCCTGCCGTTGCATATTTCCCCCCTCCTCAAGTTCAGCCTGCCTACAGCTCTCTTTATCTGTGGAGATGCCCAGAACTCAACCAGACAAACCCTGAGCAACCTGTCCTTCGAGCAGCAGGTTGGGCCAGAGAACTCCAGGGGTCCTTTCCACCTGTGTCATTCTGCAGAGCAGAACGTGGCACTAACACACCCTGCTAGAAATACATTGCAAATCCTTGCTGGGTTTTTTTTATCCGTGGGCTACAAGTGAATTAAACTCCGTAAAGTAGGGACTGTGCTAGACGTAGGGTAGGTGCCCACCAGCTTGCAGTAGCTGTTGTAAAACCAGGTGTCCCCTGGGTTTTGAGCTGTTTCAGACCTCACACACCGAAGGAACCTTTGTGCCTTATATTTTCCCTTCAGTGCCTTTGTCTTCCCCTCGCTCCCTGCGCGTCTCTGAGCTGAGCCACAACAGCCTGAGGCTGAGCTGGAAAGCAGCCCAGGGAGCCACGCACTACCTGGTGCTCTGCTCTGCAGCCCCTGACGGAGCAGAGGACTACACAACAGAGGTAGAGTTTGTGACAATAATGATAATATTGTTTTTTCTCTGTCTGGGCTGAGTTTAGTGTTAGCTCTAAGCTTTGGCAATTGGTATCATGTGGGCAAAGAAAAAGATGTATCAGAATTATTGCCAGAAACAGCTTTCATAAAAGATCCCTTTTTTACAGTTTGCCTCAAAACGATTTATAACTGCGAGGGTTTCACGTGGGAAATTGAGGTATGGGAGAGGTCTGGCTGCCTCCTGGGGCCCTGGAAACCCAGGCACTGAACTCACATCCTTGCAGCCCCAAGTGTAATCGCTGTATCCTCGAGGCTGTACATAAACATCTTGACTGTGTGTATCTTTAAATGTTAATTGAAAATGTGTTAGGGAGGATTTTGCTGACATCTGAAAACAGACCTACGACACTGCAGATGAATAATACAATGCTTGATGAATGGAAAATCCTTAAAAACATCTAAGAACCCTTTGTTGTGCATTTTAATGCGTTATCTGGAGTACCTGTAGACTGAGAATATGAATTTTAAAAAAACAAAGTGAGTGGGGAGGAGCATTTATTGCCTCTCTGACTGATTCCCCCTCTGAATGCACAGCAATAGGGGTTTTCAAAACAGAACAATTAGCACTCTGCTTTTAGTGCATAGTCATGGGATTGCTATAAGATTCAGAACATTTGAAGCAAGACCAACACTCAAATTTGCATTTCAGCACACTAAAACATTTCCACAGTTACCTGACATACTCCTTATAAGAGTGCAATGCTCCAGACCTATGAGTGTCTTCAAAACCAGCCTCAAAATGTTCCCAGCTTTTTAGAAACTGTGCTCCGATGTGTGCAGACTCCTGAATGTCCCTGCGGTGCCGTTGTGCAGCGAGCAGGCTGCGGGACCAGAGCTGTGCCCGTGCCGTGTTGGCAGCAGATGGCAGCAGCCCGGCTGCCAGAGCCTCCCATGTGTCTGAGAAAAGAGGGATCACAGCTCTGGAACATCCCCTGACCCTGCAGCAGCAGCATTTTGGTGTGAGAGACTCAAGGCTCTGCAGAGCAGGGTGGGAGGAGGTGCTGTGCGTCCCCAGCGGGTTTGGTGTCCCAGGGGGAGACAGGCAGAGCACAGATCTCTGCAGAGCACCTGCCCAGGTGGGGAAGGGACTGGGGGGGCCACTTGAGAAGTGACTGAGGTCACTTGGCTCGTTCAGCCTGGGGAATAACGGGAGACATCATCAGGTCTGCAGCTTCCTCCTGAGGAGAAGTGGAGGAGCAGCTCCCATCTCTGCTGTCTGGTGACCAGTGACAGGACCTGAGGGAACAGCTAGGGCTGTGTCAGGGCAGGTTTAGGTTGGAGATTAGGAAAAGGTTCTTCACGCAGAGGGTGATTGGGCACAGGAACAGGCTCCCCGGGGAATGGTCACAGCATCAGGGTGACAGAGCTCAAAGAGAATTTGGACAACGCTCGCAGGCCCGTGGTGGGATTCTTGGGGTTTTCCTGTTCAGGAACAGGATTTGGATTCTGATGGTCCTTGTGAGTCCCTTCCAATTCAGGATATGCTGTGATACTATGATTCTAAGGCCAAAATTCTAAGACCACTCCAGAGTGGAGATGTCCCTTTAGTGTAAGCAAAGGGTCCTTGGCCTGTGTCTCTGTGAGGTCCTGCTCTCTTAGGTGCAGTGGGAGGCACCCTAGAGCTGAAGAATGCTCTAAAAACCCCTCTCTGTCGGCAGGTGAAGGTGACCCAGCCCGAGGTGCTGCTGGAGGGGCTGTCCCCCAGCACGGGGTACTCTGTGGCAGTGTATGCCATGTATGGGGAGGATGCCAGCGACCCAGCCAGCATCCAGGAAACCACCCGTAAGTGCTGCTGCTGCTTACTGAGTTGTTATTAAACACTTAAGGCAGGAGAGACGTGTTAAATGAGGTGCTTCCCATATCGTGCATGTGGCCTGCAAACACGCTGCCTCTCCGCTGCTGGATCTGAAGCGAATATTGGCCCCCAAGGGGATCTCTAATTGTGTGGTGAGCTGTGGAAAAGGAGTGGTGTTCCCCTGGTAAAAAAGGACTCTTGAAAGACGTGTTCCTTGAAGTTTTTATTGTCTGGGAGTGGTGGGGAAAGGCAATCATGTGGCTGTTTCCTCACCTAAATCTGCGGCAGCCCTTCATAACCTCCCAGATGTGTGCGTGGTAGTGAATAAAGGGAATATTTTCCCGCATAATGAATGAGCCTCTTAGTTCAAGGTGAGATCACCTAAGAGCAGCAGGAGGGTGGCACCGCCTCTGTGCAGCCTGTGAAGGCTCGGAGTGCTGTCACTAACTGTTGTTGCAGTGGCCTTGAGTCCCCCCAGGTACCTGAGCTTCTCGGAGCTCAGCCACGCGTCCGTGCGGGTCAGCTGGGAGGCCGCGTCCCCGGCCGTGCGCGCTCACCACGTCACCTACGTCTCTAGCAGAGGGGGCAACGCTGGACAGGTGAGTCCTCAGGGGCTGGGGGGAGGAAAAGAAGCTCAGGAAGCTGGCTGAAGCCCTGTTCTCCTTCAGCCGCATGGTTCAGGGAGAGCTTGTGTGCTGGCAGTGTTTTCACCCTGAAATGGGCACTTTCGCTGCAGTTATCCCCACATGCTGACCTCTCCGTGGCTGTGCCCTCTGGAATCGTGGGATGGTTTGGGTTGGGAGGGACATCCATAACCATCTAGTCCAACACCCCTGCAGTGAAGAGGGGCATGCTCAACTAGATCAGGTTGCTCAGATCCCCATCCAACCTGGCCTTGAATGTTTCCAGGGATGGGGCATCCACCACCTCTCTGGGTAATCTGTGCTAGTGTTTTACCACCTTTGTTGTAAAAGTCTTCCTTACATCTCATCTGAATCTACCTCTTTTAGTTTAAAGCCAGGACCCTTTGTCTTATAGCAACAGGCATTGCTAAAAAGTCTGTTCCCATCTTTCTCATAAGCTCCCTTAAACTTTGAAAGGCCGAAATAAGGTGTCTCTTTATCTTCAGGCTGAACAAGCCCCAGTGTCTCAGCCTGTCTCTTACAATACTCTCGCAACTCTCGCACTGCAGGTGGAAGTTCCTGGCACTGCAACGTCCGCTGTCCTGAGACCTCTGTCCTCCCTCACCCAATACTTCATCAGTGTCAGATCTACATACGATGAAGGAGACTCCTTTCCAATTACTGGCAATGTCACCACCTGTAAGTAGGGAATGGAAATACTTCCGGTCTCAGTAAGAGGTGACAAAGTTGGTTTGTGTGTATCTGATCTGGGATGTTTTGAAGACTGGCCCCAGCAGCTCATGGCCAAAACCCTTGCACAGAGCACAGATGGCTGCTGCTCTTTGTGTGTGGAATACATCCCACTGTGTTATGCTCAAAATGAGGTGGAAGGGATAAAGAAAAGAAACAAATGCAGAAAAACATGATGTATCCCTAACTTGTGCATCCTTGAGAGCCCTCCTATCCTCCTTCCCTTTACAAAAACATTGTGATATATGTCCTCTCCGTAAACGAGATAATCTTTCTTAATTAGGGCTTTAAAAATAATTTACCCCTGTCTGTCCTGATGACTGTTGTCATACAGTCTGAGGAAGCGACAGACAGGCTGGTCTCAGACATCTGCTTGGTTGATGCTTTGCTCCCCAGCCATCTGCTCCCCACCCTGGCTGTGACAAGGTGCTGTCAGAGCCTGCACTTCAGCTCCTGTTCCTTGTGCATCCCCCAGTGAAGGTCCCCCCTCCGCGGGCTCTGAAGGTCACCGAGCTCTCCGGGAACAGCCTCCGCCTGCAGTGGGAAGCTGTCGCTGCCTCGGATGTGGTTGTCTATCAGATCAAGTGGAGCACGGCCAGTGGAGAGAAGCCTCAGGAGGTATGAGCCCACACAGAGCTCTGGGGAGGCTGGGCTGGCTCTGAACTCACCTGCAGGAGTGGCAGAGAGCTGTGTAAAACTATTCAGGGAAATGCACTCCATCAATTGAACAGTTCAGCAGGATCCCTCCTGGATCTGGCTTTCAGTGGAGCAGTCACCTTGAGGGCTGGAAGCAGGAGGGACAGCAGGGCAGAGTCCCACAGGCTCTGGGAAGATTGCAGAAGTGTTCTGGAAAACCTCAAGGATGAAATTTAATAGGGACAAGCAGAAAGTATTAAGCTTAGGCAGGAATAATTAACCACAGGTATACAGGATGTAGAACAAATAGCTAAGAAGCAATTCAGTAGAAAAAGATCTGCGCTTGCAGAGGGTCACCAGCCCCCAATGTCAAGGTGCTGTGGATAAGAAAAAGACAATACTCAAGTATTTATAGCTGGAGATACTGCTTCTAAGAAGGTGAAGCATTTTCTCTTCTCCTCAGTGCTAGGAAGCACTGATACTTTTGGGATACTGCTCTTTGGGAAGGATGAAGTCCAAGTGAGGAGCACACAGAGGAGAATGACCAGAGACAGAGCTGATGCAGGCATGGCAGGGATGGACCAGGTGCCCCCTTCCACCTGAAGCCCCTATTTTCAGTAAGAGGTCAAACAGCAGTTTAAATGGAGGCTTAATACTTGAGTCTGTCCTGCAGTGAAAGAGACCAAATATGTTCCACTTGGGCTGGAACAGAGGGGTACTGGGGCTTCTGTCCCCAGCTCCCCTGGAAACTCAGCCAGGGGATTCTGTGCTCCAGGCAGGCACTGCCTTGTGTCAGAGCTCTGTGTTGTGGTGCTGGAGGAGCTGCTGATTGTAACTGGGCTGCCACGCACAGGCATCTGCTCCGCATTATCCACGGCTGGAATTTTGCCTTTGCTTACGCGTGTGCAACCCCAAACAGCACACTTTGGCCCCAAAGCCCGGTGCTGACTCGTTTGTGCCTATGGACAATGTGTGAGCCAGGTGCTTGGGTGGCATGAAGCAGCCTGGGGATGCCTGGGAGCGGGACTGACTCGTTTCCTCCCCTGCTGCAGCTCTCCCTCGCTGGAAACGTGGCGATGGCCGTCCTGCCCGGCCTGCAGAAGAACACTGACTACAAAATATCCATCTGGGCCTACTACAAAGATGGGGCTCGAAGCGACACCGTTTCTGTTCACCACAGGACCAGTAAGTGACCGGTGCTGGGATCCACAGCCCAGGGATCACAAACAGGGCATGGGCTGCCTCACAACTTAGCACACCAGCAGCTCAGACTAGTCACCTCCAGCTCTGAAAACCCAAACCCAAATGTCCGAAGAAGTCTAGAGATACTTAGGCTTCTGTCTGAAAGTGTTCTCAATCTGTCCTGAGAACAAGAGGCTGGACCATCACGTCAGGCTAGTGCATTTTAGAGGCAGCTGATAATCCTTGCACGTGTTTCATGTAGAATACATTTCATCCCTCCCCTGCTTCTTGTAGTGCATGGATGGAAATGAATTCTGAGGGTGTTCAGCTGAACGTGTCACTGTGCTGCCGAAGGAATGGTTCCTGTTAATAAAATATTGCCTGTAAGGAGGGTGAGGATTTCCTGAGCTGTGTCATTGCTGAGCTGTGCCTCACTGAGGGCATTTGCAAATATGGGAGGGAGTCCTGCAGGCACACTCTGCCTTGGAAGCATTATCTAAATCTGGCTTTGTACAGGCAGGATATGAGGTTAAAAAGTGGCACTCCCAGAGGTCCTGGTAATTAATATTGCCTGTAAAATGGCTTTGTTGGGAGTGAATGGAACACAATCCCTTCAACACCAGCAGTCCTCCCTCCCCTTTCAGATCTCATCCTCCTCTGCAGAATAAACTCATTTAGGTTGATGTTGAGCTGATGAAGCTTGAAGTAAATGGTAATCTTGGAATAAGAAGCTCAGGTCTTATTAATAATAAATAATAATAACATTTTTATAGGAAGCTACCTCAGACAAGTACCTTGGAGCTGCATCCTGAAAAAAGAAAAAAAAAGCAAGCATCCTGCTGATATATGATGACAAGAGGACAATTAGAGCTGTTTGGAGGGTGTAGGAAAATTAATTACTATGTTTTAAGCTACGAATTATGAAATGTCAGAGGAGCTCTCTCAGCCCAACAAAATGACACGTGACAGTGCCCTTCTAGGCACATTTGCACAAGCCAGTCCTTGCTGCTGTTGGCACCCCAGTGGGACAGGGAAAGCAATTTGATTTCTGCTTGTCAGCTGCTGTCCTTGTGCAGGAGCCTTGGGAATCGTCAGGCTTTGCCTTCTGCATGAAGAAAATAAAATTCTCCAGGAAGCCAAGTGAGCAGCTGGGCAGCCAACACAGGGCTCAGTGCCTGGGTGCTGCTGGTCCCTTTGCAGGAGCAGCCAGGACACTGCCACGCTTCTCCCAGCCAATATTTGCATGCAAAATCAATGCTTTTTGTGCTAATTCTTCTCTAGAGTTTAAAGTACGAAGTGCCCACAGAGGAGAAGTGGCACAGAGGAGGTGGCAGCTGATTCCCAGTGCTGCTCTTGGGCAGGTCAGGGGAAACTTGGGGATGCCAGAAAATTGCTAAAAGCTTGAGCAATGGATGTATGGGAAGATGTGGCACTAGGCAGGACTCTGGCAAGTCCTGGGATTTGGTTGTATTTCAAATCTTCAGTGTTTCAAGCAAAAGCTGCCACCTTGGGCTGTGCCTGGTCAGGATGTCCAGTGGTGGTAATCTACCATCAGAGCTGGTGGAGAGTAACTCATTCAGCCACAGCATGGAAATCTCTGATGTTATCTGAAAACCCAGACCCCGCAGTCTGATTTGTGAGCCCTCTCCCCCTTAATTTTCATTATAAAATGAAATTCTGAGGGCTGAAACAGCAATGGAAGCTCTGGTTCTCCTCAGGATGGCAGACTTTGGGTTGCAACGTGGTGAACAGCATTGATCAGGCTGTGCTGAACAATACCAAAAGTGTGTGCTAGAGGAGGCTGTGGAAGGGAGGAAGCGCTTTCTTTTGCTTTCATCATTGCTTTTCTCTTTTACTCTTTTGGCAACATCCCTTTATATAAGGAAATGTCAGGTCATGAAGTTTTTCTTAAAAATGTCTTGGTAGAGTTTTCAAGAAATGCTGAAGTTTAAGGGCAATGGCTGAAGTGAAACTCAGCAGGAACTGGTAACACAAGATTCTCTCCCTGTCCTTCATCCTCCCTGGAATACTTTCTTCTTTGAAGGTCAAGGGAAAAAATTGCCAGGTCAGAGCAATGCTCTTTACCTCTGGTTTTGTGAAATGGAACCGAGTTCCTCCCCTGGGGTGAGGTGAAAGCACCAAGTTCATTTAATTCCGGACCAGAAATGCCTCTTGTCCCACCTGAAACATGCATTTTGAGACCAAATGTGTCACGTTCATGGGACCCTGCAGACACCAATCCCTCACAAAATACAGGTCACCAGAAACGTCATCCTCTTTTAAAAACCAGCAACACTTGTCACTGTGATGTGTCATTGGGAAGGACTGGGATGAGGTCACTCATCTTTCTGGTAGGAAAAAAAGTTGTTTCAAAGTTGTGGTTTGAGATTTGTCATTTCTTGAATTCAAAATTAGTGAGTAGCTTTAGCTGGAAAAGAAAATTTGGAGGCAGTGAGATGGTGCAGGTCCCTTCTCATCTTGGAGGAATTGGATTTTTTAAAATTCTTTGTTTTGACTAGAGGACAGAAAAAATTTAGGATTATTTTTCAGTAACCCAGTTAGCAAACTTTTCCCTGCAGACTTTTCAAGAGGCAGAGTAGGAACAAAAGCATGCTGATATATTTCCCACAGACAACAAAATTGTTAAAGTCTGCTGCTTACCCATGGTTCTGATGTTTCTTTTTTTCTCTCTGTTATATTTAGACTGAATTCTCATTTGGGTTGAGCTCTCCTTTCAGTCTGTTTTATAAATTGTCAAGTGTAACAAAGTCCTTATCCTCGACCAAAGGCTTTCACGGTGATCACTTGTCATAAAAATAAACAACCTTAATGTACTTCAAACCCACACAAACCTTCCAAGCAAGCACAGGGGAGTGCAGATGATGCTCTCCTGAGAGGAATCTGCTGGGACGTGGAGGTGTTGCTGAATGATAATTCTTGGAAAATGCTGGAAGGTGTGGCTTTGTTCCTGCTGAGAATCAGACAAGGACCTTCCTTTGTATTGAGGGAGAATTCTTTCATCCCAGCTGGGGAAAAAGAACTTGGGCAAAAGAAAAGAGTCCCTTGATGTCGCAATGACGGACACAGCACGGGGAGGAAGGAGAGAACCAAACTCAGGAGTAACTAGATAGAAATGCCTTTATTTATTTATATACAGAAGGGTGTTATACTCTAGGTTATAGAAAGCCATTGGATCTTAGCTGACCACTCCCCAGGGCTATTGGCTAGATCCTAAAAACACACATTTCCTAAACAGTCCTTCAGTCTTACAATAACAACGTACAAAACCACCTCACAGGTGCAAGATTGAAGAATTATTTACAAAAGCTCGCTAGCTGTTTTGCAGCTAGCTCCATGAGAAAGTGAGAATGCTCACGGACACAGGCAGACACTGAAAATTCTCTCTGCCACCAAGCTTTCAGTGTCCACACCTTGATAGTCCTGAAGGACATGGAGGGGGAAGTTTGGGTGGGAGCTGCTGCTGAAGCTGGGCTGAGCCACCCTGGCTGGCTTTGCACTGAAGTGTTTTACAGAGTTCCTGTGTGCCCTGCTCCTCCGGCCAAGCTGTGCCAGCAGCTCCTCCAGCCTGGGGCTGGAGAATCTCTTTGTCCAGCTCCTCAGCGAGCTCTTCTAGCAGAGCATGCATGGCAAATAAAAGAGATTGAAATGTGGGAATGAAGCTTCAACCCGTGGCAGGAAAAAACACGGCTCATAGTGAATATATAATAATCATTGCAGGTGAGCATTTTGATGGAGTGGAGCCCAGGGCTTTATTCTTATTTGAGTATTTGTGTGCCTGTGGTGCTGGTTAGACCTGAGAGCAAGCAGGGATTGCTCCTGTGGAGGAGCAGAGGTTGAAGAGGTAACCAAAGGCACAGATGGTGGCAGAGATGATTCTATCCTCCAGGGCAGCTTCAGGAGGTGGCCTGTCCCCTGTCTGTCAGATCCATGCCATCAAATTCTGCCAGGCCTCAGGGCTTTCCAGAATAAACCTGGCTCTAAAGACTTCCCCTAACTTTCCCTTTAGAGTTCACTTAAGCAGAGTCTCCCCTTACCTCAGCTGAAGGAAACAGCCAGTGTAGGCAGCAAAGGTGCAGCACTGACGAACAAAAGTGCTGCTGAATTTGCTTTATTCCCACTCTTGTTTTCTTCTCTGCTTTACCTCGTGGTGGTGCACAGCAACAGCCTCCAGCCTGATTCAGCTGCTGCAATCTCAGTTCAGCTTCAGTGAAAGTAAGCTCATTTTATACACAAAAGGGAAGGAGAATCAATGAAGATGCAAATGATCTTCGCTCAACCTGTGCTTTAAGGTCACCCCAGGCTTTGCTGGGTGGGCAGAAGATCCTTACAGGAAAACTGCAGAATAAAAACCTCATCATCTGGGTGTGTTTCTTTGACTGTCTTTAGGGCTCACCCATCATTTTTAGTGTCTTCTGAATAAATTCTTCTTTTTCTCCGCCCAGAACTTCTGTGTCTTCACACCAGCATGAGTTTAAGGACAGACACATGATTTTATGCTTGGAAATAAGCCCCAGGAGCAGATGACCCCATGCTCTCGAGCCTCTTTTTGAACTGATTTAGCCCCCTTTGCCTTTCCCTTCCTCACTCTCAACCTCTGCTCAGAGAAATCCCTCCAGCATAAGAGCCTCTGTTGGCAGATCCAGTTTGCTGCACAGCAGGACCCCAGGGAAAGAAAAGCATTTATGTAATTTAAAATTGCTCAGCTTTGGTCTCTGGCAAACTCTTTTCTGGCTGTCTGGCTCAGCCCATCACCTGTTTGGAATCCATCCATACATCCCAGGGCAGGGCCAGAGGAGAGGGGGTAGCTCAGGCACTGTGTGTGACCCATTCCAGGGCTGTGGGTGTTGGTGTCAGAAGCTCTAGACAGAACTCTGGTGTGCAGGATGCTCTGGGGTTTTTTTAAGAGTAATTTTAAAACAGAAAAAGCTGAAAAATATTAGAAATTATGATGGATTAACTCTGATGTGTGATCCAGGTTTAATTGCCAGTAAAGCTGTTTGTCCAGCTTGATGAAATTCAATTCCAGTTCGAGGACCCTTGGTGTTTGTTCATGATGTGTACAATGCGTCTTTTTTCCTTGTGCTTCCGGGACTCTTTCACCTTTCCAAGAATTTTTCCCATGTCCTAGGCTTGGAATTGCTGAATGCTTGAGTTGTGGTGTGTTGTACTTGGGCAATCCTCATCCCTCCGGAATCCATTTTCCCTCTCGCCTGGTGCCCAGGGTGCCTGTGTCTGCTCTGGGTGTTGGTTACCTGCACAGCAGAGCACTGAGGCGTTCAGAAACGGGCCTGGAAGCAAACACTGCTGGCTCCATTTATAGAGATTTCTCCCTGCTTTTTGTGCTGCTCACCTTCCATCCCTGTCGCAGATTCCAGGAGCCCACCCACCAACCTCTTCATCGACTCCGAGACGCCCAGCAGCCTCCAGGTGCACTGGAGCCCTCCTGATGGCCGTGTTCAGCACTACAAAATCACCTACAGCCCAGTTTCTGATGCTGCTGCCCAGCAAACCGTGAGTCTCCTGCTCTTTGAAGGGGACAGACACTGGGCTGGAGGCCCGTGGGGACAATGTGACCACAGGAACTCTGCTCACTCCAGTCAGGTTTACCATTAGGATACCAGGGCTCAAAACCAAATCTCTTCTTGCTGATGTGCTGCTTTGTAAACAGAACTCCAAGATGCTTTTATAATTAAGATATTTTTCTCCATCAGAGCCACTGATAACGCAGCTTTCTCTGCTCCCTGAACTGGGGAGGGAATTCTTGGAGGCAGAGGGGTGGGGGATAAACCTACTGCTCCTCTGGCTTAGGGAGGTTAAATATTATCCTTTTAAAACAGAGATTCCTACTTAAACAGCCTGGTTATCCTGTTATAAGGCACTTCTGCTGCATTTCCATGGGGAATACTGGGCTCTTTATATGGGAAAAGGCTTTTCCTCTGGCCATTGCAAGTCCAACAGCAACACACAGCCAAGCTTCCTGGGCTGAGCCGAGCAGGAATGCTGCTCTGAGCCTCACACCCCAGGAGCCAGCCCACCTAACTCTGGGCTGTGAGTGAGAGCTGGAATGAGAACCTCAAACGCCGGGATCTTTTTCCCCCCGTTGTAGATCATGGCTCCTGGCAAAAGCAGCAGTGTGACCCTGCAGTCCCTGCTGCCTGATCGAGCCTACAGGGTGACCATTTCTGCCATCCACTACACGGGAGAGAGCGAGAGCACAGCCACGACGGGACGGACAGGTAGGGGATCAGCTGGAATGTGCGCGTTCTCCATCGCCATCCCGCCTTCAGGCAACCTCTGCTGGGACAGTAATGGCCTCACTTGCACTGGGCTCTGCCTGAGGCCAGGGTTTCACTCAGCGATAGAATATTAGCCTTGAAAAGTGAAAATCCTGCCCCAATTTCTGTACTCCTGTGAGTTTTTGACAATTCTGGGATGAGTGGGAAAGGCTGGTGGCCCTTTGGGTTTCGAGCCAGGCATCACAGTCTTGAATCACAGAGATCAGGCAATGCCTTAAGTTGTGCCAGGAGAGGGTCAGGTCAGATATTAGGAAATATTTCTTCACTGAAAGAGTGGTTAAGCATTGGAAAATGCCCCCCAGGGAAGTGGTAGAGTCACCATCCCTGGAAGTGTTAAAAACCAAGCAGATGTGGCACTTCCCAATATGGCTGAGTGGATGTGGTGGTGCTTGGTCAAAGGTTGGACTTGATGATCTTTAAGGTTTTTTCCAACTTTATGATTCTATGATTGCTTTCTCTTTCAGCTCCAGTGCTGTCTAAATTCCCTTCCATCCGAGGATTCGTCCCACCTAAAACAGAGGGTAAATCATCTCCTCTAAAGTCCTGCTTTGTTGTTTTTGTTTGAATTCAGTAGCAAACAGCACAGTGGGGGCTCTGCAGAGCAGCAGGAGGGGTCCATCAGCTCTTGACAGATGCCCTTGGGGACAATCCAAGGACAACCAGAAACCACAGAACTTCTTAACATCAGGCTCAGTAAAGAGATCGAGTGTATTTTATTCTGCACAACTTGACCAAAATGTAGTGCAGGGAAGTGTGACATATTTTAAATTAAAATTCCCTGTAAAGTCCCTTATTAAATTTAATGAGCATATGCTCTCATAGCTGATATAAAGCAAACTATGAAATGGATTAGTGAGAAATGTTGAATTAATGGGCTTATAAAAAGTTTTTAATAAGTAAATATTAGAATGCCGATATTCTGGCAGTGCTAACTTTTCCTGACAATTTGAAACTATTCCAAGCAAAATTTCAGTTTTAAAATTTATTGAGTGAAGTCAAGATTGAAGAATGAGGCAGCTTAGATGAAAAAAAAATAGCTTATAGCCAACAAAAAACTTACCAGATTAAGTTTTCAAGTGGTTTATTGAGGTGTTCAGATCACAGTGGAAAAGTTCTGTGAACTTTCAAGCAGAAAACAATCCTCCCAAAAGGCTGATGAGTCACCTTGTAGAATTTAATATAGCTGTTTGGCTATGATAGCTTAAAAGACAACAGAAGAAATACTAAATTCTTTATGTTTTATAAAGTACTTCTTTGTGAAGAAGGAGAGACAATAAGTAACAGTGCTGGGAAAACAGTTGGATGTGCAATAAAAGACTCCAATATTGATATATAACCAAATTATTGAGAGAAATGGTCTGACATTGCAGGAGTGAATGTTTATTGTACAGTGAGTAACTGCACTGGGTTGGGATTTGGAGAGAAAAACAAAAACCAAAGAGAATAACAAGACAGCAGGAATCCTGGGCTGGAAAGTCTAGAGAAAAGTCTTCAAAGCAGAAATGAAGCTGCCAGTGTCAGGGATCCTTGCCCTGACTCTGAGAGGCTCCACCCAGGTTGAGCATTGCCTGATCAAAGAGCTGTGAGCAATCCCAGTGCCTCCAGCTGGGAAGGAGGGGAGAATTGTCAGGGATGTCAGCAAGAGGGACTCTGGGGCCTGGGCAAGGGTCAGAATGAGCTCACGGACTCCCAAAGAAGAAAATCAGACTCTTGAAAAATGGACAAGTTTCCAGCCTGCTTTGGGATAATTTCTTCTTTGTTTTTCATTCACCATGCTTCAGTTCCATGATGACTGGAGAGGGACTTTTTACAAGGCTGTGGAATGATAGAACGAGGGGGAATGGCTGTAAACTGACAAAGAGCTGGTTTGGATTAGATATTGGGAAGAAATTCTTCCCAGTGAGGGTGGCGAGGCCCTGGCACAGGGTGCCCAGAGAAGCTGTGGCTGCCCCATCCCTGGAAGTGTCCAAGGCCAGGCTGGACGGGGCTTGGAGCAGCCTGGGATAGTGGAAGGTGTCCCTGCTCATGGCAGGGGGTAGAATGAGATGATTTTTGAGGGCCCTTCAAATCCAAACCATTCTCTGACTCTAAGATTTAGAAAAGTTGGTGTTGGGAAGGGGAAGAGCAGTGTACAGGCAGATGATCCTCAGTGCAAGGGCTGGTCAAGCTCAGGGTTTCAAGGCTCAAGTTTCAGAAACTGATTTTTTAATGGATTTCCATAAATGCCTTAAATAGTTTTACACCCAGTTCTACAGGAATTATGGTACGTAAAAAATTAAGCATCAGTTTGAACAACGGAGGTCACAGCACCTTGTAAGTCTTTGTGGTTTAAATCCTGGCTTTAGTGGTCCCGTGGCCATCAGAGTCATAGGTTTGGGTGCCCCTTCTTCATCATGAGGAATGACATTGAAACTCTTACAGGCTTAGGAATCTCAGGTCTTTTGGGGCTGGCAAGTCACCTCCTTTAAATGTTTTACATATTTTACAAAAGTTAGGCATGAGAAATGGAAAGGCGTACTTTGCTGATGAGGTAGGAGATGGCATTGATGCAAGAATGGCAAGGCTATGCTGCAGCCTCAGTACAATGATCTCTTGGATTCTATCATCCTGATGACCTAGAAAACCCCTTGTGAAACAGCCCATCCTGACAAGTATCCTTGATTTTCAGGGACATTTCTCATTTTGCATCAAGCATTCCCTTTGTCCCAGCTCCATCTGGCATCCATGGCCTGGGATTTACATGGCAGCAGATAATTGAAAGCAGCATTCATGAGCTGTTTTCTGAAACACCCCCTTACCTGAGCTTTTTCAGCACAGAGTGCTCACAGCCCTGGTGCCTCCTGTTCCAGCTTCACATCTCAGTCTCTTCTCCTCTTGTCTTGCTTTTTGTCCCACAGCATCTCAGAGGATTCATCAAGAGGATTTCTGAAAGACAAACTGCAAATCTTTTCAAAACTCTCTGTGTTTTCCTAAAGAATTCAAAAACCAAGCTCTCAAGTTGAGATGCATATTTTCGCTGTGTGCATTTTTAATTGAAGGTACAAAATTTGAAACTGCGTATATCTTTATTTTACCACACTACCAAGGCACTGTTAAAAGAAAAAAAAAATGTTTTGATGTCTGTTTTTAAAAAAAAACCCTGCCAAAAATGATGCTCCCTTGTATTTCATATCCTCAGGTGCCAGGTGAGTTAGTCAAAAGAAAGTGATTGTGGAGATGTTTGATGATGAAAGACACTATTTTTATTTTGGTGATAGGCAAGCCAGGAAACAACTTTTATGTTTGCATAAACATCAATTCTCTCTTTCTCTATATATATATAAACAAGGTTAAAGACCAAGCTCTAAATGAAGCTGAAGGATATTCCAAGTTTTGCTGTTTTTCCTTTGCTCTGTCTGAAGGAACTATGTTCATTTTGCTTCCATAATCCCCTGCTGTCTTTTTCTCCTCTAACAGTTTTCCCCTTTTATCCTGTTCTCACAGACTGCCCCACCATCAGCTCCACGGAAGGCTCCATAAGAGGTACAGTAGCAAATCCAAGCCCTGGTGCTGCTGGGCTGTGACTAAAAACACTGCCTGGTCTCGATTTGGAGATATGTGCAAGAGCTGAGTGGGGGGAAAACGTCCCAAGGAAAAGGGGAGAA
Organism: Melanocharis versteri; assembly: GCA_013397845.1. NCBI lineage: Eukaryota > Metazoa > Chordata > Aves > Passeriformes > Melanocharitidae > Melanocharis > Melanocharis versteri. The sequence continues at coordinate 474,315 of VZTG01007555.1, read as the reverse complement.
ATGTGAGAATCGAAATTGGCACATATCTTTTATCAGGTAGAAGAATATTTTGCAGTACCTGAATTGTGATGCTCGGCTGCTCCACCAGCTCGTGCTCTCGGCTGTTAGTGCTTAACACCAGGGTTTCCAGAAGCCTTAAGGAGGTGAAGCTTCAAACAGCCCTTGAATTTCAAGAGGGTTTGAATTCCTAACTCACAAAGGCTCCTCAGACTGTCAAACTCCAAACCTCTCAGTCTGTCCCCAGGACCACCTGTGCCTCCTCCAGGGGAGGAGTCGCTGCCCGCGCAGCTCTCTGCAGTCGGGCTGCACGGATTTTGCTGGGGCAGCACGTTTCCCTTTCTCCTGCCTGTGAACGTGCCATGTTCATGCTGCTGGGTTTGCTGCGAGGGTTTCTTTCTGAGAAAGCAGCAAGTTCTGCTTAGAAAGGGGTGTCACTTCCTTCCCAGAGAGTTCTGAGTTACAGGTGAGACTGAGAAACTGGCTGCAGTTCTCTGGTTACTCTGTGGCTGAGACACTTCATCCTTGCCCAAGACCAGGCTGGATGTGGCCCTGAGCAAACTGATCCTGTAGGTAACATCCCTGCCCATGGAACTAGATGATCTTTAAGGTTCCTCCCAACTCAAGCTGTTCTATGATTCCGTGACTCTGTGATAATAATGGGATTATATTTCAATATGTTTTTAATTGTGACTCAAGCCTTCTCTTCCTGCACGTTTTAAAGGATGTTTCAGTGTCAGAAGCTCCATACCAGAGATAAATGGCCCTCAAGTAGGTCATTTATTTTGGCAAACTCCCTTGTACTGTTGGGATATGAAAAAAATAATAAAATAAAGGCACCCTGGGCCAGCCCCCAGGCGAAATGAAAACTGAAGCCAAGAAACTGCAGAAGATTGTAAATGGTGAAGGGGTGAGGGAATCCAGACTGAAAACACCACATGGAAATGAAGCCCTTCCATTTGCTCAAGAAGGAACCATCTCCTTCATCCCAGTCTGCTGCAAACTCAGATAAACTCAAACAGAATCCAAACGGTCAGATCCTGTCTTACTGAACAGAAAAACAAAATTAAAATGACTTGGAGCTTTAATGGTGAGCTGGGGGAGAGAGATGAAGCTGCATGAGCCAAAGGACATATCGGAGGTGTCAGAGGAGAATCTCTGTAGCCCACACAAGGCAGGTCACCCCTGGATGTCTCTTGAAAATAGAGAAATGGAAATGTTCGTATTTTAAAGTTTTTTCCCTATTTTTTCTGGCTCTTACATGTAAGGCATTTCAGAGTAGAAATCATTTTCTCTCCCTGTTAGCAATTACTGGACTGATTCCATGCCTTTTGAAGATAATACTTTGCATGTAGTTGAAAAGAAGAAATCGTTGCAGTAACATCTTTCTCATTCATTTTTTTTTTTCATTCTGAAGATTTGAAAACACATTTGTGAAAGCCTCCATCTTTTGTCCACTCTCCTTCGAGAGGAACAGACTACAGAAAATGTGCACACAAACTTATTTTCCCTGGCTGCCATTGGAGGGGTCCACTGGAGTTGGTCTTGTGTCATTAAGGGCATTTTCTCCTATTGCCTCCTCTATGCTAATTCAATCTGCTCTTCAAACACGCTTCTTCTGCACTCCTGCCTAACCACTGATTTCTCTGCTTTCCTTCGTTCCAGGATTTGATATGATGGAAGTTTTTGGCTTGGTGGAGAAGGAATATTCCTCCATTAAAGGTGTGGCCATGGAGCCCTTTGTATTCAGCGGTTCCCGCACCTTCACCCTGTTCAGGGACATCCAGCTCACCCAGAGGACCAGGTGGGAGCAGAGCTCTGGCTGTTGTCATCCTCATTCTCATGCCACGTGCATGGCAAAGGAAGGTTATTTTGGGGAGGAATGATGCAGCCCCGCTGGCAACTTCCAAATGAAATAACAAAGATGATGAGCTAAATCAAATCATTGGTAGATTGAAAAAATAGCCAGAGGGTTTTTACTTAATGTATTAATAAACAAACCCCTGACTTTCCTCAAGATGAGTTGTCATGTAGAAATTAAGGGGACACAGTAGTATTTATTATACGTTTGTACAGCCAAACATTTTCACAGTGCTGTTTTTGGTTTCTAGAAAATCACTTTTTTCCAGCTTTTTATTTGCTTTGATGGACATGAGGATCGTGTCACGTATGGACACTGCACCAGTCTTTAGGCATTCTGTCCACAGCCACCCACACTTCAGGGATGGCAGTTTGAGGTCACATTTTCATCTTCAATCCCTTCTCCCAGACATCTCTGGTTTGGAGAGAGATCTTTGCTTTAGAAAATATCACTCCTAGAGCTGCTCTCTGCAGCTGTACTGGTGAGAGGGAATTACCACTGGCTCTGGGTTGTGGCTTGACCCCATTCCGTTGCATATGAAGCTTCTCCACAGGGTCCCGGCTGAGCCAGGCAGCTCCCGTGACCTCATTCCTTTTTTATGATTATGAATCAGGAGTGATCTGACTCCTGACATTCATTGCTACTTTGTTTAAAGCCTAATTACTGAGCCACTGACTCCGCTTAATCTTCGTTAAAGAAGCAAAGCTTCTTAGAGTAAACAGAGTGGGGGAGATTCAGAGAACCCTTTGGTCTAAATACTCGGAAAATGATGGGCAAATCCTTTTGTTCAGCTCTTATAGATGCCTTTCCAAGGACACTACCCCTTCAGAAACTGAGAGAGAAAGATAAAACTTGTGTTATTTATGAATCAGTCCTGAAAAGATGCCTGATGGGTTGTGTTTATTCTGTGCCAGTGTGTCCTGTTTCAGATCACAGGCGTGTTTCAGGCAAAACCATCCTGACCTTCCCATATTGCCTTGTATCCTCTCTCTGCTGCTGAGCCTAAATTCTGCAGCTGGGATGTAGGGACACAGAGGAAGCTTTTCTGTGGGCTCGATGCTTATCCCTGAAGGGCATTTACACTGATTTAGAATAATAGAGTCATTTAGGTTGGAAGAATCACCGAGTCCAACCATTAACCTAATGCTGCCAGGTCTGCCAGTAAACCATGTCCCTCAGCCAAGGGCTTTGTGCCAAGGTTTAAAGATTCACCCCACGATATATGGCAACCATTCCTCCTTCTTGAAGAGGAGACCTGGGGGAGTGCTTTGGAACCTGGCAGGGATGTTTTGTAAGCCTCCACTGGGCTCTCATCTGAAAAGCATTAAGGCTGCCCTCGCTGTGGCTTGGCATTCCTGAGGCAGCTCTGGCGGTGATGGATTGACACCAACTGCTCCACCTGAGCATCCCCCAGGCACGAGGAGAAGGCCCACGAGTGCTCATCACTCAGCACAGACCTCAGCAGGTCCAGGCTCTTTCTGGACTTATCACCATCAGCTCCTGGGAGCAAAGCTTTTCCAGGTCCCCCTGCCCAGCAAACGCCTGGATGAGGCTGCAGGATGCTGCCTGGTGATTTAAATCACCGATGTTCCCTTGGTTTGTGTCATTCCAGCGACGTCCACCTGTTTGCCATCCCACCCGAGCACACCATCATCATCCTCCTGCGCCTCCTGCCCGACACCCCCAAGGAGCCCTTTGCCGTGTGGCAGGTCACGGACGAGGACTTCCAGCCTCTCCTGGGTGTTAACCTCGACCGTAAGATTTCTTGCTAAATACACTAAATCTGGGTGTTTCCATACATCTTGCAAGCAGCAGAACCCACTGGGAATGTTTACATGGTTTCCTAACTCAGCAGCAGTTTCTTGGGAAGCTTTGTCGTGGCTGCCAACCTCTCGTTTAAAACACTGCCCAGTACGATTAAAAGACATGTTTTCATTTTTATTCTACTTGTAACATATTATTTATTTTTATATATTTTTTCCATTGTTTAGAAGTATCTCTTGATAACTTAGTAAACCTTTCACCATGTTTAAGCCTATTTACTATTGTATATATGTGTGAAATCAATTTCTATTTTAATTCTTAGCTGTTATTTGTCCTATTTCCCCTGCAGCCAGTAAGAAATCCTTGACCTATTTCAATCACGACTACAAGGCTGATTTACAGGAAGTCTCCTTTGACCAGCAGGAAGTGAAGAAGATATTCTATGGGAGCTTTCATAAGGTCCTTACCAAGAGAGGGAGAAATGTGGCTCATGATCTCACTCTGGTCTGGGAGTGTTTTTCCAGCAATGTGTGTTGTTCAAAGTGAGGAGTGATTGTCCAAATGCTTTGCATCCTGGTTGCCAGGGAAGTGGCCAACCTCTTTGATATGCTGAAATTCATAATTGTAAAGAATTTAGCTGTAACTCATGATCAAAATGTGATTTCCACATACTGATTTTTCCCTTTTCCCCCAGACTACCAAAATTGAGGTGTTTTTTAGGTCTTTATAATCTGGAAAACTTGATATATATTTTTTTTTTAATTCAGAATTTTGGTAACCTTTTAGTTCTGGATGAACGGAAAAGAGAATCCAGCCTTGTGAGAAAGCCACACTATCACTCATAATAGGGTGGGGGTTTTGGCTATCTGTGTCCTCATAGCAAAGGGATTGCACCCAAATCAGCAATGAGCTCCTTCTCTGGGTATCTGTGGGCAGGTTCATTACTCAGCTCCAGAAAGGCTTCTCCCAAGGAGGGGCGAGGGGATCAACAAGGGAAAGCACATACTGAAACTTATTCCTGAGCCCCCTCGATCCATTCACTGATTAAAAACACCCCACCCGTGCCAGCAGCAGGCTGGGGATGGAACAGGAGGTGTTACTGTGGGTAGGAGACCTCCTCATCCCACCACGGAGCTCCAACACGGCTTTTCCCACCTCTGCCCAGGTACACGTGGCCGTGAGCCACTTCAAGGTCAAGCTCTACGTGGACTGTAAGAAAATAGCAGAGAAACCCATCAGCACACTCGGCAGCATCTCCACCGCCGGCTTCATCATGCTGGGAAAAGTGACCCGGACCAGAGGGCCCCGCAGCGGCTCCGTGCCCGTGAGTGCTGGGATGTGCTGCTGGAGCTGGCTGGGCTGGGCACACGGGCAGGAGAGTCCATCACCCTCATCTGAACACCTCCCAGCACTGCTGTGATGCACAGCTGTGTCCTGATCCCGCTGATCCCTGCGGATTTAATGAGCTCGCCCAGCACGCGGAGAGCGTTTTTGTCCCTCTGGCCTCCTGCCTTGGTGTGGGGACTGTGATGGGGTGGATGTGTTCCAGAGGAGCCTTCTGCTGGCTGCATCCCCCGGGGCTGGGGAAGCACAGCTCCTGATGAGCATCTCCACACTGAGATGCTGAAGCAGACAGGAGGGGTTGGGAATTGCTTCTGCAAGGAAAGTTGGGCACATCAGCCCGCACGGAGTGATGTGGGGAAATGCTGGGGGCTGAAGGCAGCAGAGCGGGGTGTGCCTCAGTCTCCAGTGTGTTTGGACTTGTCTACCTGCATGCAAATGAGGGGAAAATTATCTCCAGTAGAGAGGCTCTTTATCATCTGCTACTTGGAAAGAAAGCCCCAATCCAAACAGAGAGTGCCAGCCTGTGGGTATGTCCTCACTGCTTCACACAGCGCTGCAGGGAGCTGCTCCCTGTGAGGGGACAGAAAAAAGGGATGTGTGGACTCGGTGTCCTGCCCTGTGCACAGTCCTCAGGGCAAAAACACCCTTCTCCTGCCAGTCTGTTCCGCTCTTACTCCCCAAAGCAGGAGTGTTAATCATGTGCAGAACCAGTGGCCAGTTCATCACTCACAAAGGTTCTAGTGGGGCTGCAGGAAACCGTTCACCACTGATGTGAAGATCCTGCTCCTCAGCTCTGCCTTTAGAGCTAGAAGTCCAGGGGGAAACAGCTCATCAGGTGATTTACAGCTCCCCTTGCCTCAAAGGAGTGCAGTAAAGACAGTTTGTCCCATGTGCATTCCCAATTGCGAACTGAGAGGTAGAGGTCTGGGACATTACAGGAAAAAAGTGGAATTGCCTGTAAGATGTGGGATCTGCTGTGCAGCAACCCGGGGGACAGAGTATTCAATCAGTATTTACTTGTTTCCCAAATAAATTCTGTGGCAATTTGACTACAAGCCTGTGGCCACCAAGGCAGGAATCCATGCCTTCCTTGCCCCTCCCAAATTCTCCCTGCTAGCAGCTTAGCTAGACAGGTCTGACCAAATAATGAACAGCCTTGTGCCATCCCTACCCCCGCTGCCTTTCAAGCACAGCGACGTTTCACATCTTCCACAGCTCTGCTGCCCTTGAGAAGACAGAGTGCCTCATTATTGGTTATCATGGAACCTTATTTAATTTAAGAAATCTTTAAATGCCACTTGATCTGCAGGGCTCATCTGTATCCGTATGCTGCCTGTCACCCTCCCCGGGCTGCACGGCTTGCTCCTTGTTAAATGCAGGGAGTGAAAGAAAAAAAAAGAAGGAAAAAAAGATGAGAAATGGTGTCAAGGAAAGAAAAATTAATCTCTACCTCATTATTTTGTTTGGCTTTGTGCAGTGTGTGCTTTTTCATTAATCAGAATGGGAAGATGTGGCTGTTGTGAGGGAGGCAGTGAGAGACTGCTTGGGGTTTCAGGGGAGGGGGTCACGTCTGCCCCGGGAAATGCTGCTGCCACATTTACTCTTCTCCCCATGCCCCCAAGGGAAGCAAATCAAAGTTTGCTTTCACATTTTGGTGGTGCTGAAACCCAATTAATTGAGAGCCTGCTGCTAGTGCAGGGCTGTGGGTAAACTGGAGATGTGATGTGAAGCTGCTTTGTTGAGTTGCTTAGCAAGACAGAGACCTGAGGGCTTGTGGAACACTCAGTCTGGGGTAGTTCTCGTGTTGTGGCTTTTTTGGGGTGCAGTTATAATTGGGATCACATACAAGAGTTCTGTCAAATCATCCCTGAAGATTATTTTTATTACTTGAACTTCCTAAGACTTGTGGATGAGTGGCGGGAGCCAATTCTACTTTCTGACCAAACTCTCTTTTTCCCCCCCAGTTCCAGCTGCAGTCTCTGCAGGTCTTGTGCAGCAGTGTGGGGGCAGAGCAGGACAGATGCTGCGATCTCCCTGCGCTGGTAAGACAAGGGCACCACTCTGCTCAGGGACAGGCAGCTGGGGAGGATGGGACAAGCCCATGGCACCGAAGTGACACCGCAAATGATTTTGATAGACTCAAGAGGGAAAGCACTTTTTTTCCCCCTCTTCTCTTGGGAATAACATCAGCGTGTTTCTTGATGAAGTAAACAAAACTTCCCTTCAAAAAGAATGAAAACTTCAAATCCTGGTGCAGTGCATGTTTCTCCTGTCACGACCTCATCCAGGAGCCCTGACAGTCCTACAGCTTTGCTGCCATCTCAGCCTCGAGGCACATCCCCCACTCTTCCTCTCACTTCCCTTCTCAACACAGAGAGCTGCTGTGTGGGGTGTATAAATATGTAGCAAGGAGAAAATTATCTTCCAATATGTGTTTTGCACATTGCAGGCAGGGCTGGTTCATAGGGGGTTTTTTGTCTAACTCTGTTATTCGACAGAAAAAAATAAAGCACTAGACTGCTCACAAAAATCTCTCAGTGGAGTAGAACAAAAAATTCTGCTTTTCTTCAAGTAAAAGACTGAATTTTGAAACACTGAGTGTTTTACTTATCCACCCTGCTCTTGCTGTGCAGCTGCTCGTGATTGTTTTTGGCTTGATTTCATTTCAGAGGGATGAGGACACCTGCCCTACCTTGGCTCCCGCCTGTTCTTGCACTTCTGGGCACCCAGGCTTGCCAGGACCCCCCGGGCCCCCCGTAAGTTCACCCTCCCACCCAGTGCGTTGCGTGTGCTGCTGTTGCTTCGTTTTTCGTGGCATGTTGGGCACGTGGGTAACACTCCTGGGGCTCTGTGAGGTTTTAGAATCACAGAATCGTTCAGGTTGGAAAAGATCCTAAAGATTGTCGAGTCCATCCATGAATCAGGGCTGCCAAGCCCAGCTCTAAACCATGTCCCCAGGTGCCACATCTACACCTTCTAAATCCCTGCAGGGATGGTGACTCCACCCCTGCCCTGAGCAGCCTGTGCCAGGGCTTGACAACCCTTTTGGTGAAGAAATTTTATCCTCATGTCTAATCTAAACCTCCCCTGGTGCAACTTGAGGCCATTTCCTCTCATGCTAACTCAAGGAGCTTTTCCAGGGCAAGGCTGAGAGTTTCCCTTTGGATTTTGGATGGTGATGAAGTGAGGAGATGGAGAGTTGGCAGCGCAACAGCTGCAGCTGGGAACAGGCTGAGCAGCTCCTGGTGCCACATTAATCCTCTTAGGAGAGGAGGATGGGTCACCCTCAATGTCTGTAGAGATTTCATGGATTGGAGGCTCTGAAACTCTCTGTAGATTTAAAGAAAAAACAACTCACCAAAAAAATCTTCCTATCTGGATCCTGTGTTAAATTGGAGTCTTGTAAGTGTCTGTGTGGGTGGACAGTGTAAAGAGAAAGGGGAGACTTTGCTGTCCTGTCTGTCCCCAAAGCTCTCTTTCTGTTCAGTGAATGTCACTTGCAAGAAAACCCTGAAGAAATGAGGGGGAAGAGAAAACAGTCATTACATATGCAGTATGCTCAGGAAAAAGGGCATAAATTCTGCCCTATCCATTATGGATGCAGGAAAGCCATCATGGGCTTAAATCCCAGCAGAAAACATTCCTGTTAAACACTAGGAAGCAGTTATAAAAAAAACTTGCTTTCTGAAAATTTGGGGAAAAACATTTGATTTGTTCAAGCCAGCTGAAACCTGACAGACAGCCTGTCCAGAGCACCTCAGTTCCACCACTCCAGGTGCTTTTCTCCTGGAAAATAACCATTATGGAAACATTTGCCTCTTTTCTCAAGTGAAACGGTCTCAGATCACCTTCTGCACTGACCTGTGGTTTAGCTGTGAGTTCAGTTCCATGCAAGGAAAGTGCCTCATTGCAGAGTAATTACTTGCTCATTCCGGTGGAAGTTTAATTAACAGCACACTCCACTGTCACAGTTTGCTCCAATATCCTAAGTGCATAATTACCAGCTTGCATTGCCCTGTGGTTTAAGCATCTCCACAGACAACTCCTTAAAGAGCAGGACTCTTTAAAGCATTAGAGGAAATCGGGTTTTGACACATAACCTTCTCCTCACACCACTGAACCCTTGGTAATTTGCTGCAGTTACAACAGCACTCGCTGCTATTTTTAAAACTCCAGTTAGCAAGACATGTCCCACCTTGTATATGTCCTTAATGAGTGTGTCTGACCAGACCCAGCTGGCTTCTGAAATGAGTTTCTGGGCACTTCTGAAAGCACCTTTCCCAAAGTTCCCTGCCTGTGCTTCTCAATTCAATTCCACTTTTTTTTTTTTTTTGGATTCAAGAATAGCAATGTTCAGATTAATACGTCAAAAATTGACACAAAATGAGTACATGCCAGAAGGTTGGTTCCTTTCAGAGCTGAGCCAGGTCTCCCAGAACTGTCCCTGATCTCAGCACATCTCTTCTCTGGGGTGGAGGGTATCAAACCCAACCGAGTTCCAAAGGTGTAGATGTGAGCATCCCTTTTCTTCCTTCTCAAGTGTGTTCCCATGCCCATATGAGACGTTGTCTCGGCATGGGTCCACTGAGGGAGCTGGGGGAAGGTTAAACAGGCTGAAACTTCATCTCTCCCTGCTGGGAGTAACTGCTGTGTTCCCAGTGCTGGTCGTGGAAGGGCTGTGCTGCTCCTTTCTTCTTCCCTTTCCCACATTTTCTGGACAACTCAATTCATTTTCCTCTTGTCTCTGTTTGTTTCGAGCTCTGTGGGGCAGGAAACATCTTTCACTGTGGGGCGGTGAAGTGCACAAAGTTCTGTCCCCCAGGCTCCTGGTTACAGTGCAGTAAATATGATGATGTTCTTTGTGTCCCACTGGCAGGGCAGCCCTGGGAGGAGAGGACCTCAGGGGGAGCAGGGGGAGCCAGGACCCAAGGTGAGTCCTTAGACTGGAGATTATCCCACTGCACCAAGCTGAGCCCAAACAGAGGCTTAACAGCACATTGAGGAGGATGGGATCACTTATTATTAATTAAATGCTCAGTTGGGCTCTGGAAATTGAGATGATGAGGCCGATTGTGCTGAGTGAATGCACTGTACGTGGTCAGCAATGTCCTCTGACAGCAGCCATGCTGGGACAGGGTCAGGATTTGTGCTGTGGTTGTTGCTGCCGAGCCTCCAGACACACTCGTACTGCCCTGGGGCAGAGCAGAGTGAGGAGAGAGGCAGAGAGGGAGCCACAGCCCTGAGGCGAGCGTGAGGAATGGCTGGGTCTGAATCCCCCAGCCCTGGGGATGGGAGCAAACCCTGGTGCAAGTGCTCACAGCTCCATGGATCAGCACAGGGCAGAGCCAGAGCAGCCTGCTGGTCCCATTTTTTGGGATGACATCTGGGAAAGCAGCATGGCTACAGGGGAAGGATTTGGGGGAAGGAATGGGAATGGATACAGATCTCAGAAATGGGCTAAGGAATGTTTGCCTTTGACTCTGACCACTCTGAATAACAGGAACAACTGCTTGGGAAGGTGAATTGTACTCTGCAAAGCACCCTCTGCAGCTTTGCTGTCTGCTCCCATGAAAGATGAACCAAAACCCTGGACCTAAAATACAGAGGGAGCTGAGGTTACTGGAGATGCCCTCAGTGCCCCAGTTTCATCTTGAATCCCGTCGATGGTTCATGCTGACCCAGGCCGTGCAGTGCAGCCCATGAGGAGAGCAGGCACCGAGCACTTCCTTCCCCTATGATTATTTCCTTGTCTTTCGTTTCAGGGTGAACCAGGCCCACCTGGACAGGTAGGACCAGCAGGTCCCAGTGGCCAGCAAGGCTCTCCAGGTTCCCAAGGAATCACAGTGCAGGGTCCTGTGGTATGTGACCTCTTCCATTGCCTTTTTTTTGTCACTCGCTCCTTGCAGTTAGAACCTGTGTGAGAAATGGGTGTCAATACTGTGATTTGTGTATTTACATCACCCTCACTAGCAGCTGAACAGCTGCAGAGGGAGAGATGACAATCAGCGGGTTTTATGCTGACGAGGCCCTGCACTTAATCATTCTGGCCAAAGCCTGCTTTTGTCCAGACTCTCCTTAATGGGCTTTTATTGAAAGCAGCCCAGTGGGGTCCCTTCCAACCCAGGATATTCTATGAATATTCAGGCCTTTTTCTTTCCAGTGATCATCATTGCTTGGCAGGGAGTTGTGGTGAGGGCTGCCACATGTCTGGGATGGCAGAATCCCCGTGCACATGCTGTGGCTGTAAATTACCCTGGAACACTGCAGGGAGCAGGAACAACCTGGGACAGGGATGTGGAGCAGCAGGATGCTCTTTGCCTTAAAGGGTTCTGCCACACACCCAACTGTGTGCTTCTGTTTTAATCCAAGGGGCCACCAGGAATTAAAGGAGAGAAAGGAGACACTGGAATCCCTGGCATGCAGGTAATGGTAAACACCACTCCTTCTACATGTCCCAAAGATTTGCCCTTTTTTTTTCTGAGTAACTACTTTAAGCAAGACTGAAAAGTTGTTGCTGTTGTCTGCTTGGGAACTATCTGTCATTTTGGAATGTCATCACTTTCCCAAGGGAAACTGAGTCATCTGGTGTAAGAAAGATAGACCTGTCTGGAAGGTAGATATGACAGAATTAAAGCTGGGATAACAGTCCTTGCTCTGTTTAATGAATAACTCTCTTTCTTCTTTGACCTTTTTCTTTTGTCCTCTGTTACAAGATGAATTAGGGCGATGATAATCAGATGCTGACTTTACCCAGCCATTCTGATTTACAGGGCATTCCTGGTGTGCAGGGAGCTCCGGGCAGGGATGGACTCCAAGGCGCAAAGGTAAAGCACCTCACCCCTGAGGTTTTATGTGTGGGTGCCTAAAAATCTGCTGAGAGTATCCCAGCAGAAATCCAAAACATCCCAATGCACTCAGTGCAGAAGTGAATGGTGTTTTCACAAAGCCAGAGGGACTGGGGGGGAAAAAAATGGGATCATTTCAGGTTTGGCCAAATTTGAGCAGGTGCCATCCTTCTTGCTGCTTGACAGATGCTTTTTTTATGCATTTTGTGCAAATTCCTGTTAAAAGCAGCACGTGGAAAAACATCTCACTGCTTATGATGTCTCTGAAATCCTCTTGTTAGTAAATGACTGGATTTGGCTTTGCAGGGGGTGAGGGGACTAGAAGGCACAGCTGGGCCTCCAGGACCGCCTGGACCAAGGGTGAGTACTCCCTGTGAGTGATGCACTCTGAAATCTCTTCCTCAGCGGGGTTTTGTGGTTTTACCTGGAAGTGTCAGGGCAAACCCCCTTCCTGGGGTATCACAGGGAACACCTGGCACATGGTGCAGGTGCCCCCTTTCCCTGCCACTCTTAGAGTATGAAGAAATTCCTTGGCATCCTCTGGCAAGTCCCGAGGAAGCTTCATCCCAGCGAGGAGATTCTCATTTTGCTATTTTCCCTTTCCTGACACTACTGTTTTCCAGCTGTTGGTTGAGTTGGAGGTGATTTGGCTTGTTAGACTGGAATCAGCGGGAGCTGGAGGATGCAGGCAGTGTGAAAGGTTTCCCCCATGTCACTGCCAGTATCTGCTGCCAGGCTGGATGGAGATGGGTGCAGTTGCACTCTGTCGTGCCCATTGTAGCAGAACTTTAAGATCTGTTGATTTACAGCTGCTAATTGGAAGGCACCACTGGAACCCTTCATTTTACTTGGGAAACTGAACCAAATTTGGGTTTAGTTGATGGCTGGTGGACCTGATAAGTTACTGATTCTCACAGCTGAATCTCACAGCTGAGTCTCACCACTGAATTATAAGGAATTTGGCAGTAGTTGCGCTAAGTTATTTATGGGAGCCAAGGTTGAATTCAGCTCATAACTTTGACTTGTTCATCCTGGGAATATGTGGAGCTGGCAGGATTCAGCCTCAGCTTTTTAAATATGAGAAAAGCACTGTCACCTTCAGAGCAGGCTCTGAAAGCTGTTCTGGTGCTGCCTTGAAAACTTTTCTCATTTTCTCTGTTCAGAAAAGTTGCTAATATCTACTGAGTTTAAATGTAATAGCTGGAAATTTCTAAAACAAAGTATTTCTGCTAGTTGTTTTTGGCTAATATTTTTCTTCCCTTTATGGCTCCAAAAGGCACAGAAACTTCACCAAGAGGAGATGACCACAGAAGGCACTTCCCACTCTCTAAACTGCTGTTGATGTTGTAAAGTATTAGAGGCCAGCACAGGTTTTAAAGGAAAAAGAAAACAACCATGTGGTGTTGGGAGGCTGAAGAAAAGGGTTGTGCTCTAGGCTATGTCTAAATCTGAATATGTAATGAAGGATCAAAAGCCTGTAGGGTATAAACTACACTGCAGTTTGTTGGTAAAACCCAGCTTTGCTGTCTTGGCCATAACTGAGATGGTGATGGGAAGTGATGTGAACATGACTCACACACGATGCGCTTTGAACAGTGGGCTCGTGGCTGGACAGGAAACTTAAGGCTACTCTTCCCTGGCTTAAGTCCTCTAAACTCCCACTGCTGGTGCCCCTGGAGCCCTTGAACAGAAAAAGAAGCTAGGAGATGACTGGGTTTTCCATCTGTAATGTCTGCAGGGTTTCCAAGGCGCGACAGGCACCCGAGGCAGCAGTGGCGAGAAGGGACCTCCGGGTGATGTTGGGCCAACAGTAAGTTTCTGCTTTTGGGTCTCAGTGAAGGCCAAGACATGGAATAATTGAATGGAAACGAGCTGTTCCCACAGCAGCTCTGCCTCAGAGTCTGAAGAATGGTTTGAATTCACACTCATCCTTCTTAAGGCGGTGTCTGGGCATTCAAAGCCCAGGCTTGATCTGTTGATAAAGCATTCAACAAATCCCACCTCCCTTCGCCCTCTGTAGATTCACCTGCTACACAAAATCTAAACAAATTTCTGGTGTAAGACTCTAGAATAAAGCAAGAGAGTGACTCCTGAGCTGGAGCAGCTTCTGTGGTGAAACCACAGATCTGAATGTCACACGTATTTCTTCTCCTCAGATGTTAAAAACCACCTGTCCTGTTGGGAAACCTATTCTAAGATCACATCTGAGAAATTTCTGCATCCCTGTTGATGGTGCTTATCCCACTTGTCCAGTTACTGATCTATTATTCTTTCTTTAAAAACAAAGTGTTCCTATTAACTTAAAGCTCTTACAATCATTGCCATGAGGTCAAGGAAACAACAAGAGTGTGAGAAACAAACTTTGTGCTGTATGTCCTACTAAGGTAACCCACACCCCCACTGAATTTCTTTGTTCGTTTGTTTTCTCTTCTTCCTTTCCTTAACTTTTTTATTTTTAATTTTTTTTTTTCTATAGGGGCTGCCAGGTCCCAAAGGAGAAAGAGGAGAGAAAGTGAGTTTTTCTGGTGCTGGGTGACACTCACAGTGCATCCTACACTCAAAAGAGTGGGTGTGGTAACCTGAATTGCAACCTTGACTTACAATTATAAGCCAAACCTCTCCAGTGTTGGTTGTACCTCTTGCTTGTTGCCTTTCCTTTCACCTGCACAGGCTGGGCTGGTGGGATATAAATAATCCCACAGCAGTCAGGAGCTCCTTAGTATCACTTGTAGTAATGAAGCAGAAATGTCAAATGCAAATCCATTCTTTGCTGAGAAAGGAAAAACCAAACGCGCTCGGCTCCCCTTTGTTCTGGTTTAATGTGTTGCAAAAGGGGACTCATTTGTAATAATCACTGTCCGTGCCCCAGCACAGAACCTTGCCAGTCAGGACATCCACACTACCTCGGAAGGTTATTTTGTTGGGAAAAGAAGTTTTTCAAGTTTTTATCATCCTGACTTCTGGTTAAATCAAAATGCCATGACTTTCTAGGAGTCATTGCCAAGACTGACTTATGCAAATTTGTCTTCAGACAGGGATGAGGTGCTTTTGTCTCAAGTTAATGCCTCAGAATTATAATTTTTAAGAGCGCTCTCCTTCCAATCCCACCAGCTTTTCCTTTTCTAGGCTTTTTTTTTTACATTAAAACTTTCCATTTCACCCTCCCCTGGGTGTTGAACAGAGCAGTTTTCTAAGCCTGGATTATCTGCACTGTGATCCAGCCAGAGATGTATGTTTTATAAACAGTTCTGGAAGTATGTACATTAGGTATGAATTTTCACAGTCAGTGTTTATTCTTAAGCAGGTTTTTGCATTTTTATCACTTTTCCCTACTTTACTAAAACTTTCTGAAGGGCCCATCATATATGATTTATTCAAAATACAGTAAGAATCAATATTCATAGAAGATGGAGTCAAAGATAGGACGTTGTAATATCTGATCATACTAAATGTTTTACATATCACAGAACACTGAGTTATGGACTTAGCATCTTTTCTGATAAAATTTGAGGGTGAAATTTGCTCCCCCTTTTTTAGTAATTATTTAGATTCGGTCCGGGCCTTTTGATGTGCAGGAGAAAAGCAATTATTGATGTTTCCAATTTCAATTTTCTGGTTTCAGAGCTTCGTGATGAATAAATAGAGCTGCATTTCACAGTAATTAATATCTCTGGAAGTCAAGCTGAGAAAATGAATGGGCAGAAAGCTATCGTGCATTATGAGATCGATCCTTTCTAAAAGACATTAATACTTCCTTTTTTTCTTAATTTAAAAAAAAAATGCTTCACTTTAGGGGGAACCACAGTCTTTGGCCACAATTTACCAGCTCGTTAGCCAGGCTTGTGAGCGGATGATTCAGAGTGAGTATAACCAGCCCAGCTCCTGGGTGTGTTCGTGTGGTGATGGGACAAGGGGGAATGGTTTGAAGCTGAAAGATTGCGTTTGTATCAGATAAAAAATTGTTCCCTGTGAGGGTGGTGAGGCCCTGGCACAGGGTGCCCAGAGAAGCTGTGGCTGCCCCTGGATCCCTGGAAGTGTCCAAGGCCAGGTTGGACAGGGCTTGGAGCAACCTGGGATAGTGGAAGGTGTCCCTGCCCATGGCAGTGGGTGGAACAAGATGAGCTTCAAGTCCCTTCTAAGTCAAACCATTCTGTGATTCTATGATCCTGTGACTCTCCAGAAGTGGAAAAACAGAGGAGACACAGCCTGAAGCAGTAGTGATCCCAGGAGCTCCACCACCCTGTGCCCTGCTGAGCACCACGAACAGAAAATGTCCCATCTCAGGCTCTAAGCACTACCTTGGTTTTATCAGGTGGCATTAGCACAGAAAAGACCTGTGAAATATTTATTTGCAAAACCCTTTGGTGTTTTGCAAAGCCTCCTTTAATTCTTAAATGGAAAAGCTTGAAACTAATTTGAGAGAAATTATTCTTTCAGTGATACGTGCTGACTCCTCCTGAGATGAGGCAGTTTTGTAAAGCTCCTGTGCTGTGATGCACAAAGAGAAGCAGAGCCTTGTCCAAGGTCAGGCAGCAAAGTCATCACTCAGCTGCCCATCTTCATCTTCTGCCTTTCTCAGTTTGGACTGACAGCTTTTTAGCACTAGCTGATCATTTTAAGTACCTTTTTAGACAAAATCCTTTGATTTTTATCTCCCTCCTGAATTTCCCAGCCAAGGAAACGTTTATTTTCTGTCTTGCCTTCTCAGCTCATGTGTTGAAATTTGATTCATTCATCCATGAACATGCAAGGAAGCCAGTTCCCATTTGGGAGGAAAGGTTAAAACCAGGAGAACCAGGACCACCAGGTCCTCCAGGCCCACCTGGGAACAGTGGAGAAAGAGGAGAAAATGGCACCCCTGGACAGCCAGGCAAAGATGGGTATCCAGGAGAGAGAGGTATGGACAGAAGTGTTCATAAGCATTTCTCACTGCATCTTTGATACTTTAACTAAACATCTCAGTGCCTCAAGCAGTACTGTAAAGATAATCCATGATATTACCTCATTTCATTGCTGTTTTCCTTTTGGACTTCTAGGAACAGACACCCAAATTATGAATCTCAACGAGTAGGGAGAAGCCAGATGCAGCCCACTCTATTTTCAAGCTCTGCAGGAGGGAAAGGCCAGTTTGGCACCATTTGTAGGTTTGGGGGGATGGAGAGCTTATTTTTAGAGAGCAGGAGGCTTTTCTACAGAAAGGCAGCCATTTGGGTGAACACGTGGTGGTGGAACAGATCAGCTTTGGGCAGAAATGAGGAGTGCTGGAAAACACTGAGGGAAGGCATGAGGCAACTGAAGCAATCTTTAAAGGGGAAGTAATAAATAAACTACTGCTTTCTGGAGCAGTAGTTTCAACAATGAAACACTCAGACACGACTAAAGAAATAGATTAATGTCATCTCAGAAGTGGCCTCAGTTATTGCACATGAATGAGTGAAAGGTGGGAAGATGTTTTGCTTGGATTAGCAGAGGATGTTTGTCAGTGGCTCAAGTAATTGTCTGTCAAAAAAAAAAAAAAAGAAAAGCATTGGTTTCAGCAGTGTCCTAACACCTCTGAGTAACTGGAAATGTTCTGTTTAACTCCTTCCTCATGCAGTAATCAGTCTTAGCTGGTATCTGCTGAGCTTATCAAAATGTCACTTCAGAGAGAAGGGAGTAACAACCTGCAGATTCTTCCAGCCTGCCAAGCAGGAGAGGGCAGAAGATGGATCTCAATGAAAAACCACCTGAAGGACATGGCTGATCAAAATATTTTTATCTTAAAACAATGAAGAATCATATTTTGTCAAAATGTACCTGTTTTCTCTGAGAGGTCCTGGTTTCACGAGTAATTTAATGTGAAAACATCAATCCTGGCTAAGCAGCACCTGGTCAAAGAGACTGTTCAGCTTTGTAATGTGTTTGATCCACATGAAGAGCACTGAGGTGGACCTGACCCTCAGGCTGGTGCAGGAACACTATTGCTATGGATTTCTCTGTGAAAAATGTTCATTCCCACCCCTATTGGGCTGCAAATCAGTGCTGCTTGGATCAAAGAAATCAGTGCCCTGTTGGTCACAGCCAGAGTAGGTGCCTGGACTGAATGAAAGCGAGTGGATGTGTCTCAGTGTTGCCAAGGGCTGGGACTCCACTTTGACACATGGGGAGACTGCAGGAGCCTCAGTTCAGGGTGAAATTCGAAATACAGAGAAGCAACACTTATCTCTTATCTGTCAATAGGTGCCCCAGGGCCCAAAGGAGAAAAAGGGATGTCTGGAGCCAGTGAGGAAGGGAGCCAAGGACCCAGAGGCAGAACAGGTAGAGTGACCACATCCTCTGTTTATTGATCCAGCAAGGCCCTGTGATGGCCACCAGCTCTCAGACTCAAAGCATCATCCAGCTGAAGGAGCACTGTGGTGGGGTTGGACTGACCTTCCCACCACAGCCCTGCTGGCAGATCCTCGATGGTTCCTCTCTGCTAAGATGCAAGAGATTACTCCAGGCAGCTTCTTCCCTCTGGTACCCATTCCCAGGGGATGATGGATGATGTATTTTAAGGACCTGAGATACATCCAGGGAGTTTTAGTTTTGCTGCCTTTTGCATGCAAGACCAGATGCTTGGGGGGTAGAAGCTCTGAAAATTCAGCTCGTGGAACAGAAGGGTTTGTGAGTAATCTGTGAGGATTTGGCGTACTCCTCCACCCTGCTCCCTGCTACTTGGAGTCTGTGGGAAGTTTGCCACCAGCATAACAAACCAGGCACTGTCAAAAGAGTGTGGTCAAACACATTCTTCTTCATTTAATTTTCTATAGTTGAGATGTAAAGACACAAAACCCAACGATTCTGGGATGGATCCTGGGGTTAAGGTGATGCTCTGCACTGACGTGTAGGTGGATTTTGGGTTCTCATAACCAGGCTCCATTTTTAGCCAAGCTGGGCACCCTTAAGGTCACGAATATTGGGATTCAGGTACTGGGATTCAGGTACTGGGATTCAGAACAGGTTTTCCAACAGGCAGGTCCTATTTATCCACCAAAATGAGGAAGCCATGCTCAGAAAATCACCTGCCATGTAGGCTGGAGGAAAATACAGGAGAGGTATGACGCTGCTAAAGCTGATGTGCTACAGCTTACAGTGCTTCTCCTTCTGCAGGCCCACCAGGAGAAGTTGTGCAGGGGAAGCCAGGTCCGAAGGGTTACCCTGGGAATGCTGGTCCTCCAGGTTTCCCTGGTGTCAGAGGGCAGCCTGGGCAGCCTGGACATCCGGGGGGCTGTGATATCTCTGGATGTTACGAGGCCGACAGAAGAGGTAAGTCCTGACTACGTCAGTACAAAAGTTACGGTTTTAAGGTTGGTCTCTGGTTACTTCTCTTGAGCCAGGCAGAGAACTCTGTTCATCCTCCAGGCACCATCAGTCCTGCAAAGCCTCCTCTGCAAAGCAGTCAGGGTGATTCCTGCACAAACCACATGGATAAAAGCCAATTCCATGGGCTGCTCCTCAGCAATCCTTCATGGATTAACACATAACTGCAGCAGTAGTCAAGCAGGTGGGGAGTGATCAGTTCTTCATGTCCCCAGCAGTGTTCCCATGGGGGATGGAGAGAGGAACAATTCCTCAGATCCTTCATTTACATTTCATGGAGGCTCAGTGGTACAAAGACCTGGGCAATGAAGAAATTCACTGGCACAGAACAAAAGGTTTACGAGGGAAAGGGATTAAATCTGTGGCATTCCTTCTTAGACCTTGACACTGATTTATTCATTTGCTCAGTGGCCTCATCCTTTCCACACACAGATTTTGTCCCTTGATGGCTGCGGCAGAGGCAGCTGAAGACATTGCTTTTGCCTGAAAATCTCTGGAAGAAAACTCCACACACTCCAAAAGAAGCAGCAACTCGACTAGCAGATGTGTTATGTTTTTTTAATGCCCCATCATTTCTGTATGGACAAGTCAATCAAACTCCACAGCCACAGCCTGTGTCTGGGTGAGCTGTCTGTCTGCACAACTGCAGTGCTCAAACTCACATCACACGTCCCACAGCAAGAAAAAGGCACAGCTGGACACTCAGGCTGACAGACTTGTAAGAAAAAGAAATACTGTATTGAAATGCTCAGAAATAACAGATAATTTCTGCCCGTTTGTCTGCTTGTGGTTTCTTTTTGTCAGTTGTTTTTCTGTGTCCCCAACACAGAGGAAAACAGCACCTCGTGACCAAAGAGGCAAATCCACTGGAGCAAAGCTGCATTTTCTGTTGGCTGCCAAAGTAACAAAGTCTAGCACCATCTTGGCTGTTTCTGCTTTTGGCAGAATGCTGATGGTTTCCTTGCAGGGGTGTTTTGTACACAAACATCACAGCCAGAGATCACCTCACTGTGATGTGACAAACAACTGTTCAACTCCTTCTCTGGGGCTTGGTAACTCAGGCAAAGCCTTCCATGAGTCACAACCCTGTGCTGAGAGCAGCTGGAGATGAACCTGCTGCCTTTTCCATGTCTCCCTCCTGCAGGCTGAGTAGCTACTTTACATTTTATCAGGTGGAATATCGAATAGCTCCGAGTCTGGCTTTTACCCATATGACACGGAGGTAATTGTCATGTCACACCCCTTTCCTTGCCGTCAGCTGAGATGTGTCTGCAACAAACCATGCAGACACTGATAAAAATGTTCCTCCTTCTTTGCAAACACTGCTTCAGGCTCTGCTGGATCACTGCCTGTAACCTGCCCCTGCTTCAGAAACAAACCTTCCTGAACTCTGATTTAAACCCTAACCCTAAAGCAGAGTGGCACAAAAAGTATCCGTACAGATTTTTCAAAGCTGTTAAGAGGTAAAAAATGGAGCATTGTGCACATCGCTCTGCGTTTATTCTGGATGTGTAATTTCTGCAGTTACATTCAGGCTGGCAGCCTGGGTGTTCATACACCCAACCTTTGAAAACTTAGCAGCAAATACATCACACTTAGAAAGAAGTTTGTCACATCAATACCAAGGAGAAAGAGGTTTACCTTAAGACAATTGAGTTTTTTGGACCAGGAGTCCAAATATTATTTCTTGTCATTAAGGAATAATCCTACAGAGCTAAGAAATTCTGCTAAAGGAACATTGGAACATGTCAGACTTGTGTGGGAGCCACCCTACAACAGAAGTCACATAAAATATGATTACTGCATCCTGTAAGTGTTTAAAGTAGTCCGTGGCTTTATGTGTGTTCATTCTCTAGAAACTCCCAAGAATTAAGATTTTCAGCATGACATACATTCCCTTCGGAAAATGTAAGAAAATGCACAGAAATTCCACTCTGACAGAAGTAACATTTCTGTTCGCTGTGGAGCTCTCCAGAGTTGCCTTGACATATATAATGGACACCTTTCAGCTCAGATGAAGAGTTGTTGCAGACAAAGCTCCAGTCAGAAGAAATTGGAGAGGTCAGAGGAGCTGGAGGTTCCAGCACAGAAGGAACAGTGTTTGGAAGAGACACATTCCCAGGAACACCCTGCACAGGTGTTGGGAGTTGCAGTGTTTCTGTTTATACAGGTCAAACAGCTTTGGAACTGTGCTTTCTATATTCCTTGGGGAAAATAAAAACAACAAACCCCCCCAAAAACAAAAACAAAACAAAACAAACAAACAAACAAACAAAAACCCCCAAAACCAACAACAATAAAGCCAAACATGCATTAAGCTGGTTCAGAATGGTTCTGAATTTAGCACTGGGTGTAAACCCCAAAGCTGTGTTAACTGGCAGGTGAAAGCAGTGGGCAGCAAAGACAAGGAGGTAAAAGGGGTGCCTGAATAGTGGAACAGTAAATTATTCCCATGAAATGCTCACAAAGTGGGGAAGGTGAGAAGTGCGATGAGGAACATCTGCATTTGCATATTCTGCTTCCTTTCTCACTTAAACCAGTGCAGCCAATTCCCAGTTCTGAACTTGCTGCTCTGCCTGTTCAAGTTAGTAACCACAGGTGATTTGAGACAGAGCTCCTTTATGGTTTTTTATCTGTTTTTGAAAATTGCTCACATCCCCTCACTGCCTGTCTTGGGAGTTGATCTATTTTGGTGGAATTTCAAGTGACATTTGCTTCTGTCTGGTTATTTCAGATAGAACAGGAAGGGTCAGGCTTTAACAAAACTGGGTCCCAGCAGGGCTGTTGATCAGGAGACAGACAACGTACACAAAAAACTTGTCCATTTATCATCCTAAACTTTGTCCCATGAGTGGTTTTATTTACTTGAAATCAAGGATATTTAGTCCATGTAGTGTCATAGAGCCTGTGCCAGTGCTTTGTAACCCAATTCCTCCAGCCAAGGAGCTTTTCTGCTGTGAGATTTTAGGCACTGAGAATTTGACCCACCCGGTGTAGTGAATTCTGGCTGAGGCTGAGGACCTTTCAGTGGCAGAGATTTTTGCTACAAGCATCTTTCTGAGGTATTGCATTGGTCTCAGCAATAAGACACAACCACAGAGGAGTAACCAACAATGCTGCTAACATGCAGCAGAGCTTGTTACGCCCTTTCTCCATGACTCAACATCTTGGCTGGACCAGAATTAATGGGCTGGAAACAAAAAGATATCCTGGGAGTGGAAAAAAGGTCTCATTACTGGACATCACTGCAGTGGAGGAGGGCCAGGTGGGGCCATTGAGCCAGGTGGGGTCGTTATGGGGGTGTTTTTCTTAGGACTGTACATGAATCTTGCATCTCACACCTGCATCTCTCTGCCTGTCTCTCTCTACACCAGTGAATTTCCTCGAGTCCAATTTCTTGATAAATGCCTGGAGAAACTCATCCAAAAGGGAGGTGTTATAAGCTATGTGGATTAGCTCGTTGGGGAATGAGATGGAAATCAGCCCAGGAAATGCTGGGGAAATGGGGATTACATAGCTCATCCTACCAGCCAGCTGCAGATAAAACACCCCGCATCCTCTGTGGCTGGCAAGATGATCTGGACAAAACGAGCATTAGGGAAGCAGAAGATGTAGGGAAAAACAGAACAATGGAGATAACAGAAGTTTTTCCAGTCAGTTTTGTTCTATTCATGCCCAAAGGAGCTGTACTGGAGAGAAAGCATCAAACACCACAGTAAGGATTCAATCTCTCCTGCACAAGTAAAACAGAAAAGATCAGCATCCATATCTGCTCTTTTTGATGCCTTTGAAGTCTCTGAGCTTAGTTTTGCACTTCTGGAACCTGAAAACCATTTACTTTGCTCTGGATCTCTTCCAAGACACTTTCAGAGCTCCTGTTGTGTCCCACTCTTGCTTCCTCACTCTTCTTCTGATGCCAGCTTGTTCACTCAAGTCCTGGGAATAATTTCTGAGCTGGGAGCATTACAAATGCCAGCAGTCTGGCTGCATGCATTTTCCTGGAGTCTTTCATATGCTAAAAACCTCTCTTTGTGTTTCATGGGTTTGAAATAGCACAATTATTCATTACTCTACAGTTATAGTCTGGTTCATGTCCCAGTTTTATTCCAGTTTCTGATCACTGAATCCTATGGGGGGATACCATCCTCCTAAACAACCTCTAAGATGGAATAACCTGCCTAAGAAAGAGCAGTAGATGTTGTTTCCCAGTTTCTCCCCTTAGACTTCAAAAGGAGGCATGTCAGAAGCAAAAACAAGAATTTATTTGACCTTTAACCTGGGGAAATACTTATGCAACATGAGAAGAAATGTAGTTATCACTGTATGAAAAATGTTATGATGTTAACAAAGCAGAGGAAGCCACAGACCTGCCCTACCCCAGCTTCTCCCCAAACACCAGGAACACCTTTGTAACTGGTTTCAGCTGTCACTTCTCATCTCGTCCTGCCAAACCCTGTGATCCTGCGGTGGTACTGACTCTTCAGGGACACAACCACATCCGTAGCACTCCTAATCACACCTGATAATTCTGATGTGCTAATGGAGCTCTTTCCTCCTCCCCCTCCTGCATGGCAGGGCCTTTCTGCTCGGGATTTCATGTCCTGCTCTGTTGCAGTCGAAGTGCCACGCTCCCCTTGAGGCACTGCCCTTCACACCGTGTGCACTGGCCATAACTTTGAGCAGAAAAGGTGAAAATTGGAGACGAGCCCTTTGCTGTGAACAAAGGACAGCCGGAGCCTGTCCCTGCTGAACTTCCCAATATGTCACCTTAAACATTTGGCTCATACACTGTCCTTAAACCTTTATCAGTTCTCCTGGTGCCTCCAAACCCTTCTGCCCTCAGGGGCCCAGCAGCAGCTCTTGCTGTCCAGCCACCCTGGCTTGGCTTTGGCTGTCGCTCCCGTGTTTGCTGGGAGGTGTGAGCAGAGGCTGGAGCTGCTGCTGACTCCATCCCAGTTGGAAACTGCCGGTGGTTTTACTGCTAAAAATGTGCGTGCACAGCCAAGCCTCCCACCTGCTCCGCTGCTAGTGACTCTCATGTGCTCTGCAGGAGGAGGAGGAGGAGGAGGGGGAGGCAGAGGGAGCTCTGAGCAGCTGTTGTGGGCATTGCTGCGGTCCGATGCCCCTGACCCAGCAGTGCCCAGGGTCAGAAATCTTCCACCTTCACGATCCTGTTGCCGGTGCACTCAGAATGTGGAAAGGCGCTGGCCGGGGCTCAGGCTGCCCCTGTGACCCTGTGACAGACCGAGAGGCAGCCCCGCAGTGCCGCAGCCCTGCACACAGGCTGCAGCTGTGCTGGTACATTTATGCACCAGACCTTGAAGATGTTCCACTGTTTGTTTTCCTTTCATTGCCATAAGCAAACTCACTGACTGTGAAAAGGGATAAATTAGCATCTCCAAAGGCTGAGTCTCTCTTCATTCTGAAAACAAGCAACGAGGAGCAGCAGCTCGGCTCCCTCATCCTCCCTCCCTGTGCTGTGCCAGCACAGCTCTTTGTGGAACTGGCCCAAACCACGGCTACTCTGGGGCTTTTTGTGAGCCAAACAGATTTCAAGCACTTGGCTGAGTCTGTGAACACGGAGGTCAGTTGTAGTTCCTTAGACGAGGCCTCACAGGCTGATCACTGCATTGATTTTTAACCTGTGCTGTTGGGGCTGAGTGCAGTTACTTGTATTTCAAAGAAGTCTCTAAACCACATTGTTTCGGTTCCAGCATTGCTGTCACAAGCCTGAGCAGCTCTGTGCTGCTTGCTGAGCCGTGTGGCAGCAACAAGCCTCATGTGCCAGGCAACCACACAGGAGTGACACACGTCTCACCTGGGGTGTCACCTGGGGTCTCACCTGGGGTCTCACCTGGGGTCTCACCTGGCTCTGGCTTCTACCAGAACCGTCTGTGCTGGTCTCCAGGCAGCTGCCTGCCTGTCCTGGTGTGTATTCCCTTAAATTCAGGGCAGGGTAAACTTCCAGGTGCTCAGAGAGCCTCATGAGTGCTGATCCCAGCTGTGGGAGGTGGAGGAGGTGCTGGGCAAAGCCCAGATCCCAGAGCTGCCAGCCTGGCCTTTGGGTTGTACTCTCACAGGTCCGGGGGGCAGCTGGATTTTTAGACCACGTTTGCCTCTGCCTGCACACACTGGCAAAATGTTCATAAGCCCTTCTGCCCCTGAGAGCTCTGAAGGAAGCAGGGAGACTCTGGGCTGTGGGCTGTTCCCAGCTGGCACCCAGCAGTGGGGATGGGAACGGTGAGCCAGACCAAACCGAGCTGGACAGACTGAAATGCCAGAAATTTTACCTCAACACGAGGAAAAGCTGCTTTACACTGAGGGTGGCAGAGCACTGAGGCTGCCCAGGGAGGGCACGGAGTCTCTCGTTCTGGGACCTAAATAACCTGCTGTCGGTGACCCTGGCACATTTCTGTGTTATCCTGACATCATCCTGGGCTTCTATGCTGGCTTCCCCATGTCTAGGTACCTTCCCCACCTACACCAAGGGTTTTACACCTCAGGGTGACCCTCTGCTATTTTGCAGAAGCCATAACTACTTCTGAAAGTACCCTAAAGCATTACCAACATGGTCCCAATCTTAACCCCAAATCCTCCCTCCATTTGCATGATCCTCATTCAGCCCCAGTCTCCACAGTTTCTGGAGGATGCTGGCCAAAGTAAAATCTGTGTAAAATCTGCATCTGCTGTGCTAATGATCACTGTTGGTCCCAAGCAGTCCCTTCAGCCTTTCCAGACTCTCTGACTTTACCAGCTGAACACAGACCACATCTTGCACAGGTATCCCAAATTCGGAACTTTATTTATAAAATGACTCATACAGGGACACACAGTCCTGAAAGACTTCAGCCTGACAGGGCAAAATCACTGGGCAGGGCACAGTGAGACTGCTGAGGGTGACTGGAGCTATTGCCAGGGGCTGGTTTGTGGATGCAGAGCCCCTTTCTGTGCTGCTTTAGGGACAAGCTCGTGCTCTTACGCTGCTGAGTATATGCTGATGAATGCCACCATGCTATGTACAGACTCTGATAAGCACTTTTCCCCTAGATTAGATGGAGGAGATGAAAATGGCTTGGCAAAACAATGCGACCTCGGAAAGGATTCCCCGAGAGCTCGGGAGCAGCTCAAGTGTGGACACGCAGTGGATTATTCAAAGGGCTGCCTCCATTTCTCTGTCCTCTCCTTCCAGGTGAACTAAAATCCATAGAGTAGGATAGTGGGACAATAATTTCTTCCCTTTGGTGCTATATTTAGATCATTCCTGCCAGCCACGGTGGGAGAAAGAGCCCAACAGTTCCCAGCAAACACACAATGATGAACATCCAGAGGAAGATCCTGTCGATGACCATTGCAACGTACTTCCAGTCTTCCTTCACCTGGAACACAGAGGGGAAAGGCCAATCATTGACATTTAATGAGATTAAAATTTATGAAAACTCTTGTGGCTTTACTCCAAAATAGGATATTTTCATATAACTCCAGAGATAGGAGGGGAAGGTCTCACTCACGCTTAGCAGTCCTATAAAATGGCAAAGGTTTATTCCATCAACCACGTGAGGGATTCCCAGACTGCAGGGGTGTGCACGTGAAGTCACAAATCCCTATGGATGACACACCCCCGTGGATAATTAAGGTCATCTGCACACTCACTGTCCCATTTTCCATGAGCAACAGCTGTAACTGGGTGTGTAAATGAGGCTGTGATTCAAGCTGGGGAGGGTGGGGGGTAAGAAATTACTCGTTTCCCCGTGCTCATAAAAAGATTTGCTTACAGATTAACAAAGCCAAACTCTTCCTCTGAAGGGATTTACAGCTTCGGGTGAATAAGCAGTGAAAATGAACCAGCAAATAAAAGCACCCTCACCCTCCCCATTCCCCATTTTTGCCTTGCTGTGGGAGGATTTTCCAGCAATTCCTCGCTGGGGAGGTCTCATACCGTGAGGCAGAAATGGTAAATGGCTGCTTCGTTAAGAAACCACATACATATGAAAAACTCTCTGAGGCTGCTGCTGTTATGAATGCCTTTCCCAGGAAGAGGCCTGATCAGAAGGCAAAGCTCTGTTTGATATGACTGTACCCATTATAATTTCCTACAATTTCCCACTTGGTGATTAATAGGCCCCAGGGCTGAAATTTGGCATGCTGCCTTTTTCTTTGGGGAAAACATCTCAGCAGGAGCCCGCTCAAACCTCTCCAGTGGCTGTGAGTGGTGAAAGGAGAAGGGGACAGCAAAGCTGCCAAAAATGCATTTTGGTAAAGGGAACAATTCAGATATCAGTGAAATGCCATTTGCAGCAGAGGATGTTTCTAGGTACAGTGGTGCTGCTGAGCTCCTTGGCTCAGTGAGCAGCTTTATGAGCTGGGAAACGAGGCACACACTGGAGAACATATTATATTTTCTCTGAACAAAGCATTTTCAATTTCAGGAACACCTGAACGTTGTCAAAAGCGTAAGAATGGGTTCAATGTTTTCATGCAATGGATAGATTTATTCCTTTTAAAACCAGCATTAAGTAAAGCCAGCCTTTACTACTGAATAGGCAGAGGAAACAACGAGGTTCATCCTGCATCTTGTCACCCTCTTGCAAAAAACCGTGTTATTTTTCGATTGTACAGCCCTCTGCACAACCATCTATAATTAGGGTATGTAAAAAAAAAGTACTGACCCTTGAAACCAAAAGGAATCCTCTCACCCCAAGCTTCTATATTTTATTTGGGTTGTGACCCATAATTTATTCAAATTTATAAGAGCATGTAGTGACAGGACAAGCAGGAATGGCTTTAAACTGAAATAGGGTATTTTAGATCAGAGATTAGGAAGAAATCCTTGACTGTGGGGGTGCTGAGGCCCTGGCACAGTTGCCCAGAGGAGCTGTAGCTGCCCCATCCCTGGAAAGTTCAAGGCCAGGTTGGACGAGGCTCTGCTCATGGCAGGGGGAATGAGAAGAGCTTTAAGGTCCCTTCCAACCCAAACCGTTCTGTGATTCTACAGCTCTGTGATAAGTGCTCGGTGGATAACTCCCTTTTGCTGCACCTATTTTTTGACCTGTTCATCACTTGCTGCGAGTTGGAGCCTCTGATGCTTAAAATTCCTCATGAGACAGGCAGCTAAGCAAGCCCTGGATGATTGTTTTTATGGGATTAATGTCTCATGACGTAACCAATGTGTAAAGACAATCTGAAATTTACCACCTGATGTCCAGCTGGAAAGCTGGATTGAGTAAATAATGCCTCATTCTGGTAAAAGGACTTCATTTGAATATTATGCTAGTAAAAATAAGTGCTAGATCACAAAAAGAAAAGAAACTTGCTGAGTTTCTGTCTGAGCAAAGAAGAGGAAAGTGGGGGAAGAAGAACAACTTGGACAGAAATTTGCTTTCTAATGTAATGGTGTATGCAGAAATACTCAGCCCATCCTGAAAATGATGGCTGGGAGTGCATCAGACGTTTGTAAAATCAATATCCAGCTTCAGACTGAGAGCACAGAGGGTGAAATTGGAAATTATGGGTAGATAATGAAAAAAAAAAAAAGAGGATGAGTGAGAGAAAATGATCTGGATTTTTTGTGTTCTGCCACCATCGCAGCATTTCCTCGTGGTGCAGCAGCCCACGTGGAGTCTGATCCGCAGACGTCTCTCTGACATCCATGCAGCGGTCAACATCTGCCACCACAACTCCTGACCTCTATTTTGATTAGTTTTTAAGAAGCTCACTCAAAATTATTTTCGGGAAACAATCAGGGGAAGAACCAGCTGACTCCCTGACTCTCAAATTCCCAAAAAGTGGGAATCTGCAGCTCTTCCCTGGCCCAGCTCCTCATGTGTCTGAGCCTCAGGATTTGAGTGGAGGATTGAGGTGCCTTGGTGACATCTGATCCCCAGGACCCAGAGTCTGCAACACAGATTAGAGCAGCCCCAGGTGGTTTTATTGTACTTTGTTAAAAATAACCCTGTGAGATTATCCTGTTTCCTCCCCCTCAGCTTCATTCTTTCCCATTTTATTTTTAAATATCTCCATATCAGAGTATTCCGGAGCTGCACACACAGCCATGGACAGAACGACTTCCCAGATGGTGCTGGTGGTGCCTGGTTATTTTGGCTGATGTGTGACATGGAGCTTGTTTTGCCTTTCAGTCTGTAATTAATTTCTAATGGCATTTCCATCATATGCTGGGACAATTCCGCTGTGCGTTTTCCCCAGCGTCCCATTGTGCCTGTATTGTTTGCAGATATCTTTCTGTAACAAACAACGGCCTCTTGCATTTCCCATTTTCTCTTCGCTGGAGCACTTAATTAAATGAGCTATTTACTTTTAATTTAGAAGCACTGCCCCTGTGGCAATGGAGCTTTAGAAAAAAAACAAAAAAACCCAAAAAAAAAAACCAACAAAAAAACCCCCAGGAACTTAAAAGAAGCTCTGTTGTCCTTCTGGGAGGGTGAATGTCTCTGGAAATATTGCCCACAAGACAGCGAGATGTGTCTCAGCAGCTGCATCAGAGGTGCCTGCTGATAGATTTATTGAAGACTTCCATGAAGAAATGCCACAATTTGATTTTAAGATGAAAGCAAATTTCTGAGTACTGAGGTTTTTTTTCCCCAATAAATTCTCATTTTATTAGATCAGTTCTGCTCCTCACAGTACATTTCAGTTCCAGAAGACCATTTTCCTTCTTCTTTTTCATTTCCACTGGGAGAAAAAACCTGTGCTTTCCTACTTTATGTTACTTGGGTGCAGGGAGAGAAAATAGTGCAGCCCCACAACGGAGTCAGCATTATCCCCTCTATCTGAAAACTCAAGCTCTGCCTTCAGCTGCTGTGGAACAGCAGAGAAAGGTGACCCCCAGGCCCCAGGGGAGCCCACAAGCTTGCCCACAGCTCATTGCTGGATGTTTTCCTGGTGCCTTTCCTCACAGCCTGGGCTGGCAGGAGTTTGGGTTTGAGACCAAAGGCTCAAAAGTGCTCCTTTCCTTCTGCTTTTGATGCTTAGTGCTGTAAATAGCTTTCTCCACAGGATGATCTCTTAATTTCAAGAGGGAAGAGCAGCAGAAGGTATCAGAAGAAAATCTGTGGTTTCTGAAGACTGCTTCATTTAAAAAAATTAAGAGGAAGGAACCCAAAATATTGAGTCCATTCTTGATAACACCAACCAGCTCAGCAGGGAGAACCATTTGAAATGGGAAGCATTATTGGTGTAATATTCTTTCATTTGCACCATGGGGAAAAAATTGAGCTAAACTCAACTGACATCCAAGGGTTTACTTGTGATTATTGCCAGAGGGAGAGAGCAGAGTTTAATTCCTGCACTCCTAATGTGCTTCTGAAGTGCTTTACCCTGGCACGGAGTTCTGGACTGGCAACTAATGAAGATGAGGATTCAGAGCCCATCTCTGCCACAGATTTGTTCTGTGACCTTGAATAGGAAGTTTGTGTTTTGGCTGTAACTCCTCAACATAAGGAATAAACAGCTCCTTCCTCCAAGGGATGCTGTGAAGCGAAATCCATTGAAGAACAGAGGCCCTTAACTATGATGCCAAAGAGTACAGAAATGGACAGTGGTATCTAAGCTTTTCTTGCTGCTGCTCAGTGCTGTGAAAAATGCAAATAAAAGACACTCTCCATGCCCAGGAAGTCTTGTATAAACGCACTATGGCTTGCACTGATTCTAAAGAAATTTAAACTGTAGGCAAAGCTAAAAAGCACCTTTTGCATATGGATCTGTCCAGGAAAAGCTAGATAAGACTTTTCTTTAATAAGATGACTAACTTCAGGTTATCTTGTGCCTCCCTCCATCATGGCCATGATTACTAGCACACCATATCCATAGCTCTGCAGGAAAGAGCTACAAGAGCTGTGAAAGGATGTGGCATTTGTCATGTGCATCACTATCTCAGTGAAAATAAATCCTTTCAGCCTCTACTTCCTTGTAGCTGTATTTACCCCCACAGAACAAGCAGGAAATTTGTTCCCCCACCTCCCTGCACGGAGCCAACTGCTCCAGTGGAAGTCCACTAATGAGGAATCACACCATGATATGTGAGCAGGGCTAAACAGACCCTGCAGCATCCCCACTCTACTACAGCCTCCCACACCCACAGCCTACTTGGGCAATTTGCTTTCCTGGGCTCCACAGTCAGAGACAGTGATTAATAAAAAGCAGAGAGTGTGAATTCCCCGTTTGTCAGAGGCTTAAAGAAGAATAAGTCTCTGTTCCTGTGAGATGGCTGCATTTTGGGTCTCTCACAATCCTAACTGCTTCTGTGCTACCTCACAACAACTTTACTCCTATTTTCTGCTGGAGAATCCATTGCTCCAGAGCAGCCCTGAGCATGACCTGGTTGTGCAACCCCCTTGGCCCTCATGCCAAGGCCCCAAGGACAGCTCCAGCTGTGCCTAGAGTGGCCAAAACCCCCAGTAAAGGGATGGCTGAGCCTGCACCAGCATGTCCACACTCCGCACAGCTCAAGGCTTGCTGCGGCTCCCTTAGGAGGCCACTTTTGACTTTCTGAAGCAGAGCAGGCTCCGTTGGAATACTTACTGAGAAATCCGCATCCTCCGCCCGCAGGTGGTCTGCGATGTAGTGAACCCCTTCCACTGCCAGCTTCAGGGCTGGGGACATCAGCACGAGGTGCTGCTCTTTGGCGCCGTGGCTCTTGCTCCCCATGGCCGCTGTGCCGGCCGCCTCGCCCTTTTTGCACTTACACACGCACTGAGGGGGCTTGTGCCGGGGCTGCTCCCCGTTGAGGTGGCACCGCTGGGACGCTGGAGAGCCACTGGAGTGGCCGTTGGTCTGGGAAGAGTCCTCCTGCAGGTAGCAGTACTGGATGCTCCGGGACCTGCAGCGGATTGTCCCCTCCTCCGCCTTGTTGGGGCTGTACATCTGCTGGACACTCAGTGACCTGCCTTTCAGGACAGAGGTGGCCAGGGTGTCGCTCAGGGGGTGGCAGGAGGGCTGTGGAGAGGAGCAGGTCACCTGCACGGGCTCTGGGTGCAGCACAGAGTACTGCCCAGAGGGGGACTTGCAGATGGGCTGAGGCTTGGCTGGCTCCTCGAGGTGGGCACAGAAGGAGGAGGTGGGTGATGGCTCATTGCTCTGGGGGCTGGGGGAGGATGAGGTAGTGAAGTTGGGTTCCACGTCGATCTCGGACCAAAGCCTCGGTGCGTTGGTTATTTTGTGCATGGACTCAATGAGCTTCTTGCAATTGTCCTTCACTGTGGAGGGACGTTTCATGAAAAGGATCCGTGGGACGACGTCAAGGAAGACCCTCCTCACCCAGTCCGGCATCGTGTGGGTGCGGGGGGAGCGGTGGTGCACGTTGAGCACGAAGACAGTGATGATGATAGACAAGGTAACGAATATCATGGTGAAGAGGAGGTACTCCCCAATCAGGGGGATGACCAAGGAGGTGGACGGGATGATCTCCGTGATGAGCAGCAGGAACACAGTGAGGGACAGCAGCACCGAGATGCACAGGGTTATCTTCTCTCCACACTCGGAGGGCAGGTAGAAGACCAGGACGGTCAGGCAGGAGATCAGCAGGCAGGGGATGATCAGGTTGATGGTGTAGAACAGCGGCAGCCTCCGGATAATGAAGGAATAAGTTATATCGGGGTAGATCTCTGTGCAGCACTCGTATTTCTTGCTGTTGTAGTTGCCCACAGCGTTGATGATGACCCACTCCCCACTCTCCCAGTAGTCCAGCTGGTCCACATGGCTGTGCATGCTCACCAAGTCTATCTTGGCTTTGTCGTAGGTCCAGGAGCCAAACTTCATCTTGCAGTTTTGCTGGTCAAAGGGGAAGAAGGTGACATCAATGCTGCAGGAGCTTTTATAGATAGCAGGGGGCATCCATTTAATTCTCCCGTCGTAGAAGAGGTGAGCCTTGGTCAGGTGGGTGACTGCAAAGTCACCGTCAGCACTGGGGACAGATGGAAGATTAAAAAAGGCTCAGAATTCTCTAGGACATGCCAACAGGAAATGTCAGCTCTGTTAAGGAAATAGGATATTTAGTGCCTGGCCTCAAAATGACCTGAGAGGTGCAAGAGGCACATCATGTGCAAACACCAGATCCATCTACTCTGTCCAGTGGATTTTGAACTCTTGGCTTCCACAAGCCCAGGAATGCATGCAAACATCAGCCTTTCCCTGGCACAAGTCAGTTCCTTGATGTGATTGTACACAGGTTTTCCCCAAAGGGGTCCCAAAGCGCTCTGGAATGGGTTGAGTTTGTTCTAGAGGTGGGAGGAAGTACTGTCAGGTAGTGTAGCTGTGGGCTCTGCAGAATTATTTGTGACAGCTGCTAAAAATGAAAGAGTGTTGGGTAATCATTCAGTCTTTTACGTGAAAAACAGCAAGGACATCCTATTCATAGGAATAATGAATGTTGACCTTTTGATTTCCCAGTCAGGAAGAGAACTGGCTTTTGTGGTGTCTTCTCACGGGAACTCTCAACTGGGGGTTACCAGATAAATAGATAAGAGCTCAGGAGTTTGTATCGGAAAGCCATTTTTCCAGGTTTTGAAGGAAGAACCCGAGTTACAAACAGCAGCACTGCCAGACAAAGGGCAGGCTGCGCAGAGGAAGAGAGCTTCTGCTAAAAACTTGAGATGAATTATTCAGGCTGATTTAGACAGAAAGCTCTCTGCTCCTGCCCAGTCCTTCCAGCTGGAGCTGGCAGTCGGCAAAATCCCCGGGCCCTGCTCTGCTGTTTGAGCACCCAGATGTGCCCTGACAGCAGCCACACGGTGACAGGGGTCACACCTCTCCTCCTCCCCACCAGCAGCAAGTTCATCAACACATGGGTGATCCAGCACGGCTCCTCAAGCTGCAGAAGGCAGAGGAACTTTCTAAATTCATTTCTTTAGGAGACCATCCATTCATGTATATGCAAAATTGGAAGAAAAAAGACTTTTTGATAGTTTCATGGAATCATAGAATCATGGAATGGTTTGGGCTGGAAAGGACCTTAAAGACCATCTCATTTCAACTCCCTGCCACAGAAGTTTTTTTTTTCCCCTTCCACTGTCCCAGGTTGCTCCAAGCCCTGTCCAACCTGTCCTTGGACACTGCCAGGGATGGGTCATTCACAACTTCTCTGAGCAACCTATTCTAGCACCTCACAGCTCACATCACATATTTCCTCTTGCCTTGTGAAACATCCTAAAAATGAGACTGGTGCAGTATTGGGAAATAGTGGCAGGATCTGGCCCTTGCTGAGCTGCCTTGGCTAACACTGTTTCTGGGCAGAGATGGAATACATCCCCAACCCTCAGGATCACAGCCCTCATGTCCTTGAGACAATTTTCTTGGTTACTTGAATTAATGGAAAAATAAACTCAGAATTCTCGTGTGGTGGAGAACCAGGTTTTACTAAACTCTTCTTTGTTCTTGGTGTTCTTTGGGGCAGATTTTGGAAAAACCAAAAGAACACAAAAGGACACAATGCCTTTTGACCTCTAAACTGGATTTTTTTCTTAAAAAGACTTAAAACACTTGAAAAAAAAAAGTGGAAACAACATACAAGACTCTCACAAAGGGATTAAGACAAAATCAGCACCATGATCTACTCTGAAGCAAACAAACCTGAGGTGTTGTACAATCCATCCATCCCCTGTCTTACCTCCTCTTTCTTAAACCTAATTTACACTCCAGAACATGTGATTTGGATGAAAACCACCTTTGTTTTTTTCTCCTGGCTTTTGCCAGGAGCACAGTAAAGCCAGATTGAGACATAAAACATGCACAGTAAGTGTCAGTCCAGTGCTTGCTGTTCTCGGTGATTTTCTTTTCAAATCTCAATAGGAATATGGAATCCAATTCGGCATTTAATGATATCTCTGAGGCATGATTAAATCGCTCATTAATGGAGCAATATTTTTAATTGGATCTTATTAGAGAAAAGGGATTCTGAGCATCCACTATGAGTGTTTCCCTTCTTAGGTAGAGCAGTGTGTAAGAGGCTGGGTAAACAACACAGGTATGCATTTTTCTTTTGAAAACTCTTGGAAAAGAACATGAAACTCCTGCTAAAATATCATCCAGGAATGATAATAATTAATGTAATTGTGTTTCATTCCCAGAAATGCCTTCCTTGGCAATTACGCAGTTTCTGTGTGATCAGCCACGCTCCTCTTCTGCAAGTGTAGATGAAACTGTTGTGATGTGGCAGATCTTGTCGTTTATTTCTGTAAATTATCTGCTTTTTAATGAGGAACATCTTTTTTAATTTTTTAAATGCTCGCCTAACAAACCCAGCTTCATCCTGGGTCCTCTCTGGCTCACATGTTATTACAAATAACACTGGCACTGCCTTCCAGGCTGGGCTTTGCCTGCAGTGCCATGGCAGGAGTGAAACCAGCTGCAGAACAGCCCCTTGGATTCAGTCAGCTATTGACTCTGAGGAGCCATAAAACGCCCTGGGATGCTCCTGCCTAACAGGACTTTGAAGGAATTCCTGACTTTACTGGGTGTGTTTGGGCTTCTCATTGCAGTGCAATGCAGAGGAATTTGTAAGCAGAGTAAATCAGCCATGCTGTGTACATAGAACACATCCCAGCTACATCATGCAAAGGCAGCATTCCCACTTCCCTCACCCTTCATGCATCCATATATTTTTGCCTCCTTCCCCAAGCTTTCCACCCACACTGGACCTTCAAGCATATGTTGACTGGATTGGAGGCTGTGTCTGCTGGCACCCTGCCCGTGCAGGGGAGCCTGGAGAGATTCTCTCTCTCCTCCTGGGTGAGACTTTGATTCTGCTCCCCTCCACATGAGAGAGGGAGCAAACAAGGTCACCTGGCTGTTGAGTGCCTTCCAAAGTCTTTCCCCAGTCTCCTCCAATGGGTGAAGGTGAGACAACCAACTGCAAACACAGTCTGCAGTGACTGGGGAAACCCTGTGTTCTTTTGGAAAGCTTTGCTGTGGGAAAACCCATTCCTGCTCCGACAGCCCTGACTGCACCATGTGGATATTGCCTCAGACAGGAAGGTGGGAGACCTGATGTAGTGGGACAGAGAAAATCTGCAGACATTCCTTTAGAGCAGTAGCACGTTCTCACCTCACTCAGTGGACACCACTCTGTTGTGACAGTTGTCATGAAGATCCATTTGGAAGAAGGCGTGAGTGTAAGGTAAACATCACAAGAACTGGAGAATTCAGATAGTCAGGCTCTCCTGGTTACTCTGACCTGACAGCTTTAAAAATATGTCGGTAATAAAGAACTGGAGCTCTTATATTTTCATGTCAAACACAGCAGTGCACACCAAGAAAGAGAGAAGATGATTACTTTTTTTTTTTTCCCAAGGAAAAAGCTGTTGTGTGCTGCAGCCTTTGATTTCTCATTTTGAGAATAAAGGCTGCTCTTCTAAATCTCCTAAGTTTATAAGGGTTTAAGGATGGCATTGTTTTACTGACATCCACCAGCCATGTTTCACTAAAAAGCTCTGCTGATGGAGAATTTTTATTTTCTTTTGCCACTTTCTATTTTCCTGCAGTTGGGAGATACATCATCTCACAAAATTAAGTGTTTTCAGAATGCATGTAAATGAGGCACACATTTATTTTAATTTCTGATGATGCAATTTAAATCCAAACAGGCCTTTAAAAGCCTGAAAATTATCTATATACATATATAGACATAGCAGAATGTTCTCATTTAAAGCATTTTTCATCAAAGAGCAGTAACAAAGAAAAATCGTAGTATTAAGAGCCTGCACTCTTTTGGTACACATTAAAGAGATGTCTCTGTAATGTTCAGATTAAAATTCTCTCCAAATGCAAACCAGAAAATATTTTGTTTAACTACTGTTTTGTGCTACCGAGTGATAACTACAAACGCACTGCTTGGAAGGCACCTCTGGAATTGTCTCCTGCCCAAAACTCCCTGCTCAAAGCAGGTCAGCTACAGGAGGATCAGGACCTCGTCTAGTTGGGTTTTAAATATCTCCAGGATCTTGGCAACTTGGGTACAAAACTCCTTGGGTGCACAGGGGGAGATGTCTGTGCACTGATGGGATTTCTTTCAGTCACGTCCCAGCTTTTGCTTGGCTGAGGTGTTTCGAAACCAGCAGTAACCAATGGTATTTTGATTGTTCCTCAGCAGAACAGGCACCGTTCTCAGAAGAGGCTGTGCCAGCCCGTGGAACGGGCACAGGTGTCTCAGGAGGCTCTGACTGTGCTGGGTTGGTGCCTCTTTCTCCAATTCTCCCCTCTGCCAAGGATCCTCGCCTGCACTTTGAAGGCAAAGCTCTTGCTCTGTCCTTAGCAGAGGGGTAGGAGAAGCCCTTGGATGTGAACAGAGCAGCAGATCAGGAAAGGGATCCCTCCTATCAATTTCCTTCTATCAGCTCCTGTACTGCTGGGCAGAGCTTGGCAGCAAACCTCCAAGCATCTGAAGATATCCCTCGCCAGAAAAACAACCACTGAGCCTCCCAGATGAATCAGGAAAGCCGAAGGGTGAATCAGTGATTTTTTTGGCCTATTATAAATACAGTTGGTGCACAATGATGAGACCTGTGCCAGTGCACACGAAGAAAAATGTCAAGTGTGTTTCCAATTTTAAAGGTTACACTGGGGCACCTTTTGGTATTTCTCCTCCAAAGAGCTTTGGGATGAGTCATGAAACCAGTGTTACTCCGTAAATTTAACTGGTTGCAAACATCACAGTGCAGTTCACAAGAACAGGCTGCTACAGAACTTTTCAAAAGAGCTCTTTGCTTTTCCATGATTTTCAAAAGCTGCCTGCCAGATGATCTTCTAACCCAGTCCAGTAATCCCTTTGTGTCCATTCTACCACCGGATGAATTCCTCAAGATATTTCCTACCCCTAATTACAGAAATTTGTGTTTGATTTTCCTTCACATCTGATCTTGTCTTTTTTATTTCTTTTTTTTTGGTAACTGTGGAGTCTGAGGCAGGGATTACTTTCTGGAACAGTTAACCCCAGAAAATACCAAGAAAAGAGAAACTTTTGAATTCTTAATGTTCCCAGTAGCTTCCTCCCAGGTTTTACAATCACCAGGCTGGAGAAGAAAAATGCTGTGATACTACCATGACCATCCAGCTGAAAAACAGTCAGTGGAGCTCATATTTCAAGTTCCCTGCCCATGCATCAGGCTCAAGGATATGGGCTTGGATTGTCCTGGGCAGCCTTTAGCAGCAGGAGTGCCTGGAAGCAAACCTGTGCTTTCAGAGGTTTCTCCTCTTGAGCTCCTATGTGACTCAACACAGTGGTGGAGAAGCAAAAAAAAACCACCAAAAACCCCCCCACTACAAACAAAAAATGCAACCCCCAAGAGCCTGTTCCCTCATCCGAGAAAAAAAAAATACAATTCTTTTTTTATACTTCAAATATACGAAGAAAAACTAAAATGTGCTTCAAAGCCGTTCATGAATGGAAAAACAAATCAATGCAGAGGATTAGATAATTCATTTAGAAATTATTTGGTGGTGCCTGAAGAGCCTTTACAACCTCAGACAAGGAACAGCCTGGTTTCTTGGCAAAGAGGAGGTTTTGTCACTTCACTATGAACTCATATTCCTCTGTTACACATATGTTATGTCACATCCAGTAGAAACTATTTGCAGAGTCTTGGAACTTATCTCATCAAGCCTGAAAATTCAACAGCATATTAATTTCCCTGTAGGATATTAATTTGGTTTCAGGTTCCTTATGAATGTTGACAACTACATTTACTCTCTAGGCCAAACCAGCTGAATTTACTGATTTAATTTGTGTCTCTAGAGTGGGTAAATGGAATGTTTTTTATGATAATGAGCAAAGATATGAGAGTAACCTCAAAACAAAGAGTTAGGTTTCCTTAAAGATGTAAATCTGAAATCAACCGACATTTTACCATTTCCATATATAACCCAAGATGAAAACAGAAGGGATATTTGTATAATCTTTCCTAAAGGATTCCATCCCAAACACAAATACCGTATTTCTGCCAGAGAATGTGATGAGCAATAATTAGCTCACACTAAAAAGCCTGAAGAGAGCAAAAGATCTGTGTGGCCTCTCACTCTCTTCCACCAAGGTTTCTTTGCACATTCTCTTGCTCTCAGAGACCCAGAATAATGTGCAGCTATGTTAAACTCCCTCTAAACTGTACATATATATATATATCCGTAAAATATGAGATGGAGTCTCGTTAGCATCACCATGACTAATCACTATCATTTCCAGCTGAGATGCCCACCGGGAGAAGCCCTGGCTGGAAATGCAGCTGGTGAAATGCCGTGCAGAGGAGCCTCACCTTGGTGTCCCGTCACACTACAGGTTCTGCCTTGCATTTGCCCTGCAGTCCCTAAAAAATGTGAAACCTGCTGAAGATATTGACTGCAGATGTGTTTGATAGGAAGTTAGGTGGAAGAGAGAAATACATCTCAGGGCAGAAAACAGTTTGTGTAAGAGCACAGGGAAATACAGCTGTAAAGACACATGGAATTAATGGAAACCCCCCAATGTCTGGTGCCTCGCCTACATCCATGTTTAATTCATGGATAAAGTAACCAATTAAAAATGCATGATAGACTCGTGACAACCAACAGACAAATGCATGATTATTAATGCTAAGTGTGGATCCAGGGAGGGAAGTAGCTTGGATCTGGGGAGCTGGGGCACGAGATCTCCCTGTGTCAGCAGGTCCCAGGACAGTCAGATTTGCTACTGCAAGCCAGAGCAGTAAGGTGGGCAGGACTGAAAGACTCTCACCCCACAAGAGGATGAGAAGGACATTCTGGAGTGGCTGCTGTGGCCAGGAGGTCAGAGCCCTGGAGTCCTGTAGAGACTCGAGTGACAGCAACAGTGAGCTACAACAACAGGGCAGAGGGGCAGAGCATGTGAGGGGCAGGAGCCAGGGGCTGCCCAGCTCAAGGTCTGGGTGTCCTGGACATCTGGGGGATGTCTTCAGCATGAAATCCCAAAATGTCCAGAGCACTAAAGGACACCAAGGTCTCCTGGAGGCTCCCCCACCCCTGGAAGTGCTCAAAGCAAGGTTGGGCAGAGCACTCTGGTCTAATGGAAGATGTCCCTGCCCATGGCAGGGGAATGGGATGAGATCATGTTTAAGATCCCGTTCATCCCAAACCATTCTGTCATTCTGTGATTCCCTATTTCCTCTCCTTGCACGGACCATCCTCATCAACCGTGTGGAGCCAAGGGAGAGGAAGCAGAGGTGACACATCAGGTTCTTCTGTGCCAGTAGCTCCAGCAAAGGGATGGTTTGACGCACAAAGGTCGTGTGGGGATTTGTGCCGCGCCATTTCCTTTGGCACCATGGTCCACCTCAACAGCACCAGAAGCTCCAAAAATAATAATCCTCGCCATTGTCATTAATTAAAGAATGAGAACGACAAGGACATTATTTGTTCTTCCAGTGGAAGCTGTGAACACCTTTCCTGGCTGCCAAGTGAGGCACTTGCAATGCGATACTCATGCTCAGTGTGTCCCTGGAGGGCAGGAAGGTCCAAGTGCCTCTGAATGAGTCATTTCCATTGGGCTCATCTCCGAAAGGTGCTCAGGGAGGATGCAGTGATTTCCAAGAGGTTTGCAATCACTCCACACCACTGAGGATCAGAAACGAGCTAATGGGAAAGATAACAGCCCCTGTAGTCTCCAAAGCTCACAATCCCCTGGGCAGATTCCAGCTTCAGCCATTTATTTTGGTTTTTAAACAGAAGCAAAATCATATCAAGCTAGAACCAGGTGACTCTTTATTAAAACCGAGCCTGGCTGCTTCTGTGAGGGTTTTCTCTGAGTGTCAGCCACATGCAAAGATGCTTTTCTTCAATGCCTGCAGCAAGTGTTTTGTCTGGGGCCTGTGCTGGGGTGGGAGACTGGGATATCTGACATCCTGGGAGACTGGAGAGCTGTGGTGGGGGCTCCAGGGAGAAAACAGCCCTGGCATTTGGGCAGCATTTCTAAGGATATCAACAGGCTCCAAAGGAAAGAAAGAAAACCATCACCTGCTCCCTAGGAAGTGTTCATACAAGAGACAGATTCCATTTGAGATGAGGAACAAATACCTATTTAGGAATCATTCCAGAATGGTATTTAGCTGACCTGAAACCTCTGTTTGTAGACACCCAAGCCTGACATGTTTCAGCATATTTTCCTTATTTAAACCCATCCCCAGTAATTGGCTTTTCCAGTTGATGGTGATGAATTAGGGGAGAGCTCCTGGGTGAAATGAAATTGAAGAGGACTGAAAGCTCAAATCCAGCTTAATTGTGCATCTGACATGTGAAGAGAAAACAATACCTGGCATCCCCCAACAAAACTGGCTGCCCAGAGGAAGGATCACTAGGAGAGCAAAGCCCTTGTGATGAATGTCAGTCATGTCATTTAAGGCACGTTGTAGAATCTACATGAAATCCGACCCCAGAGAACCAAATAAAGAGGAATAATTGCAGAAAACA
This sequence comes from Melanocharis versteri, assembly GCA_013397845.1. Classification (NCBI taxonomy): domain Eukaryota; kingdom Metazoa; phylum Chordata; class Aves; order Passeriformes; family Melanocharitidae; genus Melanocharis; species Melanocharis versteri. Next base: position 432,747 of record VZTG01007555.1, on the reverse strand, counting down.
TTTTAACCCCATGAACAGAGAAAATTTGCAAAGATGGGTTCACCCTCTGGCCACAGAGCTCACACTCACTTGTTGTAAAGGACGATGTCTGGCCTCCAGATGAGCTCTGAGGGGATTCGGATGGATGTGACATTTTCGTATTCCTGGGGGTCCCAGCGCAGCTTGTAGTCGTGCCACTCCTGCCAAAAATGAGGTGGTTACAAAGCTGGGAGAGTTCAGCAGAAAAACTGAAAAGGAACATGGAAAAACTAATATTTGGAGGCACCCACCTGCTTCACCCACACATTCGTGGTCATCATTTGATTTTTCTCATCCTGAAATGCAAGATCAGATACTGGTTACAGGAGCAGATTAAGCAGCCCAAAGAACCCTCTTAATTTCTCTTAATTGTATTTCATTTATGCAATTACAAATCACCTCTGCAATAAATGTAAGTTCCATCTTGGAAATAAAAAGCAGATGTTTCTGTCATTTGACATGGGACAGGGCACAGCTGCCTGATACCACTGAACAGCTGAGCCTGCACCTAAGCAATCCTGTGAGCAGATGGACTGGAATTTATTGGGATTTTACTCAGTGCTGATGGATTCAGCCTGGGATGATGATACCAGGTAGAGGAAAAAGCTCCTCGGCCTGCCTTTGACCTGAACACTGAAGGAAGGGAGCGATGGGTATGTAAACCCTTACTCACACACGTGTGGTGGATTCCAGTGCTCAGCTTCATCTGCAAGGGTGTTCTCCTGTCAAATGTTATCCACGGACACAGTTCTGGAAACAAGAAGCTCAGCAGCATTTCTCCTTCTACCAAATACATGAACTGTGGCACTATGGGTTGAGTTTTCTGAATAAACCCCAGCTGCCGTGCTGACACTGAACTCTTGGGCAGCCTGGTGTGTTTCCATCAATGGGTAGGTTTTTCCCAAATCTATGCACAAATAGTATGGAAAGGTAGGACTGTATACATATATTTAAATAATGTCAGGCAGATATAATGCTGGCAGCTTTGCAGCAGAGTTAATTATTGTTTGCTGCTTGCCTTTGGTGTTCTCTGTAAGTGACTCAGACGAATCACACGGGGCAGAGCCTGGTGCTGGTCTGACTCAAGTGCCCCACCAGAACTCAGGGCTTATTTGTGTGGGGTTTTTTTCCTCTCTTGCCTCAGCTGGCATCAAACCCAGCTGAGTTGGCAGGGCTCATTTGACAGCAAACTGCTCATCATTAACCTTGCTCTTGTGGCAGTTCAGGACTGATTGTGAGCATTAAAACCCAGGAGGTTTGGGGGGAGCTCTGCCTCCTCCTGCCTGAGCCTCCTCATTGCTGTTGTGGCACCAGACGTAAAACCTGATCAGAGATTCTCTCCTCTGGGGTTAGGGACCAGAAGCACATGGAGGAAGGAGGAATACAGAAACACTCCAGTGTGAAACAAAGGGAGAGAAAATACCCAGCTGCTTCCTTGGGTGATGATGGGAGATGAAGGATGCCATGACCTGCACCGATCCTTGAGAGCCTGCTTCTCTTACCACTTTGCAATTCAAGCACCTGAGGGTCTCCACCACAGCCCCTGCCCTGGGCATCCTGGTGTAGCAGGTGCTGCCCTTCCCTGGAATTTTCCTCCCTGAACCACCCTTCGTGGAAGCTCCTGGCCATCACCACACCTGAGGCTCTGCCACCCTCCTGTCCTGAGTGAAGCCCAGCTCCAGTCCCATGGGATTATCTCAGAGGGGTTTGCCATGTGCTGATGGCTGAGCTCCTCCCCAGCTGGCACAGCTGGATGCTCCTCACGGAGCCAGCCCAGAGGGCAGCGGTGACTCCTCAGCCACGGGGGTGTTGCACTACCCGGCCCCTTCTCTCAAGGTGAAGGCAGCACACGAGGTCCTGCAGACACACAGGTGTAGGAGTCCAAGTGTGTCTCCTGGTGGCTGCTCCTGGACACATTCTTGATCCCTCCCCCCTTATTTCTGGGCTCAGAAAACCCTCAGCACTCCAGGGTGAGGTAAGGACATGCAGGGATGTCGAGTTCCCCATTGATTTCTGTTCCCCTGCCCCCAGCTTTTGTCAGCAGGATCTGGGGTTTGAATACAGCTCTGATTTCCCTTTCAGACTCCTTGTCGTTGGAAGCTGAGTGCTGGGTCTAACAATTGCAGCAGGGCTTGCACCAAAACTGTCACTGTGGGGAAGGGGGAGAGGAGCTGAAGAGCCACAATGGTGGCAGGAGTGCCACCAGTCACAGGCTGGGGCAGGAGGGGTGTGAGCTCTCCCCCAGCCATGCCCACAGGTCCCGGCACAGCTCTGCCTGCGAGTTGCACTTCTAACCACTGACATTGTTTTAAGAAGATTAATTTTTCTTAAGTAAACTGGGAAAGCACCGCGGAGCAGGCGTATCGATCCCTCCTCTTCCACAATTCAGCAGCTGCATAATGGAAAGTCTCTCTCATGCCTCCACAGTCACTAATGTCTCATCTTTAGTCTTATCAATTATTCAGATGAGAGCCATGCAACTTCAACATTAGCAACTGCAAACAGCCCTGGATCCCTCAGGCTGACGTAAGAACGAGGAGGGCAATGGGAGACCATTTCTGCTCTGCAAAGCTGGAAGTTGATGGCTTCTGCATGAGGAGATGAGACTCTCCAGCAACTGGTGTCTTTGATTCCTCACCTCCTGAACCATCTCAGCTGCTTCCTTTTGTATTCAAAACTCTGATTTCAGACTATAAAACGGTGTGGAGAGCCATCTGTTACGATTGTCCCACACCATTAATGCCTTTGAGTTGCATTATTCTTTCCATTATCACAGAAATCTCAGAATGGTTTGTGTTGGAAGAGGCTTTAAAGCTCATCCAGTTCCAACCTTCTCCAAAACCTTCCACTAGACCAGGCTGATCAAAGCCTCATCCTTGAACACTTCCAGGGCTGGGGCATTATCACCCCTTTCACTCTGCCACATGACTTCAGTAAAAAGTGACGGGGAGTCCCCTCTTCTGAAAAGTGAGGGGGTTGGATGAGATGGCCTTCAAAGGTCCCTTCCAACCCAAACTGTTCTATGGTAGCCAGCCCAACACCTGCTCAAGGAGTGTGCAGATGCACTGACACTGTCCTGGGAAGCGCCATGAGCAAACAGGATCAGGAAGGAGAAAAATGCAGCAAGATGTGCACAAGCTCTAAAGCCTGTGACTGTGTCTGACATCTTCAACCGTGCAGAGACCTCCTTTGGATCCAACACTTGACCCCAACACACGGTGCCAGAATAATCCCATAAATACTGTTCCAGTGCACATCAGTCTGCGTGCAGACCACTCTGTTTTGTACAGGGCATATGCAGCTTGCACACGTGTGACTTCTATCTGAGCAAACACTCAGAAAGAATTTTCTTGTTAATATCTGCCAGATTAGCTAAAAACCCTCAAAACTTTCATTCACAGAAACCTCTTCAGGCAATCTCTCTTCCCAAGGTGCTCAAAGTACTGTCCCTATTAGCTTGTGTAAATTAGTGTTAATGATCATGGCTCAAATTCCAAATTAGATATTTGATTTATTCTTTTGCCAGAATTCTCTGGCATTTATGCCAGTGGCTCCACTGCCCTGCTGTGATCAGTCCCACGGCTTTTGATAGGGAATTTGGGATTTTGCCTGCAGTAAATGAACAGTAAAGAATCCACTTTGACGACCAGCTACTCACACAAGCGATCCCTTGTTCCACCAGGTCTGTCTGCACGATCACTCTTCTCTGCTGAGGGCAGAGTCTTCCCAACCCAACCCTGGATCAGCCAGTAAAGCCCACATGCACGAGGAGCCTGTCCCTGGGCCCCAGCCTGGCTAATCTTGGCCTTTGCTGCACAAAGAGGAGGCACTTACGACATCAATGAGCTGGGCGATGGACAGGCCGAAGCGGACGAGGACCACGTCCGAGATGTTGGCGACGGGACGGGACCACTTGTTATAACCAGAGAAGAGTTTCTTCAGGAGCCGCTCCTCCGCGTGGGCTCGGGTCTCCACGTGGCCAAAGGCTGTGGGCAAGGAATGAAACCCCTGCAGGTCCAAGGGCTGGCATAGCTGGAGCCTTCTCCAGAGGGAAACTCCAGCAAACCACAGCCATGGGCACTTGGGGACACACAGGGGGTGACGCTACCAGGGTGACTTGCCTCCCCTCTATCCCACGCATTGCCAGGTATTCCTCACTCTATTCACCCACTATCACAGAGCAGGATTGGTCTGAAGGAAGTGGCAGCACCAGTAATACCATTTAGAAAGCACTACGTGAGCGGTTCTTCCCCGAATCTGGTCTAATTTTTATGGCCACTTTGTGGCAAGTTTCTAGCACTGGAGTCTGCAAGCAGGGAAGAGGGGTGCTAGGAGAACAAGCCAAAAAGGAAAAAGCAGCCTCCTGCTGGGAGATAGGGATTTTGGATCAGATTCACACATAAAATTTGGCATTACATGTATCAGAAAGAAAAAGGCAGACTGAAATTCAGCTCTTTAACCTGCTTAGTGGATATCTCACAAAAACAATAGCGGAAGGAAGAGGATGGTGGAGAGCACAAGTTGGATAACAAGATCCCGGTTTTGCTCAGGCATAACTTTAGAAGTTGGAGGCTGCAAGGAGCAGCCCTGACCTCGCACGTAGGCTCCAGGATCTGTCGGAGGTGCCTGGTGGTTATTAAAAATTAAAGCCACGTTTCATCCAGGGGCTGTCGGAGCTGTGCCGGCTGTACCAGACAGAGGGGAGAGGGAGCCGGGGGCTGTCCCCACGTCCCTCCTGGAATATGGCTTCTACTTAGTCTTTAGCTGCCCTGGATTATACAAAGGGAAGCATTAGCTGAGCGCTGGCTGTGCTCTCCCCAGCCGGAGCTGTAGCCCCGAGACACATTAACACACTTTACCCAGGGAAGAAAAGCCCGGGCAAGAAGCAGGATGCTGAGCCCCCGTCTGGATTCTCCCTCCTGTCCCCTTCCCACCGTGGCTGTAACCCTTTCTCCATCGAATCAGACAAGGAGCAGAAAATAAAGGCAAAGCGCTGCTCAGCAGAGGCTGGTGTTCAGGGGACCAGAAATGATGGGGCAGAAGGGTGGAGGAGCCAGGGAAATTCCCTGTTGACAGGGGCTGGTCTCTGCAGTGTGTCTCTGAGAGGGATAAGGGAGGAAAGAACTAAAGAGCAGAGCAGGGGGAGAAGAGCTTTCTCAAACTTACCGGGGAAAATGCTGGCACACAGCAGGAGGAGGACGTTTCCCTTAGGCACGAGAAATCCCATCGTGGAGCAGAGCTTTAGTGTGCAGAACCTCCCGTCAGGGCAACTTTTCCGCTCTGAGTCTCTGGATCCTCCGGGTTCATTCCCCTGAACTCCTTTCACTCTCTCTCCCTCTGGGAAGGGATAACAGCTGGTGCTTTGGTTTTTTCCTTCTCTCTTCTGAGTGATTTCCAGCTCTTCCTCCTCGGAGGATGCTCTTTCCCGGGACGCGTGCACTCACAAGTGATGTGCGAGGGCTGCGGAGAGCTGCTGTCGGAGCCTGGGGTGCCCAGGCTCCCGGAGCTCTCCGGCTGCTCCTCTCCCCTTTCCTGCGGGGCGCTCGGGCTGCGGGTTTATCTGCTGCTGCCGCTGCTGCTGCTGCTGCTCTCAGCCTTCCCCCAGCCCTTGGGGCAGCCTTTGCTCGGGTTCTGCTGCTGATGGGCCACGGATGATGCCTCTGGAGCAGAGAGAGCACGGCGTGTTTGTATATTTAATGTAGCCAGACCTGCCCGCCTCCTGCTTAGGAGGAGGAGGAGGAGGAGGAGAGAATCCCTGCGCTCCAGCAAACAGGCTGCAGGGAGGAAAACTTTTGCAGGAGAAATAAAGGGGGAGATCCAGAGCCCAGCTGCAGCCAGAGGTGGGTATGGGGCCAGCTGGGATCTTTCTAGCACCGGAAGCCCAAACAGTTCTTAATTAACGAAAGCTGTCTCTTTAATCTCGTCCAACTGCTTTTCAAAATCACTCCAGTGTAATTAGACTGAGATATTTCTGGCTTGGGCACGTATCTTTGCTGTCAATAATTACTGGGGTGATGAACCTGCCCATGGGAACAGGGTCTGCTGTGCTTGCTGCTGTACAAACACATAGTACAAATACAAATATTAGTGCCTGCCCACAGGCAATATTGCAAACCAAGGGTGGGACCGAGACAAGGTCACTTGAATTTCTCTATATGCTTGAATGTACCTTACATACATCACAAAAAACTCTGTTGAAGTCTTGCAAATTTGGTGGAGGAAAGGATAACTCCTTGTGTTAGCAAGGAATTATCACTCCAGCCCTTCATCTCACATCCCTGATTCCTTGCATGAGAGACTTGGAGTAGAGCTCTCCCCGTTTCATTTTAAAACTAGCTTTGATATTAACACAATTACTTCCACACGGATAGCAAATGGATTTAATTTTCAGGCAGGGGTAATGTTGCCAGCTGCAAAATTAATCAAAGTCTGTTCTAATAATATTAGCTACATATTTTATGTATAATAATTTCCCTACTCCCAAAGCATCTCAAATATCTTCCAATATAATAGATTGCTCACTGCAAATGGGGAAGATTAAAGTCACAAGAGAAATTAGGTCTGTAGTGAGATTATAAATAACATCAGTATAGTACCAAACTTGACTTGTCTTGTTTTTTCTCATCTCATCTCTTCCTCAACAATTGTCAGCCTTTCCAGTGACAAACCACACCATATTTTCCCACTTTATGGATTCCTGTACAGTTGCCTGCTTTGCTTTCGGAGTCCTGACCCTCAGTGCAGCACCTGAGCACCTGTGATATGCTATAAAAATCCATAGTGTTCATTCCAGGGAAGCATCCAGCACTAATTTAACAAGCAGCAGATGTGAGATCAAATTAACTCGGAGCTGAAGCGTGGGATACATCCTGAGAGCCAGGTCCTGTGCAGCTCTGAGCACCTCCAGCAACAGGGGAGCAGAGGGGCAATCACTCCTCACCAGGGTTAAAACAGCATCGCTCTGTCACCTCCTGCAGCCACACATTCCCAAAACCAACTAGAAAGAAAACTCCCAGCGTTTCTTTAAACACCTTTTCTCTGTGGAATCTGAAGTCTGCAGGTTCTTGTACTCCTTGTCAGGTCCAGTGCTGCTCAGTTCTGACCCAGCAGCATCAAGTGAGGCAATCCTGGGTTTCTGCCCACCCACACCCAGCCACGAGCACCAAACACAACAAATAAACAGTGGGAAATAGGATTTCTAAAGGCCGTTTTTCAGGGAGGCTGGTGCTCTGCACAGGTCACACACTGAGCAACCAAACCCAAGGGATGCAAGATCAACTATTCCCTTTTGAAAACCTGGGCCATAAATAATACAGGTATCCTTGACTACAGGCCCTCCTGTGCAGAGCTGATTCAAATCCCATGGACAAACCCCATCCATCTTCACCCCGCCTGGCTTTCCGTGCTGGCGAGCAAACACTGCCGCTAGATTAACCCTATAAATTATTTTGATTAAAAAAGGATTTCCTTCTTTTGGAAATTAATCGTAAATCACCATTTCCTATGAGTGAAAGGTTTGTCCCTCACCTCGCTGGCCATGTGGGGAATGAGCGTATTTTACAGTGGTTTCTGTGCCTTGAAGTGACCTTGTTAAATCTCACTGCCAGTTTCTTTCTGCATCATTGGGCCATAACAAAATTTCCATCAGCTCCTGTGTGTATTTGGAAGGTGATGACTTCCACTGGTACATGTGCAAGGGATTCTGACTGGAACAAAAGACGGCATTAAAGAGTTTTAATGATTTTTTTAATTGTGCTAGAAAGCTGCAACTCCAGCCTGATTTCCAGGGACCCAGCTCTGAGCCTCCTCATTATTATTAACTTCCTTTGTCTGAAAAAGACATGGAAAATTTAGGTAATCCAGATGTTCACAAAAACTGATTCAAACATCCCAGCTATTGAAGATTGTAGACTGAACAAAACAGAAACAAGGCAGTGTTTCCCCAAGATTTCCAGTGAAATCTCAGACTTGTCCTTGGAAAAAGGGCAAGCCAGTAACAAGCTCAGTTTTGAGCCATTTAGTGGAACTCCATGATTTTGCAAGGATCTGGTAAGTCTTGACTCTGCCTTCTTGCATTCTGCACTCCTGTAAATCTCTTGTCTGCTTTAACCCTTTCTCAAATAATTTTTATTCCATAAAAGACACTGGCAGAAGCAGACTGAAGGTCCCTGAGAGGTGGGTGCCTGCACATAAACTGTGCCTAAACCCCCTCTCCTGCCATCACTCATTCAATATTGGAAAAACTCAGCTGCTCAAGGAGGCACAAGCAGCTGCCCTGCCAGGGAATCCTAGGACTGCACATTTCCTTTGAATTTGCCCTCTCTCTCCACGATCTTGTCTTGGATGTCACAGCCAGCTCTCCAGGGCAAGCCCTTGACCTCTGTTTATTTTGGAAAATGTCATCTGGATGTTTAAATCTACAGGAGTGAGACATAATAATGGTAATATCTCCTTACCCGTTGCCCATTTGGGCTTGGCACGGGGGACAGCGCGGGTTAATGGAATGCTTGAGAAACACCCTCTGTGCACTCAAAGGGCATCGGGATTTTTTTCCTTGCCTCCGTTCCTGTGATAAAGATTTCCCCCTCCTGTTCCTAACTGCTTTGTCATCAACAGAGGCTTCAGGTGGAGCAAAAGCAGAAGGAAGAAAACCAACAGTGAAAGGGGAGAGATGTCTTTTCAGTGAAATGTGCACTGAAATGAGCAGAGCAGAGGGACGTGCAGGGCTGTTTCTGAGCAGAGCAGGCTCCATCTGCCTCTGGGGAAACCTGCGAGGTACTGCTGGCCTCTCCAGAGTGACTCTGATTTATTCATTCATTCATTTCAGTTTGTTTCTGAAGTGACAGAAGGCTTTGAAAGACATTTTTAACTGAAACAAAGATTTTTACTGTGTAAGAGACTTCTGGCCATGCAGGGGAGCCGAGACACCTGCATGGGAGTAAGAACAACAGTAAAACAACAGTGTAGGAACGTAAAAGGATTCAAATCCTAATGAGCACGGAGAGAGGAGGGAGAGATGCAGCATGTAAATGTAGGAATGATTATTTCCAAAGCAGTAGATATAATTATGGAGCCCAGGCTTCTCCCATGCTCCTTGTCTTCTTGGAAGTTGGCTGTGGGGTGGATGTGTTCCCAGCCCCAGAATTCTACCATATCCTCCTATTATTTCCTGGAGCACCCTCCTGGCAACGACCAGGCCCTGCAGACAAAGGCAGCGCTGGGGCTTTGCTAAACCTCACCCCCAGTGAGAACCCAGCCGTGCCAACACGCCTGAGATGCTCCAAAGCTGCACCACCCACGCCGTTCCCCTCCAGAGCAGGGTCCCTCTCCAGGTGCACACAGCGAGCAGACACGTGGCAGCCCAGCCCTTGGCACAGCACAGGCACACCACAGGCACAGCACAGGCACACCTCGTCCAGCCAGGGCTGAGCCAGGGCAGCCCCACGGCTCCAGCCTTGAGGAGATGCTCAGTGGGGCTTGGAGCAGAAATATCCACACTGCACAGCAGGGCAGTGTGGCTAATGCAGCATCTCCCCCTCCTCTCTGTGTGCTCATTAGGATTTGAATCCCAGCACAAGAGCTCTGATGCATTAACCTTTTGTGTTGCCTTGGAATTCTCACACATTGCCGGGCTGGGAGCTAAGGGAGCTCGGTACCTTGCAGGATTGCCTCCATAACGAAGCTCTGGGGAGAATCCAGTTGTATTTACCTCTGAACAGCCTGTACTGATGGAGAGCAGGGGGAATTCTCTCATCCCTTCTGTCTCCAGACTTGTTCCCACCTCTGTCCTCCACAGCAACACATTGATTCTCTTTTCCTCTGACCAATGACTCATCACGCCAACAAAACGCAATAATCCAGACATTTCTTCCTCTCTGGATTTCTCTTCTTCCTGCTGCTCACTCAGGCATATCCTGGGAATTTCTGAATAAGGCTCTTTATTAATGAAGCAACAGGAGGATTGTGGTTCTGGCTGTGCTTAAACAAAGCAACAAACAAAGTGAGCCAAGCACTGAAAGAGGAAATGAAGCAAAGCAGAAAAGTCATGGCCTCATTAAGACTTCCAGCTCTACAACTATTAAAAGGCTCATGTTACAGATCAGATGAACCTCCACATCGTATTTGTAAATGCCAAACTCCATTGTAAAGAGCCCATAAAGAGCCAGGAGGCAGCTTTCACTTCTCTTAAGATCCACGAGGATGGATTTTTAAATAAGAGAACTGAAGCATGTTTCTCCAGACAAGTTTGTTCTCCAAGGATAGCTTTGGTTTCACTGCTCAGCTTTGTGGATCTAAATTAGGCTCTTGTCCTTCCTCATCAGAGGGCAAACACTGCCCAATTTACTCACTGAAGAAATCTGGAGTTGAGTGATTGACAAATCCTTTCCTCTCCCCAGTCAGCTCCAGCTACAGATAACAACCTCCCAGCCAGTACAAACCTGTCCGAGGGTGCTGCAGGCTACGGGCAAAGCAGGGCTGATGAGAACAGGGTGTAATTAGCTGGATGAGGTGACTGGGTAAGTTACAACCTCCCCTGAGTTCCTGGCCTGATGATGGGAAGTGTCATAAACCTGCAGAACAGCCCGGGCTATGAAGGTGAGGTGCAGGACCTGCCCATCCACGTGGGGAGCAGGAGCTGGGAGCTTCTCCAGCCACCCCTGTTTGCATCGGTGGAGCTCAGGATTGGAAGCCCTTGATGCCACTGCACAAACATGACCCAGAACAAGTCCCATGCCAGGCCTCAGCTCCCTGAACAGAGGATATTCTGGCCAGGCATGGAGAGCAGAGTGACCTGAGCCTGAAATACCTCAAGTGCCCTCACCAAGGCTGCTGTGAAGGCAAGGATGAGCTTTGCCAGAGACAGGCCCTACTCCAGGCTCTGTCCTGATGACTTCAGCCTCCATTTTCATGCCCACATCAGTGTGTATGTGATCTGTGTCCTCTTTGCAAAAATCAGCATTAAAAAAATGCAGCCAGTGGTAAAAACTTGGTCATAAATATTGTGCTTGGCACAAAGCTTTGGCCATAAATATTTCCTTGGTTAACCAATAGGAAATGATAGCTCTTAAATCTCAATTATAGTTGAGTTGTAACTGGCTCACACTCATTGGCACCAGGGTCCTGCCTTGCTTGTGTGGCAAATGAGGGCAGCTTTCCCACAGCTTTGGAAGCAACCCTGAAACTCTGATTTCTGATTTCCAGAGTTCAACAGCATTTGTTTTCTTTCTTTAGAAAAAGCTAGGATGCAAAAACCCTCATGCTCAGACTTCCTTAAGCACTGTCCAAAAGCTTCCTGCAGTAGATGTTGTAGTGGCAGTTCTTTTGCAGCTTTTTATTTTTTCCATCCATTTCTTTATGTACTGGATTCATTCATATATAGCTCACAGACAGCCTTAGGATGCGAATCTTCAGAAGTGCTGCACAAACAGGAAAGGAAAGGTGGTGGTTTTTAGTGAATTTTTGGAATTGGGAGCTGCTGAGATGCTGCCATCCTGTCTGGTAGCTTAGCTATGATCAAGCCAGTTGAGATACCTTTTGTACCTACTATGAAGTCTATGTTCAAAGGTTAAAAAAAAAATAGAGAGGATTCAGAGCATCATCTTTTGTGGCTGCAGACAAGCTGTGGCTACACTCAGCATACTGCTACGTGCTGGGGGTGCTGTCTCTCCCCATTGTGCACCTGGGAAAGTGAAGAGACAATCCAAGAGTTCCAGAAAAAGCTGCCCTAAGCCTGGATTAGGACCAAAGATCCTTTTTCACTTCCCATCTCTTTCTGAGCAACAGATGAGAAAGCCTTTGGATAAGGCTGTTTGGATAACAAGGAAGGTAGAGCCTGATTTGTCTGCATCCTCCTCCCACGTTTCTGGTACCTTCAGGCTCACATCTTCTCTCTGCTCATTAAGACACAGGCTTCTATTATTTTCCTGCTGACTGTCCCACACAAAAAGAAACATCAGCCATCTGTTACTCCCACAGTTTTCTGGATCACAAGAGTGTTGTTGATTAAGGAGGAAGTTTTTACAAAAGGCACCCATTTCCCACTGATTTCCCAAAAAGTATAGCGTCTTCCTCTAAAATTACAGCTTCTTGTCCTGCACATTAACAACACACTGGCCTTTACTTGAGATCCATGTACAACACTTGTAGTTGCACAGCAGTTATTTACAGCACTACTCACTGCTCAGTCAGAGTAGAGGAACACAAACACTTGATTTCAAGTGCCTGGATATCTTTGGAAATCTGGACCATGCCCACCAAAGTATTGTCAGAAAACCACAGCAGTCTCATGCTATTCAGGAACTCAGTTATTTTCTGCACTTGTCTACAAAAACAATTTATCACGATATCTTTAGGCCTCATCCTGCCACTCTAAACATCCAAAAGTTCAGGGATATTTATACCTGGGCTGCTTCTAATTTTGCCCAGCAAGATGATTGGGCTGGCATGGCTACAGCAACTCCCATCATGATGACTGTAGAGCTTGGAATTAGCATGAAGATACTTTGACATATTTTATTCCTGATTCTATTCTTCTTCTTTTGGCACAGACTGGTGTCCCATATGGCCCATTGTTGGACCCTGCACCAGCTGAAGGAAAAGCATCTTTGATTGACACTTGAAAATACCAAGTTGTGCCTTTGGGCTGGCTCAGGCTGAAAATGCTCTTGGCAAATGGAAACAGTCATGTCATTTTTATTTCACTGTTCAACAGGAAGAAGACATTTTCTACACTGAGCAATACGCTTAAAAGTTCATTCTCTGAGGGGTTGAAATACTCCTCTTTTGATCTCCTGTAGCATGTTTCCAACTGGAAACGGGTTTCAGATCACACGTTCAGCTCTGAGTGGAACTTGGAGGAAAAAAACCCATTCCCAGCTTTGTCCTCTGGGTTTAGAAACCAAATGCCTCCTTCCCTTGGGGAGCACAGCTCTTGGTCTGAGCAATCTCCTGCTCCATGGGTTTGAAACTCTCGTATGGGATTACCCACACCCAAGGTACACCTAAAGAACAAGATCTACCACCTCCTCTCATCTGTGAGGATGGAAATGCAACCAAACCGTACAGAACGACCTGGGGATAGAAGGTTGGAGACCTGGGCACTGGGATATTTCTTTTTGTAACCCATCTCCAAAACCACAACGTGTCTTGACTTACTTTCCCTGAAGTCCTCAGGACTACTCACACCATCAGGAGTAAAAGTAATCTGTTCTTTCAAATTTTGCCATTATGGACTAGGAGAGAAATTAAAAAGGACTCCCCAGGCTATTTCATACAAAACCAGGTGTGGAAAAATGAGCAGCAAATAACAAAACCCCCTGTTTAGTAGCAGGGACTGTGGTAGTATTATTTTTCTTGTAAGCCTGATGAAAGCATTTTTCTGCAGTCAGAGAGGAGCTGACTAATTTGTGGGTTGCAGCAAGAAGTTAAATTTGTGTAAAGGAAGAAAAGATGGGCATGGAAAAATTATTCCCTCTGCCTATCTAGAAGGTGCTTATAATAGAATATTTGCAATCCTCAAATATTCTCAGTCATGATCCTGTTACTGGCAGAGGAATCAAGCCAGGTTCTTGGAACAGGAGAACACTGGAATCACAAATTATGTCCATTTTGTGGGATGAAAGATTTGGTGGATAAAGAGCTGTTCCTATACAGGGGCAGTTGAGTTTGATCCTGTGGCTTAGGATATCCATCATAAAACATACAACATATGTCCTATAACCCATAAATTCCTTGAGCAATGGAGTTTCTAAATGGAAATCAGACAGACAGCTCCACACAGCACAGAGTGAAAAATCAATCAACTATAATAGCAAATACAAAGGCTGTGCTGCAGGGCTGAAGAGCCATTTTGCTCCGTGTATTCAAACACCTGCAGCAGAAGAGGCTCCTGTGGGGCATCTCTTTTCTGATGAAGAGAGATTTCTCATCTCAGTCCTTAATGAAGACTCAAATCATTGAGCTGAGCCTTGCTTTGTTCAAAGAAGAAAGTGCTGACCACTTAACATAAAAAAGCGCCCATAAACATGAGTCACAGTCCAAAGAGCAGGAGTTTTTCTTTAAAATCGTACGATTAAGCAGTATATGAGGCTCTTTGCAATCCTTATTTACTCCCATCCTGCAGAGACCATACACTTCACTTCCTGACTAAGATTTTTTACAGCTATAAGAAGGGAAAAAACCAGAGGTTGTCAGGTGTTTATTTCCCTTCAGTGGCTGAGGCTGGTGGTGAGACACCACAAGCCCTGTGGTGTAACCCCAAGGCCTGGCAGCCCTGAACCTCAGGCCTTCCCCAGGCGTCAGCGTTCAGCCTCTGCCAGTGACTGTGCTGCAGAATTCCAGGAGGAAACAAGCTGAGAAAGCCAGACCTCTGGCCCCCTCTCATCACGGCCTGCCCTCCTCTGGAATGTGCTGTTTGCTGGAAGTGTGGAAAACTTCCTAGATTTGACAACCCGTACAACAGTAATATTTTTTTTTACTGGGGTTTGTTATTTTTTCCTCCTGCGAGTGAAGGTGCTTTGGAATTCATGAAAGGGTTTCATTGAGGGATATTTGCTTCAATGCACTGCCATTGTTTGGTCCTCTATTCACAGAAGGAAAACACAAATGTGTAAATTATGCAGGCAGAAATCAATGAGGCTTCTGAGAGGGGATTCTCTGGCAGTGGTTTGGAAGGCAGCGAGTGGCTCCTCTCTGTTATGGCCAGTGACTCGATCACACCACGGTTTATTAAAAATCCAGTCAGGTCCCACACAAAAGCGATGTTATTTTAATACCCCCATCATTTCAGCGAGGTGTAAATTGCTGCGTTGCAAGGAATGACGTTGCCTGAGGCAAATTATCAGTTCTGTGGAGCAGGGCAGGAGATCAGACGTGAAAGAGACGGCACAAGGGCCGGCAAGGGGCTGACAGCCGGAATATTTCCATCAGGATCCCAAATGCAGCAGCCAAAGCTTCAGTCAGAGACAATCATTGCTAGGATACAGGGAAATGTGTCCAGAGTCATAGCAACAACTGATTACAAGCAATTCCCCAAACGTTTGAGGGGATGGTTCACTCCAGTCAGCACTTCAATTTCTTGGTGATTATCCAAGATGTAAACATCTTTACCCAAATAATCCAGCTGTCAGCCATGAAAATCGATTAAATGGGAAAGTGGATGCCTGCAAAACGGTCCCTGCAAGGATGTCTGTGTGGGTGGAATCCAAGGGGGTCAGCAGTGCTGGTCCCCAGGTGGGAGCTCAGAGCACATCCTTTTCCTTTACCCTCATCACATGGTCCGGCCCTGCCAAGGCTCTCCTTGCCCCTCCGATGCCACATTTAGGGAAACACAGCACCAAAAGTTTGATTTTAAATTTATACCCCATCTCCCATGGAGATGCAGAGTGTTTAAGGAAGCAGCCAAGGCTAGAGATGGCCCTTGGCTGGCTACAGGCATCCCTCACTGGGCGGATGAGAGCAGGACCCCTGGGAGAGTTGTGCTGATGGCACCTCCCGGGGATCTGGGCTGCTGCTGCCACCAAATCACCACCCACACATCCAGCAGTGGCCACCATCACTCCTGGGACACTTAGCTCCTGGGAAAATACGATGTTGTCCCCAGCAGGGCAATGATTTCCACAAGGATCCATGTTTTCAGGCCGTGGCCTGCACCCAGAAGGTGCCAGCCGCGCTCTCCTCACTGCTGGGAAGAAGCTGGATTTCCCTGCATTTCCCAGATTTGGCAGTGGCCCTGCACCTCCAGCAGGACAGTCCCTTTCTCTCAGTCTCCCGTTTTAATTTCCCACCTCCTTTCCCTGGATCCCTCCTCCTGGCTGCGTGTGGCAATGCCAGGTGCGAGCAGAGCCCAGAGCTGCCCTTCAGGGCAGGAAAGAACCGACAACCAGGAAAGTCTGAACTAGTGAAGTGTGCACAAGGGAGGCTTTGTAAGCCTAATTAGAGGTAATTAGAAGTCTTCCAAAGCCATCCACCAAAGCCCTGATGAATATTTATTGCCATATTATGGACTACTCCCAGGTATTCTCCAAGAGCACTGGTAGTTTTTGGGGAAGGCGGTGATATATGTACTTTTACAGCAATTCTTTTCCAGAATTGCAGTGGTCTGTACAACTGATATGACTTTTACATACTTTTTTTTCATTTTATAGGGGAACACAATGACTTTTCTCAGGATATATACGAGAGGTGACCTGACCTTAATAGAAATCTGTTAATTCTATGCTATTTGGAGTTACACTGAGGAACCAAGGTTTTATTTGCACCCTGGGCTGTGTGAACCATTCTGTGCCACCTCAGTGGAGCCGCTGGTCACACCAGGCTCTCAGGAGGGGAAAGTTTATGGGTCCAGAGAGTAAAAGTCCAGCAGGGACACAGTCACAGCAGCTGCAGATTTAATGATGTTCAGGCGTTTGGGATGTGAGCCCTCAAACCATCCAAAGAGAGAAGGTAAGGCTGAGTTGCTGGGTTTAGCCTGGGCTGCCAAGGTGGGATTTTGGAGGATTTTAATGATACCTGCCTGAAAAAATGCTACACATGAATAAAACTCGCAAAATCACAAAGCTGGCTTGTGAAACGCCTTTCCTTTAAAACTACAGATTGTGGAGGCATGGAACATCCTCCATTTTATATTATTTTAAATGTAAATTTGTAAATATGATATTTGCAGCTAAATTAAAAAAGGAAAATAGTAATTCACAAACAAATCAAACATGAAAACAAATCATCTTTTAAAATGTCATGATTTTAAGCTTTCTTCTTGAGATTCTCGTCGAACTGATGCATTGTTTTGGAGAAAAGGTGCTGTGCACAAGGAATTTGTCCCTCTCCCACCCAGCATCATGCTGCCCCCAGTAAAGGCAGCACCTGCTCCATATTCACTGAAAACCAGCAATCACATCTTGTATGAGAAAAACAGAGGAGAGAGAGAGGGAGAGGAGGAGAGAAGGAGAGGAGGAGAGAAGGAGAGGAGGAGAGGAGGAGAGAAGGAGAGAAGGAGGGAAGTTTAACAGCCGGAGAAATCTAGTCAGAAAGGAAAGTTGCTGCAAGGCATGTGCTGTGCAGAGGGCTGAGGTGGGATTTCAGTGGCTTTTGTACTTAATTTTAAGCACAGTGGACGTGCTTTGGAAGCAAAGACCGTTTATCAAAGTGGGAGTTTGTGCTCCTGATCCAAAAACCAGCAGGGGTGATACACAAGGTTCTGGCCACAAACCAGCAATTCAAGCACTGGGAGTGATTGGCACATCTCATGGTGCAACTCAGTTTAAAATTATGGCACTTGTGTCTCTGAAAACACTCAGGGACCTTGAATATTCAGGCTCCATGTAAAAAAAAGGAATTAACCATTGATCCTACACCACCCCACACCCAGCATCCCAGGGAGATGAACTGAAGAGCTCTGCACACTCGTGGTTACACAACCCACAAATCAACCCCCCTCTCAACACACATCTCTGCAAGACACACAAGATAAATATAGAGAAGGCAGTATCTCAGCTAATTAAGCCCTCACAAAGGTGAACTGCTGCAAGTTTAATTAGCTCGCCGATGTTCCTCCTGCAAGGGTGTTTAAATCAAAGTCAGCTTCATCTGGATCTAATTTGTAGTGCATAGGGATGCGGAGGGGTGAGCAGACTTTCACCTTCTGCTGGAAGCAGCACATCGTCTCAGGCGTAGGGGAAGTGAGGTAAATGACATCACCAGGCTCCTCTGGGCAATGTGTTACATTTTTCTGTTGAAATTATTCATCTGGTTTTCAGCTTCGCGCTGCGCCTGTTTCTACTGAAGACGCTCGGCTCAAAAATCCAATTGCACAGTTCACCTCAGTAATCCTGGTTTAATGGGAAAACGCTCATGGAAGGGCTGTGAGGGGCACGAGGCCTTGGGTGACCCTTTCCTAGTGAATCCCATCACAGGGATCCAACTGGAGGTTACCAGAGCTCCTGGTTTGCTTCCCCAGGGACTGAGCTTCTCCTTACGGCATTTAAACAGAAGAAAAATCCGTGTTTTCCAAGACAGGTAGAAATGTGAGGCAGGGGAGAGGGGCTGTAAATAATCACTCCTGAGTGTCCATTTCACCTTGTAGCCACAATCAGAGCTGCTGATCCAAGCCAGGGCTCTTCCCAAAGCTGGAGCAGCACCATTTCCCCCACAGCAGCAGTTTGGTGTGGGTACTTCCCTGTGCAATGGGGCCACTTCATAAATCATTACAAGTGCTACTTTTAATTAAATCTTGAAACCATCAGCTTTTCTAAGCTAAAGTGAAAATCCTACCCATTAGCTGAAGACTCTCCAGAGCTGGAGAGAAGTGATCAAAGGCAGATGGAGAAGAAATAAACACATGGCAGCTATTACAATTTTCAAATTGGGTTCTTTACCAGCTGTGTCCAAAACTTTCTTCTCTCAGAAGCGTAAATCTTCCTTTGAGAGTGAAGTATAAACTGGGACCAAAATTTCTGGCAGGTTCCAGACTCTGCCCTACACCCCTCAAAGGGGAAAGTCCACGGCAGGCCACCACCAGCCTGGCTTTCCTCCTCCATGGGCACTGCAGCGGGATGCCCTTGCTGGAAAAGCATTGCCTGCATGTGAGATTCATCCCCTGCCCACACGATTCCAAGGCAGTGAAAGCATGGAGAGTTTCAGAGAGGTTTCCAACCCTTCCTCGGAGCCTGGCCTCTCTCTGCCTCTCCAGTACATCCCTCTGTGATGCTTCCCTCTGGTGCCTTTTCCTCTGTCACTGCTTGTCCCACAGGGCTCGGAGCCAGGCAATGGGAAGCTCATCAGGAGCATCCAAGGAGAAGGGAAGGCCAGACACCATCCCCACACTTTTTGAGCCAAAACCTGCTGAACAGGAGGTCCTCTGGTTCAAAATTAACAATGGCTTCCCACGTGTAGAAAAACAGCATTTTCCTGCTTATTCTTATACAAAGAGACTGGACAGACAGTGGATTTAAATGGATGTAAATTGATCAATTTAAATATACAGCAGTAAAACCATGTCTTCCCTCCCTTCTTCCTTAGATTTAAAATCAAAAGGGAATCTTAATTCAGTCTATCTCTGTCTGAATACATCAGCTGTTCTGGTCTGCCCATGTGCAATCTCTTACCCCACAGTGTGTGAGAGCTGATTGGAAATGGTTTGCCATGGATGATTTAAAATACTTCTTCCAAAAGCAAATCTTGTGAGTCTGAGGCTGTCCTAGACATGAGAAATTATAATAATGTTTCTCCCCTCTAATTTAGTATAATCCACAGACCTTTGATTCCACATCTTCCCAGCAGTATCAACAAACAATTAGTACTTTTGCTGAAACTTGTTTATGCTTGCCTTACTTTCAAATGAACAGAAGGTATGGCTTCCCAAAATAAAATTATAAAAAAAGGAGAAAACCAGAATGTGTCAGTAGGAAGGAATTACATAGTGCCTGGAAGAGAACAATTAATAACCTCTGAGAAGTTGAGTAAGAGCTACAAAATTCATTTGTATCCTAACAGGATTTTCCTTTGTAAAGGAAAACATGAAATATAAATCAGCGATTGACATTTCTCCTTGGGGAAAAAGAGAGAAAAAGTGACAGATGACAGATGGCAGAGAAGTGACAGTACACTCTGCAGAGATGCTCAAATCATTTGTTGACAAGGAGAGTTTAAAAGCTTGAACGAAATGAGATATTTCTGCTCCTGCATTTAGTCAGATAGTGCTTAACTGGTTTTGTGATGAAGGCAGAAAATGCTATTTAAAGTTTCTGAAGATCTGGAAAAAAAATAGCTCAGAGATGATCATTTTCTTTAAAGTCCAAGTTGTGAAAATATGATAAAGCATTGGCAAAACATTTTCTTCAGGATAAGACTTGAAAGCCAGCACAGTAAATAGGTTAAATAAACATAACTTTACTGTCACAAGAAATTATAGTTTTGCATTTTCCTTAGAAACCTTTTTATTTTTAGGCAGGTGGTAGAAACTCTTTAAAGCCTCACTTAAACACCCATATATTTATATATATGTATTATATATATATATATATATATACAAACAAAATATATTTTAAATACAAATATATAGATAAATACATAGATAAGTAAATGTAAACCCCACATATAAAATTTTATATTTTTACATATTGCTTTTTTATTGTCAGCCGCTGAGCAATGAGGAACAATGAGAGGAAACTTCAAGAGGTACCAGATGGGATAGGGGAAAACAGAGCGGAACCAAACTTCAAAATCATGTCCAATTCTTCCAGAGGTTTCTCAGGAGCTCAAGAAGCCAATACAATCCCTTGTTTTGTTTGTGTGGATCAGCTTTGCAATGCCCAATCTGTCAGTAAGAGATTTGGACCATCCCAGAGCAGAAGAAATCAATGCCATGACGTCTTCCAGAGCTGTGTTATATTTGGTTCTTGTACTCTCTACACCTGATGAATGATTCCTATTTAATGCTGGTTACACATTCCTGGTAAATGATGGATGGAAACTGGTTCATCTGCTCCTTTCCTCACGACATTTAAAATTGCACGTGACCAGGAAAAGACTCCAAAAAGAGCATTTTTCAGCTTTCAACAGAGACCATCAGCTCTCTCCACAAAGTAGAGAAAAAAATCTTTTATCTAGGTACTTTTAAATACGATGTGCTGTGAGCCAGAAGTGCTCAGACAGGACAGGGATGCTGGGATGTGCACAAGGACCCAGCCATGGGTGATTTCTCACTTCACAGCCCTATGAGCAATCCACCTGAATTTTGTAGCATGATACAAATTCAAAACCTAACACTTCGAAAATAATGGAAACAATTAGCAGAACTACTTGACAGCCTCTGCCTGGATAAACCCACATCCACACTTAGTCTGGAGCGCAGTGAAAGTCTTGAGAAATGTGGGACCTTCCTCACCAGGGGATCACCTCTGCACAGGATCTGCTGCAGAACAGAGTCTGAG
Source organism: Melanocharis versteri (assembly GCA_013397845.1). Classification (NCBI taxonomy): domain Eukaryota; kingdom Metazoa; phylum Chordata; class Aves; order Passeriformes; family Melanocharitidae; genus Melanocharis; species Melanocharis versteri. The sequence goes on along the minus strand of VZTG01007555.1, from coordinate 411,802 downwards.
GGTAACTCTGCACCCCTGAAGAGGAAACAGGAGACAAGAAAGGCTTTAGCAGGAAGTAATTCACTGAGCCTATGCAAACTGCGAGGTCTGTGTTATTAGTGTTAACAAACTCTGTTACCATACAGAGATGGGCATGGAGAAGAGTTTTTTAGGGTTGGTAACCCTCATACCTTGTTGGTTGGGATTATCATGCAGCAGAGAAATGTGATTTCTGTGCATTGCATTTGTTTGCAAAGCCTGGGGCATCTCAGAGAGAAGACCACGCTCGGATTGGAGCTGTTTGCTCAGGCTGAGCAGAAGAGGATTCCCAATTCCTCCTCCTGCTCAGTGGAGCAGTTGGTTGTCTTCGGCAGAGGAACTCGCTGAGGGTCGAGCAGCAGGGAGATAACCTTGCCCTGCAGGGATGGGCTGTTTTGTGTGTTCATCAGCCCTTCCCTGGCATGCAACAACGGCATAGCAATGGGCTGCTCCCACCCTTTCCTCGCCTCTCGACATGTGAGGAGCCAGGCAGAAGGTCAAGCTAAGCTTCCTGTTAAACCTGCCTCTATTCTCTTTCTCTTCACTTCTCAGTTAAAAGACAATACAAAAAAAGGGAGAAAGGAAAAGACTGGAGAAGGAAATTTCATGGGGATCAACAGTTTTAAGGGCATGAAGACAGGAAAAGGCTGTGAAGATGAAGCCTAACGCTGTAGATCTTCCATATTCTAAGTTCCTCATTGATAGTACCTAGTCAGAGGCTTCTCTTTTCTTTTCTTTTCTGTAAGCTTTTTTCACCCCTAAAAACTGTCTTTGCAAATATTTTCTGTTTGTTACAAATGAAACAAGAGGAAGCTGATTCACAGAGATGCAGCTGCCTCTGTTCTGGTGTGGTCAGTACAACATGAAGCCCCAAAAGAGGGACAGGAGAAAGCACTTAGGTTTCCAGGAATGCATGAAAAAAGATAGGTGAGCCAAGACGATAAATAATTATCCTTTTGGTGTGTACTTCAAAGAAATGGGTGAATTTCTTCCTTTCTGTGGCAGGAAAGAGCAGTCTGGGCCCCTGTTCTTGTGGCTCAGCGGGAAGTGAGGACTGGGGGGTTGTTAACACGTGGAAAATTCCCATCGCTTTTTCTGCACCTCATGGAGGTGCCAAACATCAGCTCCAGCAGCACCAGCAGAGGAATAAAGTTGGGAGCAGCCTGCTGCACTTGCTGCGTGAGTTTACTGCAAGCAGAATGACTCCTCGTCTGGACTAATTCCGTAATGGGAGTGACAACCATTTAGGGGCTGAGTGGTGTCATTAGATGTGGCTCGGCCTGCTCTCCAGCTACTTCTGCTGGCAGTTTGTGCCGTGTTGTCTTTCAAGATGTGTGGGAGGGGAGGAGGGAGTGCAAAGGGTTATCTATTTCCAAACCTTTCTGGCAGGCACCGGCAAGATGCTGCAGTCTGAAGGGTTCACTTGGGGAGGCCTGGAGAGGAGAAGGGAGTGTGTGGGGACTGGGGAAGTAACCCCAAATCTGCTCCTCACTGCAATGTGTGGATCCCTGATGTTCCCCCATGTTCCCCTGAGCATTTGCAGGTGTCAGCAAAGAGGCAGCAGCTCCTGGAGGGAAGGGAACCCTTTTCCTGCACAGCAACACTTAGGATCTCTCACGCACCCAGAGGACTGCTGGATCCTTATTTTCATATCACTCTTGTGTTACATTTTTAGACCTAACAGTGCACATTCGTCCAGGGTTTCCCTCCTGGAATTGCAGAGGAAGGAACTGTTAAGCCTGTTACAAATATGCTTTTTGACTGACATCTTAAAAAAACTTCAGATTGTGAATCAAGTTGTCCCCTGGTCAAATATTAATTACTTACTGTTATTCACAGTGCAAAATATAAGTTGTGGTAGCTCTCAGACACTCATGTCAGCTCTTAACAAGAGCTTGACTTTGATCAAGGGCAAACAAAATAGGGAAGAAGAGCAAGCTGCTATTTGAGCAGGAAGTGCAGTTGAAGTTTTCATTTTTTGGGATCTCACCCTGAAGCCACAAACCAGCACGGCCTTGGCTGGAACAACACTCTTCCCATGGCACCTGGACTGGCACAAGCTTGGCACTTCTCATTAGTCAGTAGGATAAATAGTTTTGCTCTTCCTTCAGACCAAAAGAAACCAATATAATGAGAGATGTGGAGAGGGTAAAACTCAACCAAAACCTGAAAGAGCCTGAATGGGACCACCTTGGCTTTGTTCCACCTGCTCACCACAGGCTGGCTTTGCCTTCTCTAACTCTCCACGACCAGCAGAACCCCCTTGGTCCCAGCAGCTGGAGGAATGGCTGCATCCCACTGCAGGTGTCAGGCAGCAGCGATGCCCAGCTGAGCCTTGGCCGTGTGCTGGGCAGTTAATCTGCTCTGACAGCAAATGAAGATGTTTTCCCCTCTTCCCCCACGGATAGCCATTCCTTCAAACAACTTCTTCTTTTTTTCAGCACTCACACCGAAAAACTATGGAGATGGAGTGATTGAATTGACTCGGGGAAGATGGTTAATCACATTTAGTTGTGTGACACGTTGGAGCCTCGCTGAGTGATACGGTTTTGTGAATCATGTCCCCACGGGGCACAAAGGAGTTGCACAGCTTTATATAACAACATGCATTTGGGTGATAAGTCCCCCACGTACTTTACCTGGATGGCTCCACAGATCCCCACAAACACCGTACCTGCTGTTTTTTGTATATCTGGGGGAGTATTTTTTGATCCATTTGCACATACAATTAGCAGGGCTGGCAGCAGCTATTCTTAGGAGAGGGCAGGCAGGCTGGGATTTAAAGTAAATACAGATGTTAGACAGAATTCTTGTTGATAAAATATTTCAACTCTAATCTTGGTATAAACCAAAAGACAGTGGTAGATTATTATTTTTCCAGTTGTCAGGTGAAAGTTAGATTTACACAGTGCTGAAGGAAGAAGGTGGAAGGGAGAGCTGCTGGGCTCTCTCAGCAGCCCCAAGCTCTCATTTGGAAATAATAACTTATGGAGCTGACATTCTGTGGACAGAAACCTGAGGGCAAGTCAGCCCTGTGAGGGGAAGGACACATCTGAGGGATGTGAAATGTGAGGTCCACATTGCTGTGAGTGCTGGCATGTGTGATGGATGGGCATGAAGTTCAAGTAAGTGCAATAATGGATTATGAAAGCTGTCCTCACTCTGGGAAGAAGAATTGCCCAGGTGCTGAAAGAAGAAGCAGCAATGGTGCCACAGGGACTGAAACCCTTTATTTCTGTCACTGGAGCCACGCCAGAAGGCTGTGTTTGGGATCTGCTCATCAGAGAGATTCTGCATTGTCCAATTTCTTTTCTGTCTCCTGGATGGTGATTGATTTACTGACCTTGAGCCCAACACCTCGCCCTGTGAGCAGCACACAGCCTGTGCCTGCTCTTCATCCAGGCTCTTACCTTTAGGTTATCTCCCCATGCCTAATCTAGGAAAATCATTTGAATTTGGTACAAAATACCAGTTTTATGCTACTGCATAATGTGACATGGGCTGAGCTTATTGCAGGGACTTGGGAACACGCAGATGAGGGAGAAACCCCTCTATTACTTAGTCAGGTCTCAGAAGCTGAAAGACAGGGCTTTGCTGTCCTAGGGAACGTGGAAACCTGGTGGGGAAAGGTGTCCTGGGTAAAATGAGCCTGACTAAAATGTCACTTCTGCGGGCACAGGAGGCTCAGACCCCAAGGGTTTCTTTCCAGCCCCGCTGTGTGCCTGGGGAGGGAGGGTGTCCTGCTGTCTCCCTGCTCTGGGAGAAGGTGGGATCTAAACCCTGGCCTCTGCATCCCAGTGCTGAGCCCTGAAACAGCGCCTAGCTAAACCCAGCACCTCCCTAATCCCAGCGCATCACCAAAGCCTGGTACTACCTGCGGACCAGCTGGGCTGAGCCTCCAGGGAGCTCGGACCGTCCAGCTGGACTTGTTGGGCTCTCTCTGCTGAAACTCTGCCCCTGCCTCCCAGCACAGCCCTCTGCCTGCTTGTCTTAATCACTTTGCAATCTCTTTTTCTCTCGCCTGGCTGCCCTCCCCCTTCCCTCCCCTTTCTTTTATTTCCACCTTTCCCGACATTTGCCCCCCTCCGTCCGCCTCCTCTTCGCTCTCCCCACCTCAAATTGTCCTTCCTTTCATTCCCGATCACTCTAAATCCTTTCTGACGTCTGAGCTTTTGTTCTGCTCCCTCTTCGCCCCTGCTGGGACCTGCTCTGCCTTTCTGTTTACACGCACGTCTATACAAATCCTGCGTGTGACAAAGCACGGAAAAGTGCCCCTCTGAGACCCGTTTTCCTCTTGCAGAACAGACCGTGCTTTGTGCCAGAATAATGACTCAGCACTGCCGCGGGAGAAGGGCCGTGTTTGCTCCTCAAGAAAGAGGGATGCAGATGAGCTGCCCAGGTTTTGGACTGAGTCTGTGCCTCGAAGATGATGCCTCCAAGCGAAAACAGCAGTGAAGCAGCGAGATGAGAAGGAGGAGAAATTATCCAGCAATATGAAATTAACTTTTAGCTTTGTTTCCCTCTGCCTGGATGGACCAGAGGCTGGACAAAAAGCAGCTCCTCTACTGCTCTTGCCTACCACGTGCATGCAAAGATTTCCCAGGGGTTTACCCATTCCCTTCGTGTAACTTGAAACATAATCATATTATAAACAGAAATTGCAGCACTTTGAGCTTTCAGCTAAGTGCTCTTGAACGGTCACTTGTCAGTTCGACTCCAGCATCCTTTATCAGTCACTTTATGCCGTGGCATTTCAGCTTGAAGACAACCAGCTGCATCTTTCAGCATTGCCCACTTGATCTGGCTGCCAGTTTCTCTCTGACTCACAGCGTTTTATTTTAAGCAAAAGGAGTCATGAAATATTTATCCTTTTTTCTTGGGAAGCTTGAAACTGGAGGCAAAATGTGACACTTTTGCTTTTCTCTCCCACCTCCATGTCTCTGAACTGCTCCATTCACTCTCTCTGGGATGAGAGAACTCAAGAGTGACCACCAGCCACACTTTACAGATATTGGGATTTCTCTGTGGGACAAAGGCATGGGAGTCTCAGTAACACAAAACTCGTTTCACCTTCTGCCTGTCCCCACAAATTCACCCTGCCCAGCTCGGTGTCCAAACCTGCCTTGCTGCCTCTGTTGGGGCTCCCCAGCATCACTTCTGGAGACAGGCGATTGCACACTCTCTCTATGATTTCTTCATTTATCCCTAAGGAAGAGCAGAACCCACAGTTATCGTGAACTTGAAAATCACAAAACAGTCTGCTTATTATCTTTGTGCACTTTCCATGCTCTTGGCATCCTTTAGAGGTGGACTGCCCTCGTCCATCACCAGTGGGAAAAGGGGAAAGGCCCTGCTAGAGCTTCTTGGTTCCCTCTTTAGGGATATCGTGGGACCGAGCTGATTTTACCCCCATGGGATAATAATAAACCCGTGGGAGGAGGTGATTAGTGGAACAGATTCCACACGCACCCTGCTGGGTCTAATCTGTCTGTTGTCATTCTGCTGCTGCCGTTAGGTCCAAACAGCCAGGCAGGGAGTTAGCCACGCATTTCCGTGGGCTTTATGTCAATCTTCTGACTTTTCGTTTTACTGGGGTGGTTTTTTATTTATGGAAGGTATGGCGTTGGGCCTGGCTTGGGTTGTGGATAATCTCCGCTTAGAGCTTTTTGATCCATTTTCCAAAAAGATTATTTTAATCTCTTCCTCCCTTCCCCCAGCGCATCTCGCCACACCAAGGGATAATTATTTATCCTCCTGGCTCACCTCGCTCCCACTGGCCACCGTTTAATGCTGGCCAGATGCCTGGAGCAGAGGAGGCAGGGTGAGTTTTTGTGCAGGGAATGTGATGTGACACGGTGTCAGTGATTTGAGACAGCAGCACAAAAGGACTAAACCCATCCTTAAGTAAACTATCACAAACGAGAGTTTTGTTGCTGTGCTCTGAGCCAGGCTGACCCTGGTTTGAGCAGTCCCTGGGATGCTCTGCTTTGCTGTGACGAGTTGTTCTGCTAAGCAAGAAGAGAGCAAACAGGAAAACCCTTCAGGCAGAGCCAGGCAAGTCCCCAGCACCCAACAGTGTCTCTATTTTGCCAGCAAAAAAAGGCAGCAGCTAAGACCTTCTGCCTGTTCAGCTGCTCGGTGTTAACAGCACTGAGTTTGCTCTGGAAGAAATGTTCCTATTCATGTTCAGAACCCCTAAACTCTCCCAAAAGGAGTCAGTGTTATTTCCTTCAAAGGCTGCTCTAAAGCCACGCTCTGGGAAAGGCTGGGCTTGGTCTTCAAGATGATAATTAGGGAGAGTGTCACCAATCCCAGGCCACATAGAGCTGGACAGCATGTACAGGCTGATAAAGGGAATTGGAAATTCACTCAGAAATACGATTCAGAATGCATATTTTCCCCTTTCTCTTCCTCCTGCTTTTGTCTTTAGCAAACCCCTCTTCCTACTCACCCAGTCCTGGAGGGTAATTTGTCTCTTTGTGGCTTGTGGAGTCTACTTGAAAAGGTTCAATTAGGGAAGAAAGGTTCTGGCTCTGTATTTGCAGCACTTCCATTCCCTGGTTTTGCTGAACCTCTGTCTTCATGGAGATTACACACTCATCTTAATTAGGAAGTGGAAGAGGAAAAGAGGGGCTTTTTAGCCTGCATTATTCAACTTTGATCTGACTCATTCCCTTTCATTCTGGAAGAAAAACATTTCAAAGACTTCCAGGAGCTTCAGTCTAATGGCATTGACCAGAGGCACTGTCAGTCTTGCTGGAGAAGAGAAGAATGCACTGCTATCACAGTTTCTCACAGAGTGTAATAATGCCCTTCTTAGAAACCAGCTTTCATTAGACAAATTTCTAAATTTAAGGTCATATTCTTTTCCTTGGGTGATTCTCATTTAAGAGTCTATAATGCAGATGCATCTTATATTTTGGTTGGCTTTACCGAGGGAGAGAAAACGATCCTTTGTCTCTTACTTCAAGTTTCACAGGCAGTTATTAAACACTCTTAAATACACTGAATATTTTTAAGAAACCTCATGGGCTTTACCCTCAAAACAGAGTAGGGACTCTAACTTCAACTTTCCTCCCTCCTGGTGTAGCATTGAGACATTGAGAGAAATTATTTACAAACTGGGCCGAGTTACATTGTGACATCCTGCTCACTAATATTTGTTTAACAAATATCACAAACACAACCACCTTGCGAGGGTTTTTTGGAGAGGATTGGGGTTTTTTGGCCATCTTTTCAGTAAGGTGATGTTTGGATTAAACATTTAAATGTAGTCATGGGTTGGCAATGTATTGCTGGGTACCCCCAGGGATGCCACGTTCTGTAAGGGAAATGCAGATAATAGAAGAGGTAATTGCACCTACACTAAATTGTACCACAGATCTTCACAGCCTCTGTCATTATTGTGGTTTGAAGAGCAAATGGCACAATGAAAACGTCCTGGGAGATGACTCTGGTTCCAGAGCTCACACTTGTGCCTCACTGCTTTAGTTGTCACCCTGCTGTCCTCCTCCCCAGGCTGTGCAGAGCCTTCAGCAATAATGCATTATTAACATCCTCTTTCTGGGCACCAGAAATCAAACATTAATAGACTCATACAAAGTGTTCCAGTTCAGATTACTCCTTTCTTCCTCCTTCCTTTTGCTAACAGGAGATGTCAATACAAAGCACACTCTGAGCTGGGGGTTGGCTCAGGGTGGAATTTCACCACGAAGTTGCTGTTGGAAAAGGGGGAGGTTTGGTGAAGTTTTGGTTCGCTTAGTCGCAACTAAATACCTGCTGCAAGATGGAAAATCCAGCTTTTGCTAACACGTGAAACATGGAGCTTCATCTGAGGTTTAATATCTGAAGCAAACAAGTGACCACTCCCCACAGAACACACCCTCCCTTCTCGTGTCCTTCTGGTTGAGCAGTTTCTCACTGGGATCTCTCACTACCTTTATTTAAAACAATAATAAAAATGATTTTTAAAAAAAGTATGTGATTTGCAAAATCAGGCAATCCTTCCCCCAAAAAGCTCCCATTCAGTGCTAACAATTCCTCTTGATTTCAACAGAGGAAGACCCAGGGAGACTCTAAACCTGTGTGTGTCTTCACCTGTGTTCAGGAAGGAAAAACAGTGAGGCAAATTTCTCAGTCTCTCAGCTGCCTTCCACTTTTCACAGGACACAGACTTCTCCTCCTTTCAAATGCCAAAAGGCTGTTTTTTTGGGTAAATAACCCAAGCCATAGTGGCAAGATTTGTCAGACTGTGCTTTGAAAGGACCATGGGAAACTGGGCAGTGGAATGGAAGTCACTTCGCAACCTTGCTGCCCTTTTAAAAATACAAATAATAGAGCATTATAAGTATAATCATACCTAAAAAATAGATTAGAGTGAGGAAATCTGCTTCCCAGGCTGTCCAAAATGTGGAAGATCTTATAACTCCGACCCTAAATTTTCTATCCTGGCAAAACTGACCCAACAACGTCCTTCAGGGACAGGGCACCACTAATTCCTGCCCTAGAGATGCTCTGTCAGACACAGAGGCTGGGAAAGAGTCCAGGATCTGCCATCCAAGGATTAGCCAAGGATCCTATTTACAGCCTCTTCTGGTGACAAAGGAAACGTGAACCTGCCTGGCCAGGGCTGAGGGCAGAGCCTGCCCAGGAAGGGCTGAGCAAAAATCTGAGGAACCCAAACTGAGCTGTGCCACCTCCCACCCTCTGAGCAGTGCTGTGTTATCAGTTCTGCCTCAGCACAGCCAGGTATGAATAAAATATCACATGAATACATTCATCCCACCTGGAGAGCTTGTCTGACATGCTGAGAAACCAGCCAGCTCTGTTTAATAAAGAGCTTCCTTTGGTGCTTCAAAGGACCTGGTTACACCAATCAATCGTATCTTTCAAAAGCAGCCTAAAACTGGACTTACATCCTTTTTTTAAAAAATTTATTTTAACAAGACCCAACAAGGGGACAGATAGGGAGAATCCTCAGATTGTGTCGAATTTTAGATTAGTTCCCGTAATATGGGAAAATCAAATGAATTTCAAGCTTTAGCAGGAGTGATTTTATATTTAGAAAAGGGCAACAAGGAGTGATTCTGAACGCAGCCTGGTTGAAGATGGACAATTGGGCAATAAATAGATTTCCAAATTGTAATGAGGAGGAAATAATTGATAAGGGAAGCGTTTATCCTTGCAGTGTTGCCCCCAGAAAGAACTTGCCTGTTCCCACACATAGCACTGTTGTGCTGGAGCAATCAGTGGAGCAGTAGAGTCTGGGACAAGTCCACGGGACTTGAGGACACATTTGGTGACCTCTGGAATGTGAACTGTTCCAAAATAACGGTGGGGTGGAGAAGAAAAGGCAAACCAATGAGGAAAAAAGAGGAATATTTTTTCCATTTTGCTTCCCAAGATGAATATAGCCCAAAGCCATTTCTGGAAGGACTTCAGAGCTCACTCTGAATTTAATTTCAATGGCACTTTGGGGGAAGAGCTCCTGCTCATCACAAAGGTGTCAGACACAGTGTGTCCTGTGGTACTCCAAGCATTGAACAAGTTTCTATATTTTATTTTGATGCAGTGGGTTTTCCCCTGTTGAATGAATCACATCCAAACCAGGTTTATATTTGGCTCTTTAATTCAGCTCCTTCCTTTGCAGCCTTTCAGGATGGGATGCTCTCCCTCTCCTCTGCCTCCCTAAATGCCTCATTAGCTTCTCATTTTATTTTGGTGTCTTACCTGGTTTCCAACTTTCTTAAGGTGTTATTTTGATCACCTCAACTGTTCTAGCCCCTTTCTGTGTCATAACTGGCATAGGTAGGGCCAGATCATCAGAGGGGATACGAATCTGCATCATTCCAGTGAAAATCATGGAATCCAGCTGCTTTTTTGCAACCTCTGGATGTGACTGACAGATCTTGCTGAAGCCAAATGAGGTTTTGATACACCCTGGATTGTGCATGTCAGAGTGAGTCAGAGCCTGTGGAGGTGGGAATAGTGCCTGGGCACAAATAACATTCTACTTTTTGTTGTTGTTGTTTTCTTTGCTTAAGGTAAAAGAATAAGCTCAATTAATTTTCAATATATCTTCCCTTCACATTCTAACTCTCCTTCCCATAATAGTTTTTGCTCCAAGGTGTCAGTAGGAGCATCCTTCTCTACAAAATACCAATCAAGAGGATTCCAGTTAATTGCTTCCTGCAAACCCTTATAAGCTAAACAAGCCAATCCACTGTTCTTCAATTCCCTTTTGCTTGCTGTTATTATGGGTTGGTCAGTGCTTAGGGATGCTGCTGATAAGCTAACAGCGATTAGGACTCTAATCACGTGCCATCTGGAATGAAAAGACGACTCCAGGGAGAAGCAGAACACAGATTTAGTGTTTCTGAAGGAGAGAGCTGCTGCAGTGCTTGCAGTGCGCCTGTGGAGTGGCCGAGGGAGGGAAGGCAGGGGTGGCCGAGCAGGGCTGTCCTGGGACAGGGATGGGGACGGGGACGGGGACGGGGATGGGGATAAGGGTGGGGATAAGGATGGGGATAACGGTGGGGACAGTCCCTTTGCTGCCTTCGGCAGGGCCAAACCTCCTGTCCCCTCCCCTGGCTGGATGCACAGGAAAGGCAGGGCTGGGTTTGCTGCATGGAGCTGTTGCCACTTTTCTGTAGAGTGCTCAGGGAATCCAATCTTGTTTTTCCAGACTCTCAGCTACCTCGTATAAACTAAGCGTTGGCAAACACTTCAGTCCTGCTAGGGAAGGTGTGAGGAGGAGATTAATATGTCTGTCCTTCACCCCAAAGATGGGTCCTGCCTCACTTTTTCCAGACAGGGTCTGGGTCTTTGTGCTACAAAACGCTTCTCACCTCAGCGAGTGTCTGTAACCTGTGAATATCTGAAAGTCTGACTCCACCAGTTCAGGAGAGGCTTCCTTTGGGTCAGCTTGAGTGGTCAGGACCTGAATGCCATGGCTTGAATGCAAGGAGCACACCCCATCCTCCTTCCCAGTGCCTGAGGTGGTAACAGGAATCTGGGATGTACAGCCCAAATCCACAAAGGAACATCTCCACAGCCAGGCTCTGCTGCCCAGAACCTGGAGGTCAACAGAAAACCTCTATTACAGTGTGTAACCTCAGGTTAGAAAGAGAGCAGGCAAAGAAAACAAAAGATATTTTCTGGATAGGGTCCTCTGAGCTCCTGTCTGAGGGCACAGACCAAATCACAGCTCGGTTATCTGGCAGAAAAGCTGTATCCTCCACCTCTCCCCAGGGATGTGCCCAGCTAAAACACTGGGAGCAGGCAGTTCCTGCCTCTGAGAGCAAGGGAGCTGCTCTGGGTCAGGACAGAGTGCAGCCAGGCTTTCACCTTGCCCTTGGACCTGTTTACGAGGTGATGGTGATCTTTACCTTTTCATGGCCCATGGCACTGTAAAAATGGCTGTGAATTAAAGACAATCTTACTTTGGGGGTTTGGTTTTTTTTCATTGTGTGTTTGAAGAAAATGCTCGAGGTGGTGACAGCACCCAGGTGAGGCACTGTGGGGTGGAGAGGCACCAACTCCAGTTGAGCCAGTGATAGTGGAGCCCCACCTGGGAGCTGCTGTTGATGGGAGCTGTCAGTGACCAGAAGCTTGATGAGGGAGATCAGCATCATCCCTCCAGAGAGAGAGGGAAGGCACAAAGCCCTGCAGCCGTGCAGAGCTGCCTGCCTGCACCAGATAAGTGTTCTGCTGGATTGGGCCGTGTGAGCAGACAAGGCTGAGGGGATAAGCACTGAGGCTTTGTGTTCAGGTAACTCAGTGCACAGCCAGAAGCAGAGCAGGGTCACGTCAGCCAGGGACTGTCCCCAAGCCCTCAGTGCAGGCAGGTTTTCTCTTCCATAAGCCTGCATTTTAATGGGTGAAAGAGCTTGTCTGTGCTTTTTAAGTTTTTTCTTGGTTGGATTTTTTTTCCTACTCAGATAAATGTTTGTTATTTGAACAGTTCATCCAAGCAACTCTGCTGCCTATTTCCTCCACCCCTCTCCTGCATCTCACAGCCTGAAGGGTGGATAGATGGAAACTGCCATTTTCATTTTACGGGGAACTGAGGGATGGAGAAGCAACGTGATTGATCAAGATTAATCTGTGGCAAAGCAGAGCCCCCAGTCCAAAATCCTACCTTATGTGTTATCCTTGCTTTGTGTGCCTTTAATAAGAACAGATTTGGTCCTAGAAATCAGGCTCCATTCATGCTCAATGCAGCGTGAAATCCTCCAGTCTTTACTACATCTCCGGAGACTTGGGTTGCTTGTATGCAAGATCTGGCTTTCAGCTCTGGCTCCTGATTTTAATTTCTATCGTCTACAGGTGCTTGGCTCGAGAGCCTGCCCTGCTGCTGGTCCTGAATGCTAATTCCAGCCACACTGTAAGGAAAAGCTGCTGTAAATGTGATAAGGAAGCACTGGGAGCTAGTGCCAGAGTCTCAGCTGATTGTAAACTGATACTGCTGCCTTGTTTAAGTGGAAAATTAGATGGAAAAAAAAATCATTAAAATATGGTAGACATTTTCTTCAGGCTCTTTTGAGGGCTGCTGTTTCTTGATGCATTCCAATAAGATCTGTATTCCCTATGCCCTTGTAATACAGAGCAACTGCCTGTCAGAAAGTACATGACTAACTGCTGTCTTTTCTCTGTTCTGTTGTAATTAAGGCACCAGGAATGTTTATGGGATTTGGGCCCTTGCTTTTAATGAGTGTTGGACTCGTGCCCCCGTTTTAATCAAGTATGGGACCCGTTATTATTAACGTAGGACTTTGGATGCACATGACTGCTTCCAGAGCTAATGAAGATGGATTCCTTTCCCAGAATAGATTACAGACCCAGGTCCTGCAACCTCTGATTGTGAGGTGTTCTTGGGGAGTAAATCATGAGCTGCTGCAAGATGACAAAACTCTGAAGATCATCAAGAATTGCCCCTCCTGAGGATGCTCTTGTGGTTGGAAATAATTAGGAGGCAAATGGGATTTTCTTGCTTTGGATAAAATTTGGGCTGGGATATGGAAAATAAAAAATAGCAAGAAATGAGTCTTGGGATGCCCCGTCCCTGGAAGTGTTCAAGGCCAGTTTGGATGGGGCTTGGAGAAACCTGGGATAGTGGAAGGTACCCCTGCCCATGGCAAGGGGGTGAAATGAGATGAGCTTTAAGATCCCTTCCAAGCCAAACCCTTCTGTGATTCTGTGATTTTGAACTCTGGAAAGCCAATTTGTCCCAGGCTCCAGGCTACTGAATTCTTACTTTGCTGTTCTCACTCCTCATCCATCACAGCCACCAGCTTGTCTGTGTCTGTACCCTGAGACACAAGCTCAGGCCTCCCTTGTCACGATATTCCTGCTTCTTGTGTCCCTTCTGCCCTTCACGTGCCCTAAGGCAGATCTGCACCTCCGTGTGTCTCCAACTGCAAAATAAAGACACTGCTGTTTCTTGCTTAGTTCGACACTTTTCAGGCAAATCACATCCATTTTGTATCCGTGCATCTCTGTGCACAGTGGTGCATGATGGCAGTTGGGGGTTCTTGGAGACAGAATAATAAAAATACTAACTGAGTGAGAAAAATAGGGGAAAATAGGACAGTGTGAAGGGCAGGGATAAAATCCACAAGGTCAGGGATTTCCGGCCGTGTCTGGCGTGATCAAGTGTTGGCATTAGTCCTGCTTCACGCTGGAGGTTGGATTAGAGGCTTCCAGGAACACTCTCCAGCCAGCTCTGCTGTGATCTGGTGATTACTCATAAAGTCAGCACATGCTGAATTTCACCAGTTTTAAAACAGAGAAGTTGGGTGGATAAACTTATGTCACCTGCGATTCATGCCTGAATTGCATTGGAAGAAACATCCTTGGTGTTTAATCTGCTGTAAGGCAGCTCAGTTGTGCAGAGAGGGAAAGGCAAGGACAGAGGAGAGCCCCCCAGTTTGCTTCCATAATCCACATCAGCATGGACTGGCCCAGGGTGCCAGATAATACGGCCAAGTTAGGCTGATTTAATGAGGAAGCTTAAGCAAACACATTCCACCATCCAAAGGGATGAAAGCACAGACAAGGTTTTCTTCTCTCCTCTGCTGAGCTGAAACTTGTCATGCCATGTCTTGATTTCATTTGATTATGTGCTTACATGATTTGGCAGAGAAACTGCACAAGTGTAGCGCTTGTCTGTGGGTCTGTTGAGTTTAGATAACTGAGTGCTGTCTCTATTTTGATAAGGACTCTATTTTGATAAGAACGGCCCACCACTGGGTCATCAGCAGAGTCAAAATTGTGTCAACACTTCTGCTGTTCAGCTTCAGGCTTCCCCTGCAGGTTTCCTGTGGAGGTTTTGAAGTGTCCGTCCCTGGAGACATTCAAAAACGGATTGCAAAATGGCCTGAGCAGACTGGTCTGGCTTCAAAGCTGGGTCTGGCTTCAAAGCTGGGTCTAACACCGGGGTCCTCCCTCCTCAGGAAGGGGGATGGAGCAGGAGGCTCCCAGGGGTTCCTCCAGCTTACAGCCCTTCATGGTGTCACAGAGGGAAAACGAGCTGCGTTTTCCTCAGGAAAAACACCCAGATCAGCACTTACACAGGCAGGGCCCATATGAATTACAGTGTCAGGAAAAGTTACCAAAGCATGAAATTCCTCCTTCACCCTGACTGTATTGGAATTGATTCATTCTGCTGAGAAATGTGCTCACGCTTGGCACTCAGTCCATTCACTTCTCTTCCCATCTGTACTGAACACCCACATTGAAAACTCGGGGTTGATCCCAGCATTTTTTTTACATGAGGTTCTGTGCAGGTTTGTAGATCTGATGGCTGGAATGAGTGATTGCAGTAAACACCCCTTAAAAAGAGAGTGATGAAATACCCCTTGAACTTTCCATCTTTCTAATCTGTCATCATGTTAGAGCGAGCATGGTAGGCTCTGTGTGATCAAATCCTTCCACATTTTAGCAGAATTCTGCTTTCAAGCAATTTCTGGTGTACAAAATTCCAGAGATACGCTGTCCCTTTTGAAAATTTCACAGCCCATGATATTCCCGCCCTGAAGTCTGTGTGGCTCCATATTTTTCTAGCTAGACTTCAACTAATCTTAACCTCAACTGCCAAAAGCTATGAGAGTTTTCAGCATACATATATTTTTACCTGGCAGTAGCATCCACCCTCCCTTACCCGTCAATAATTTGATTAGAATTTCTAATTTTAAAAAATTCTGGAAAAACTTTATGTGAAGAAGACCCAATGTATCATCTTTCATTTCTGCTTTATATTCAGGGTGTTCTGCTTCCAGGCAGAGGAGATTTTAACTGTTTGATCATCCGCTCTACGTCTTATTCTTCCTGTAGGATATAATGCCCCATAGAAGCTGATCCATGCTGAATGACCAGCTGTTCTAAAATGCCTTTGAGAAAACAAAATGGTTTGATTACAGCTTCTAAGTCACAAAATCATGGAGAAAAAAAAGAGAGAATTGGAATACAGAATGTGCCAGAACTGATCCTTTTCCCCCTGGTTTATGAGGACTGGGATTTGCCTGTTGGGACGACTCTCGGCAGTGCCAAGGGCAGCAGCAGCATCCTTCTAGTGAGATGTTTCAAGGACTGCACATCTTGGGGACAGGAGCAAAGCTCTCAGGGACAAGCTGATGCCTCAAATGCTCCTGTAAAACCACAGAGTCTCTCCTGCTGCCGAGGGAGTGGCGCCAGATTTAAGGAAATGCAAACCCATTTCAAATGCAAATACCAAGGCAACAGTTTGCATTAAAAAAAAAAAAAAGGAGCTCTGAATGTCAGGAAAAGAGTTTTAGAGGCGTCGTCTGCCTCATATCAGGCAAGTTGTCCAAATGTGGGCAGGCTGCTATTTCCAGAAATCTGGGCTGGAATGGGAAAAGTTGTCTGGACAGGTTGTCTGATCATTTCCACAGGAGCAGTGACCTGGGGGAGCTCCAGCCTCCTGTGAGAGACCTTTGTGGGAAGCCTGGGAGGATGGGGGGTCCCAAAGAGGGATTTCAACAGCAGAACTTGGGAGAAGATGATGGTCCAAGCTTCTGGAGACAGTGAGAGGAAGATTTGAGAACATGATACAAACTTGCTGAAAAGCAGTAGCAGAACAGGAGATGTCTGGCAATGCTGAAGGCTGGAATTTGAAAAAGAGGAGGAGAAGCACCAGGGATGGGCCAGGATTGACGTTGTTTTGGAGGAGGAAGATTCAAGGGTCTTGTCTCAGCCTGTGGCCTGACACTTCTCCCTCATGTGCTGTAAAATCTGTTTTGCTCACGATTTTTTTTGCAACAGGATTTCAGGTTGAAAAGAAAATTTCACAGGGTTTTCCAAGGAAGCAGAAGCTGATGTTACCTCAGCAGTTTCAGCCACTCCTTGCCAAGTTCTGCTCTGGCACAAACAGGTCTCTTCCATCTGCTGTGTTTTTCCAGCTCTCTAAATTGGTGTTCTGTGCATGTGGTCCATTCTCTGTAACAGAAAACTTCATGGACCATTTCTAGCAGCTCTGTCCCTGGCTCTGCAGACTGCAATGGGTTTTCTGCCAGCACAGCCCATCGGGGCAGGCAGCTGCACAGCTCCTGGGCTGGGACCCCCCAAAAAATGTCCCTGAATGTCACTTTAAAATACACAACCCCAGGTGGAACAGCATCTCCAGCACCTGAAGAAACTGTGATTTGCAAGATGCTTGGTTCCTCCAGGGTTCAGATCTAGAGGATGGGAATTAATCCTTTCGAAAATACTACCCAATTTCACTTTCTTTTAATTTTGTGCCCTGGCCACCATTACAGTTAAGAATAGCTGTAACTGCTGTTATTACAGACTTTTTTACCCACACACATTTCTTTACAGAAAGGCAAACTTTCACAGAACTCTTCTTTAAAAAGAAATTTTCTGTTGAAGGAAGACCGGAGGCACTGGATAACGGTTTCTTTAAATTGTCCAATTAAAACCAAAGTGTCCAAGAGCTAATAATCAAAGCAGATGTTAGCTCAAAATCTAAACCAATTATTTTTAAAATCTGCTCTTGATGGACTTATGCTAATGAACTATTTTATTATCATGAGGAATTGTAGCTTGTGCTGTGGTTTTAACAGTCTAATTACAGAGATAACGCTTGTTTTGTGTGCCCATGATAAGCACAGACTTTTAATTCACTCAGCAAATAGTGGCATGACAGGAACTGGCCAGGACTCTGCATCTGCAGCTCTACAGAAGGCAAAAACCCGGAGCTCTCAACATCTGAAGAAGCTTTCAGAGCTCCTCTGTGTCTTCTCTCCATGGGGGATTAATGATTGTCTCCAGCAGAGCATTTCTTTCAGTGGTTGTCCCTGTGCAGACCCCAAGGAAAGCTGCCTTGACTGCACATACAGTTGGTGGCTGGATTTTTTAAGACTAACAAGTATTTAGAATATTTTTTTTATTTTCTATGCCTGCCTTTACTGCTCCAGAGAGGGAGATGGCACTGGAGATGGTATCCCTGAGATGCTGAAGAGCACACTGTGGTGCTGTCGTGTTGGCTTTTGATTTCCCAATAGGGAACTCATTAAATGCTTCTAAAAATCCTTGAGAAGAGAGCAAATCCTCATAACAGCCCCCAGGCAAAGGGAAATCTCAGCCCAGGAGGGAGAGGTCAGGGCAGTTTGGAGCTTTCCTCACAAGCCCTCTGGCTCTCTGCCCACATGTCCATGAAAAACAAAGCTTGGCTTTTCCTTTTATTTTGCCAAAATTGCTGCTGAAACTTTAGCCAAAGGCAAGAGGACAGAACCTCTCTTTTCCTCTGTAGAAGTTGCTTTCTTTTTTTTTCTTTTTCTTAGCATAAATCATACCTTGCAGAAAAATGAAAACTACAGTGCAAGGACCCACAAGAGTAAGGACTTCCAGAAACCAGACACCAATCCCATCTGCCACCGCATCTCTGAGGTGCCTGGAAATTTCAGAAGTTGCATATTAATACAGCATCCATAAGCAGAAAAGTTTTAAGATTTTTTCCAAAACCACGTGAGCAAAGCTTCATGTGTTGCCTTCAGCAGGCTCTGGCTTTATCAGATGCCTTCACTGTAGGAGTCCAAAACTCTGTTTTATGCTCAGTCATGGCCACTAAAGTTCCAGTCCCTGCACTTGTTCTGTGATTCCCTCCAAGCCCCACTGCCTAAGAAGGATGTATCTGGTTTATCAGTGGGATGTGGGCAGTGCTTGGAGCATCCTTGTTGCTGTCCCACACGTCACCTGGGACCCTGGGCCCAGCTGTGTGGCTCCTGGGAAGGATGCTGGCCATCCCACATGGTGTGGATTAGAGGAGCACGTCTGGGTGGGGGTGATGGGGACCTCACCAGCTCTCTCATAAATGCAAACAGCTCCAGTGCAGCTGCACCCCTTGACCAGCAGACAACAGAGAACCGTGTTCACAAGCCCACTTACCTGGACTCTGCTTCAAAAGGGCTGAATTGGACAAAATCCCCACTGGAATAAGTCTTCATTCAGAGTACAGAGGCAAATTCTCCTGCCTATATTGCTCTCCTGCCTACATCAGCTGCCCAGCCTGAGAAAATTGCCAAGCTATAATCAAGGTATTTTTCAAGGGACTCTGACTGCTGAATAAATGTGGAGGTCGCGGGGCTGTTTTCTCCCTCCTTCTTCTAAAATCCATTTTCATACAGATCGATATCTGCGAAGACTGAAGGAGAAAACAGGCCTTGGGAATCAAACCTTTTCTGCTTGGAAGCAGGGCAAGAACAAGAGGCTCTGCAGCAGTGCTGTATTAAGGAGCAGGATTTATCATTGCAGGCCAAGGTTGGCTTCTCTTTCACTCTTCAGCTGGATCCTTCCTTTCAGTGACTCTCATTTCTTCCTTGTACAGCAAGAGGGTGAATGCTGAATAAAGCTCAGCACCTGGCACATCCATCCACTGACATTTTAAAGGAATTGTCTCTCTGCACAGCACAGGATTGAGCTTTCATCCCATCAGTTGGTACTGGTGGTTTCTGGGTACTGGAAATCTTGGAAATGAAAGGAATTGAAAAGTTCCTTGCTTTCTTTTTTACTTTTCCAGGTCCTCATTCACCTGGGAAGATTGAGATGCAGCTTTGAGATTGAACCACTTTGATCAAAATTCCCATTTTGCAGGATATGTGGTGAAATGCCTATTTAAGATTGACTCCTACACAACCCCATAATGTGGCAGATAATATTCTCAAATGCTGCTGAACTTTGTGTTGGTGATCTTGGTTTTTTTCGTGCCTCCTCTGAGCTGAGCCTCAGCCCCTGGACAGCAGCAGGAGCCTTTACCTGTCCCCGTGTGTCCCAGAGCCTCCATGGGAGTGCACAGGTTGCTCTGTCAAACAGTTTGGGGTGCTGTGGGGAAATGGGATTCCTCAAGAGCTCATATTTCTGCAGAAACAGTGGTCTTTATCCCACATTTGCTGAACTCCAGACCATGAAAGCAGCTTTTTTGCATTTCGTATAACACCACCTCACCCACTTTACAGCTGCAGAAATTTGATTTGCAAACCATCTGCCTTTATTCCTCTCTCAGCCATCCCATTTCTCTATCAAACACCCTCCCTATCAATATCCATCACAGAGCATCTCCTTCAAAGGCCAGCTTCAGCCTCCCAACCCTCTCTTCATTAGGAAAGGATGGAGTAAATCAGCTCTTCAGCCGGTCCCAAAGGCTCCCAGGCTGCGGTGGAAGATGAATTGCACCATTGCCGTTCATGAGTAATGCAGAGTAATCATAGCAGGGCTTCACAAAGGGCCGTACATCTTCCAAGAGCTGTGTGTCCATTAGCTAAATAGCTCTGCTCCACACAGGACAGCCTGCAACTGTGTGAGATGGGGAGAAATAGTGCAGTTATCCCTCCTGCTGAAATACACCTGAACCTCTGTGGCAGCTCCTTCCTTTCTCTCAGGACAAACCTTTGGATATGGATGAGGCGAGCGCAGTCTCTGTAATCTGCAGGACACAATGCAGGTGAAAGAACTCGGGGCCAGCTTACCGGCACTGCACTAATTAATATCCCGAATTAAACGTGTGAGGGGCCATCGACTCTGGAAATAAAGCTGCTGCACCCTCTGCTGGGGAGAGGCTCGAGGCTGCACAGCCTGGCACACCAACGATGTCCTGCTCGGATGCTGCCTTTTCACAGGACTTTAATCTAAAATTCCTTATTTTACCATGGAAATACTCACAAGGATGTGGCTGAGATGGGGAAAACAAGACAGGATCTCCACCCACCCCAGCCCTTCCTGCCATGCTGAACAAAAAGCCTGCAGACCTCAGACGAGAAGGAAGCCTTGAATAATATATTCGATGCTATCAATAAATCATGTAATAAAACCTAAATAATGTTTCTTCTCCTCCCATCCTCGGCTTGAAGGGCAAGAGGCTAGGAAACATTAATATTCCTGTCTCTGGCTCTTCCCACACAGTAGCTTCTCCCACTTCACAGAATACCCTGTTCCTTGCAAGAAAACATGTTTTGTCCCATTTAGGAACCCAGTTTCACTGAATGCCTTTAATTTTGCCAACAGTGCTGCTTCTACTCTGCAAAAAGCAAGGGTGAAACATCCTAAAGGAGACTCCTCAAAACCAGGGGAGACTCCAGATTTGCCTGCCCTCCTCTCTTATTTAGGAGAAATGAAATCCAGATGCTTTGAGCTACTGAGCTTTGGGGCACAGCCTGTGTGAATGCTCAATTCTGGGAGCAATCCCCAGAGAGAAAGGCAGCTGCAAGGCAGCTGGTTGTGATGCCTCCCTGGAAGTCCTCACTGTGTTTGTCCAGTTGGTGCTTAGCTGGAATCACCAGCAGGAATGTGGTTTCCTGGACTCTGCAGGACGCAGAAGATCAGCTGGAAGAGGGAGGGAATGAGGATGCTCCACCGAGGTGATGCTGAGCAGCCGCGGGCGGGTTTCCAGCTCAGCAGCAAGTTCGTTCTGCCCTCTAGGGTCCGGCTCCGCGGAGGGCTGCTCACCTCCTCCTCCCGGAGAGCAGCTCCAGCTTTTCTGCAGGATGGGCTGCAGTGGAAATTCCAGCTCTGAGCCACTCCAATACCTGCCCTAATGATGCTCCACCGATGAACAGCAGACGGGATTACGTGGTGCACCAGTTCTCCCAGTTCACCCACTGTGCCTTGCTGCTGTTTGGTTTAACCACTCAATTAAAAGTGTATTCATTGATTTATACTCGTTGGCTTCTTCATACTCTGATTTCAGTAAAAGCTTCAGCTGAGTCAGGAAAAGGCCAACTATAAAATAATATTTTAGCGTTTATCCTTTAAGAAGAAATCAAGACCTGAAAAGACACAGCAACTCTGGTTTTTATTTAGTTTGGGGAACCAGCCTCAAAACCATGCACCGCTTTTGTGCTCAGAAAGGAATTGAGCAGAAAGCTACAAAAATTAAAGATATGCCAGTTCGACAAAACCCTCCCACCAGAGCTGACCAGTAACAGAGGAAGAAAAAGAAACAGCAAGGATTTCATCTCCTTTTTGGTACTAGAAATTTGGAGCGATAAAGTGTGTCAGCGCATCTTAAAACATTTGTTCAATAAATCATTGGGAAATGTGTAATTTATAGGTCTGGTGATGGGGGAATGTCTGGGACTGGCTGAACTGAAGCTGAGAAATCTCTGAAATCCAAAGTGGAAAGAGGAGCTCAGGGACATTTGTTTGTTTTATTTAGCAACCGTGGTGTAAAGAGTAATCATAACGGCTTTTTAGGTGTGTCCAGAAACCTCCTCTCTCCATCTCTGACATGTCTCATGCTAACAGTCCTTCAAGGGCAAGGAGATAAAAAAATTTGCTCATGAGTTTTGTATGAAAAGTCTCATGTTCCATTATCCACCGAATCCCTTATTCATGCCAAATTACATAATCCTTTAAAGTGTGTCCCATGCCCTCTTCCTTCCACTTCAATTTTTGTCTGCCTTTCTCCTTAACTATGTATTATTAACTTCCTTACATAAGGAGAGTGACCACCTTGCTGAAAATGGTTTCTCTTTTCAGAAAGACACTTTATGCCCAAAACCACCATTAGGTTACTATTGATGGAAACAGGGCTTCATCAGGAAACAGGAAACAGCTGCCAAGAAAGCAATAAGGGTAAATTATACCTCAGAGCAGAGCTGGAGTAGCATTTAATGGATCAGAGAGATTTCATTCACTGTTCTGCCACTGAGTTATTGCACAGCTTCTTAAAGGAAAAGGGCTTTTGCTCACTCTGAGCTGGAAACCAAAATGCTGGAATCAGGTGTTATCGGGATCAAAAGCTGGGGCTGGATTTTTTCACCTTGTACTGAGAAGCATCAGCTTTGGGTGTCTTAAATGCAGTGCCCAAAAGTAGGACTGAGGTTTTACAAACTGAGTCCTAATCTTGCAACCCCTGCTTACCCCTCCAGTGAATAAGGAAGAAATGTTCCCTTAATTTTCAAGGAGAGTAAATGGTTTAATTAGTCAGCAAACAAGGCAAAAAAATACCCAGGCTGGGATTCTGCTTAGGAACAGAGCACAGCAGAGTTTCTGGCAATGAGTTCTTCCTGCAGAACTTCAGACTGCACATACAATCCCCAAATAACTGGGTTAATTTGGAAAAACCACTTTTACTTAAATTCTGAAAGGTTGTTGGAGCCTGGGGGCTGTGAACTTGCGTGGGATCATTGTCGAGTTACTGAAGGTTGTTATCACAGGTCCCCAGGACCCAAATCCTGGCATCCTGATGGATGAAGAGCTAAACAGCACTGAGGGCAAAGGGTTCGAATAAAAATGTTTCCCTTGAGGAGCTTCATCTGTGAGAAGACCAGGTAGATATGTGCTGATGACAGCAAACGCACTCCAAAGGGATGTTAAAAGGTTGTATTCACATAAATTTTTTCTAAGACTCCAATATTTACTTCTGCTGCAGGGAAAGGGCCTTCCCAATTTTTCCAGACTATCAGGAGGTCAATATCCATGGAAAAGCAATGCCTCCTCCTGCTGGTCTCCTCTCTTGGCTTGGCAAACGTGTGAGCAAGGGCTGCAAGTCTGCTTGGCAGCTCTGCTCTGCTCTGGCACAGCAGGTGCCACGTCTGGCTCCACCAGCATCCCTGTGGGATGCAGCAGGACAGCATTTGGATGCAGCACATAATCCTGTGCAGACGACTGGGGAATGTGCCCTAGCAAACTGAGAATTTTCCTGTTTATCTCGCTGGTGTGAAACCTAATGAGATAAAACATAATGGTGTTATTGAAGCCCACTCAGTGTGCTGTATCCCTTGGGAAATGCTCACACCTGGACTTCTCTAACAGCTCTGGGGAGGATGGAGCTGCTGAAGGCTTCGAGCCAAGGCCTCTGGCACAAGCAGGGGCTGCTGTGCCTGGGCACGCTGTTCATTCTGCCAAGACTCTGTCACTGCCGTGCCCAAATGACTGGCAGGCTTTCTAAAACCCAGGCCCTGGATCATCCAGATTCTCATGCTACATCTTGCCAGAAAAAATATCAGTATGGAGGAAGGGATTTTAGTTTTTCCTTTTCTCTTACAAAATGGAACTGCTGTTTATTCAACCAACCTTACTATGGGAAATACTGTCAGTCAATCCACTCCACTCATCGACAGTGCTCCAAAATCCAGCTTCTTTGATTTTAAGCTGATGCCTGGCAAGCAAAGTAACTCATGGTAACTCCCTTCCCAGTGCCATTTCTTGGCTCTGAGCCCACCCCGATGACACCAACCTCCATTTTTAGCAGGGTGATAAGGAGCTGGCACAGGGGGTGAAAAGCTTCAGTAACCATTTTTATATGTCACGATGTGGTTGATGCTGAACCTTAAGAGAGGCAATATTGTTAAAGGACTCTGAAGGGGCAGTGTCCTTGTAACTAGGGGCATTTGAGATTTCCAAGCTTGATTTTATACATCAGAAAGAAAAACATATTCTAACATTGAAAATAAAAATGTGTGGATGTTTAATGCCAGGAAGTCAGGTCCCCATTTCTCTCCTCTTCATCAGCCACTAAACACGTTCCCAAAGTATCAAGAAATCCCCAGAAATAAAGAGACAAAAAGAACAGAAGAAGTGCAAAGAAAAATAAATGTGTATTTCATCTCATGAAGGTTAAATCTCTGGTATTTTTACTGAATGCAAATTTTCCATTCTGATGCTTCGAGGCTTAAAATTAATGATTGTGATTATTTAATTTTCCTCCATTTCCCTTCTGGTTGCAACCGTCGCTGCTGTTTTTCACACCACACATAAAGAGTTTTGCAGCTGCCACAGTCATTCCTGTGAAGGTACAAGCTGACCCACGCTCAATGCTTCAGTGTAAAAGTCTGGGCTATGTCGCTTTTCCACGGTGCTCATGTAAAACCATGTGTGACTGTGTCTGTCAGCTTCTAGCCAGTCCCTTAGGAAAACTACAGGTCATTCCCTTGGCACCTGTCCCTATAAAATGTACATTGCACAAAGTCATGATTGAAATGTACAGAGGAAATTACACATTCACTGAAAGGAAAAAAAAAAGAAAAAAAAAAAGAAGAGAGAAAAGAAAATCCGATTGCTATTTTACAAGAGAAAAGTGTGTCTCATTCCATACATACAAAATGTTTTCAAATTGTACATAAGTACCAAAGGCATTATGAGAGTTTCTTTGGAGATGAAACGAAAGTGCAAGAAAGCCAAGGCAACAGAGCAAATGAAAGGAAGCAAAGCAGCAGCTGTCTTTGCTTTCTAAAGGACAACCAAACTTCCCGGCTCCTCCGAGCCCCGGAGCTTCCCGCGCGGGAGATGCGGGCGCGCGGCCCCGAGCTCGTCCCGCGGGAAATCCATCCCTCAGCTCTCCCTGTCAGGACAAAAGCATGAACCATTTTCAGCCCAGGTAAGGCCAAATGAGCCAGATGCTGTTCTAAACCATGGTGGTGTCAAGGTATCTCAGGAAAGCGGCAACACACTCCGGCGATGGATGTACCCTTTGCTCAGCAACCTTTTTAGGGCTGAAGCACCTCTTACAGCTGAGAACTTTGGACCCAGAGATGAATTTCAGGCCAATACAAGAATTGATTACTATTTATTCAAGGCATCCAGCAGTATTAAACCGGAAAAGTTAGCTCTTCATGCCTTTGTTTATTCAGATTAAACACTGAAGGGTAAGCTCTACCCAATAGAAATCTTGTAGCTGTGAAAATACTGGCAAAATTCAGTCCTAGAGGATGATTGGTTTGGTGAGGCTGGTGAAATCTCTGTGTAGGGGCTTTTGGAGTAGGTGGGCTGACCTGCTTGGAAAATCAGATTGATTGGTTATAATATGGTCCTTTCTTCCATAACTCTAAGATCAAAGATGGTCTTTTAATGTTTCTTTTCTTAAGCATCTCTTACCTGGGGGCTTTTTAAATATAGGCAAAGGTAGGACCCACGGGGCACTGGAATCCTCTGCCTGGGCAGTAGGTTTGTGGGAGACCCTGGCACTGCCCTCAGTCAGCACTGCTGCCGTGGGACACCCTGGCACAGCACGTAAAGACTTTGCCCTTGGATCTCCAAAGGCACAGGACAACTGTTTGGCCACACATCTTAGGAATGGGCTTTTTGGACTTGAAGTTGGCACTGGCCACTCTATTGTATTTGTTTGTTTGAAGGGAAGCCAAAGAAATTATCACTCAAAGAACTGCATCGCTCTGCTGCAGGGCCTGTGCTGCCTTCGAGAGTGGGACTTCTCCTTGGGATGGCAGCCACACACCAACCCCCTCTGCTAATCTTCCCTTTTGAAAGAAACAAATCATTGAAAAAGTAATTTGGTTTCATTTTACCCTCTGTCTCACCTCCAAAATGGAATTTTCCTTCCCCCTGTGCATCTCAGATGCAGCTTTATCTGTTTTGATAAAGAACACGTGTGCACACGTGTCCATACCCACATGCACATACAGCCACACGTGGGTGCATGTACTCAAACCACATGCACACACTTCTGCAGCCAAAGTTGTGTTGTCCTTTTATCTTGCAGGTTATGACAAAGATAAACTGTGAGCTTCATTCAATCTGTACAGAATTTACAGTTCAGATGAATAGCAATGAAGAATATATAGGAATACAGTAGCTGTTAAGTATTTATGGGCTGTGTGTGTTCGTTTTGTTCAGGTATTTTTTAATTAACATCACAGAGGCAATCTCGTATTTTAGCTTCCTGATAAAATCTGTTTAAAGAAGCATTCAAATGCAGTGAGTTTCTTAACAAAACAGGATGTTCATTTTTTTCTCTTTTCCCAGTTATGTTGAGTCACATCACCAACCAGGCAGGTGACACTTTGGTGTCTGTTCAACGTACGTATGTTGATTAGATGTAGAGATACCTATCAGCACTTGGCATGTAATGTGCAATCCGTGTGCAGTACATGTGGATCATGTGCCAAAGTGACACCAAGCAAGATAAATTTCATAAATACAGTGTCTATACTGGAGAAACAGGAGTATAGTTTTAGTGTGTGGAGCGTTGTTGCTGTATAGAACAGTGGCACCCACCTATATGAATTACTGATAAAAGAATAAAACATTTATAAGAATAATTTATTGAATCTCCTAAAGCGTTTGATACACCACGCTGCAACTGCAACTATGTTTAAAATCTGCTCTTGATTTAAAATAACAAAATCTCTGTCATTTATCAGCTATATCTTGTTTTGCCTGGGTGTTCCTGAAAATCTCAGGTACTCTACACTGTGCGTGAATTTTTTGAGAAAACGTGAAGAAACTTCAAATTTTTGGGGTTTTGCGGGGAGGGAAGAGTAACCAACAGAGAAAGGTCTCCATCCTGCCTGCCAACAGGAGCATGGAGTAACTCCAGCTCCTGGGAAGATGCTGGATCAGTGCGAATAACCAGGCAGGACAGAAAAGACCTGCCACCAGCCTGGATGACTTCTCAGCTCCTCAGCAAGGCTGAAAATGGTGTCTGCAGGGATGCTAAAGAACTGAGACCTCCACATCCACATCTGTGATCAGTCCTTTCCGTGAGCATCACTGCATATGGAAAACACTGGGCCATGGCCACTGTGTTGGTCAAGTTTAAGGGATTACAGTGAAATGCTGCTTCTGCTTTAATGGGAAATGCCCATGGCGTGCTAAATAGGGAGGTATTTTCCCATTGTGGCTTGCAAGACGTATGCTGACCTTTTCTTGTGTGGAGTGGGAAGGAGAGAGCATCTCCTCACGTCCACAGTCATCAGTGTCAAGTGGAGCTGAAATTCCAGCAGAGGATTTGCTGGCAGCATGACATTCAGCCTTGTTTTGGGGTCAGAACCATCCGAACTGGAGGTTCTGGCATGGCTTCTACCTGGAACCATTAACCCTGCCCTAAAATTACAGACATAGCTGCAGGTGAAATCCGGCCTGCACTTGGCACTGAGCTTTGGAAACCCTTGTGGAGAGCTCAGGTTTCTCAGAACCAGGCAAACAGATGCTGCTTGAACAATTCACCTGCAGCTGTATTTACAGGAACTGGGAGAGGGCAAGATGCTTCCAGGTTCTCTGGCAGCTTTGGAAAGAGCCCAGCTTGGACCAGCTGCTTTCCAGTTCTCCCCATGACCGAGCTGGAGCCTGGCATGCACAGCCACATCCGTGGCTTGCCAAAGGGGACAAACTCTTGCTTCAGGGAGCAGAAACATCTGCACTGGTAGAGCCTGTGAGCTCTTCTCTGAGATGTTCACCTGGACAAGAAAACTTGAGCCAGACCCTGACCCCTGTTTCACTTTAATCAGCTAAAGCCACGGGGACAAACCCTCACAGGGCACTGAGAGACAACACCAACCCCATTCCCATCCCCATGTGGAAAAGCTCCAGCAGAACAAAGCAGGGATGTGTTGAGGCCACGGTGGCTCAGTGAGGAAGCAAATAAATTGCCAATAAAAAGCAAAACTGTCATGCTAACAAAACACAAAGGCTCTCTGGTGCACCTGGTGATGCCAGGCCAGGTCTCAGAGCAGAGCTCTGGCATTACAGCTTCCCTGGTAAATAGTCTGGGCAAGGAAGGGGAGGATATGGGGCCAGGGTCCAACAAGGTCATAGCAGCACTGCCAAGAGATACAAGAGACTGCAAACACCAGCGAGATGGGCAAACCCTGAAGGCCTCATGACAGCCTGGTATCGCAGCGGGGAGAACACTGGCAAAACATTTATGGAAATAAAAACGTAGCTCAGTGCCACTCTGTAAAGAGAGTGAGAGATGCTTCCATGAGGAATGGTTATGGCACAACTGCAGGGTGCCCGAGACCACCACGGGCTGTAGAGAAGGGTGGGTGGAATTTCCAAAGAGAGGTTCCCAAGGTTTGGAAGTCACATTCTCCCCTGCGCCTCGGGCTGTCCTGCAGGCACAAAAGCACGTGGAACCACAGGGCTGGATGCAGGTGAGAGAATCCTGTGGGAATTAAACCAGACATATGGCAGGTCCCACACGTGTGGGCCCAAATGGCATCTTTAAAATGAAGGCCAGGCCTCCACCCTTGGCACTGCCTGCTCCTCCAAACCCTCAGAAAGGGCTGTCTGGGATGCGCTTTTTCAGAGGCATCCGGATGGAAAGGAGGTTGTGACACACAGCCAACACAATTTGTATTTTTTCCTCCCCATTTACACGTTTGAAGGAACCACAGGTACAAACATGGGTTTTTTACCCCGTAGTCACAAGCAGTAGAAATGGAGTCTGTGCATGCTGTATCAGAGGGATGGGGTGATGACCAGTTGCAGCATGAAAGACACTTGGTATATCAGTGTTACCTACAGAAGCACCGCAGCACCCTGCGGGGCGGCTCACTGGGAGCACAGCCTCTCCCCAGAGTGATGCTTTTGGCAATGTTACCTTGTCAGGTACTACAGCAATCTGGGAGTGCAGATACAGCTGGAGCATATTGCTGTCTACTCATCTCAGGCTGCATGCAGTAGCAGGCAAAATTGAGAGTACAGTCAGTGAGATAGTCCAGAAAGCACATTCATAAGTTAAAAAGGACCCCGCTGCTACCTAAATTCAGAGCGTGATTAATAGTGTATCAAAAGGTGTGTGATCCCTCTCCCTCTAGACACTAAGGTAAGGCAAGCAGTATTGTGTCACTGGGGCATCAAACACTAAGATATACTAAAGAAGATTCCTATGCAGTATTATTATCCTTATTATTAAAAACCCACCCTACTGTTATTGTTAAAAAAAAACGGTGAACCCACACCCCTGCTCTGAGCAGGTTTTGCTCTGTGAGGCAGAAAAGTCGGGGTGCTTGTGTGCTAAAAGCAGGGGTTTGCTTTTACACCTCTGAGCAGCAGTGACCCCGCGGGGCTCGGAGGGGCTGCTGCCCTCAGCCCTCCCCACAGCCTTCCTCCCAGTGCCACCTGAAGCTGAAGGAGCTTTTGTATCTGATTTCCTTGTTTCTGGCTCAGGAAAAGGAAGCTGATGAGAACAGAAGAGGCTGACCAGTGATGGAGAGAGGATGGAGAGGATGTGGATGTGCAGCTGTGGGTTGGGAAGAAAGGGTTGGAGGCTCAGGGCTCGCTCAGCCTGAGCGTTCACGTGATGGAGAAACAGAAATCTTTATCCTGCTCCTGGGTTTTTTAACATTCCCAATAAAATACTGCTAAGGGTCTTTGTATGGGATAACTTTGGGTAAATCCCTTAGGAATTTCAGTTTCTCTTTTAATACATACAGTTTAGTCTTAGCAATAATGGTGCTGTGACCACGGTGGTCTGAGGATATCAGGAAATTGAGGTTTCCAGTAGCTCCCTCTTGGGAAAAATATGAGTGAAGGTGTTTTTCTTTTCTCTTGGGGAATTGTCTAGAAGGGGAGCATTTGTATCAGAGATGATGCTCTGGCTTCTCAGGTAAATTATACAAACTTGTTCTAAAAATTCACATAATTTAAAATTTTAAAAATCAATTAAAAATGTAAAAATATACCTGTTTATCCATAAATAGCAATGACCCTGCAAATTTTATTTGGACCTATTAAGAAGCATTTGAAACAAAATTCATTTTTAGAAAATCTGATCTATCACATAGTCTGTCTAAAGAAACAGAATGGCTTTCTGAGCTGGATGAGGGGTATGGGATTGGTGAGCTCCTTGACATTTTTTGCTTTAAAAATTGTTATTAAGAAAATGGATCAACAAGGAAATTCACATACAAAATCTGCACTTGAGTAACGTTAAAGTCTCTTCCCAAATATTGGGAAATTTGACTTATGGCTGTTCCTCTGCCTTGGGGTCACATTATGAAAGGCCACCTTGCAACACCTCCAGCCACGTCTCCTGTTCAGAGACATGAACTCCTCAGACCATCTGAACTCACACTTGGACCTGAAGCACCCAAACCCTCACTGTGGCTTCATGTCCCAGCCCCAGGCATTGCTCCATCCCATGGCTGGGCCAATGGCAGGATTTCTTTCCAGACTTAGACACAGATTCTGGAAAAAAAAAAAAGCCCAGAAGTTTCTTGGAGACCAGACCTCAGGCTCTGGTCCAAGGCCATGGCTTCACATTCAGCACAGGCACACATGGAACCAGGCTCGGGGCACGGAACCGAGTGTGGGCACGGGCAGACCCGGAGCAGTTCAAGATGGTCTGCTGGAAATTTGGCTTTCACACCTTCAGCTCTCTTTGGACTCCTCTGTGCATAGTTAGCATGGCCTAAAACTTGTTTCTGTCCTCCAAAAAATATGGAACAAGATCTGGGAGGAAGAGGGGAGCAAAGAGTACCCTGGGAGAGGCTCAGCACAGGGACAAAGTTTGCCCGTCCACACTTTTAAAGGTCTTTGTCATCAGCAACCCAAAACTGATTTATTTTCTTTTAGTCTGGTGGTTAAGACTTCTTGTGGGAGATTGCCACCAGGAGTGTGTGGTAGAGACATGGGGGAGCTGAGTGGATGGAAGGGAAGACTTTTCAGGGAGTATTAGACTATGATTTAGGAGAAGAATGAAATTATTTATGTCAATAAGCAACAAGCAGGCCCTGTCATTGTTTATGCAGGCTTAAATAATTTAATAGAAATGATGAGCATTATTTGTAGCTAATTCTAGTGCAAGTTAACCCCAAAATCCATGGGGTTTTGCCTGGATGAATGAGAAGTGATGATTTATGGGCATGGTTGTGCATAGAGGCGTGTCATAATTTCTGTGATATGAAGCCACAGAAAAATGTATCTTACAACTTCAAAAAAAATTCTGTGTGTAATATATAGCAGCCAGATATAATCTGTGCTGCATGTATATAAAACCAGTTTTTTGAGTTCTCTGATTATGGGACAAATCCAACAAATTTCCAAGATGCAAGTCAGAAGATCTTTATAGATTCTAGCATAGGAGGTTGAAGAGGAAAATCTCAATTTTTCCTACGCAATCCCTGAAGATGAGCTTTAAGGTCCCTTTCCACCCAAACCATTCTGTGGTTCTGTGAATCAATGATTCTGTGATTAAAAACCAGTCATGTACCTGTGCTGCAACAGGATTGCATGACATCATCCTTATCCTCATCCTCATCTGGCATTCCTGCCTCTGTATCACACCCTCTGTGCCAAATTTCCAGCAGGCCTTGAAAAGTAATTGCAAACAAATAAGAGAATAAATCTTTGTTATCTCTGACTTGGGCAAAATTTGCAGCGAGCAGCTGGCTGGAGCAATGTTGACTTTTGCCTCACCAAATGCAATTTCCATTCTTGTGGTCAGTAGAAAGCCCAGGCCACCACGTTTGATTTAGGAGCTGCTGACATTTCTTGTTCTAGCAGAAAGGATCTCATTTTGGAACACACCAGAGGCAAATCTGCACAATTTACAGCCACTTGGCATTTAAAGTTGTCTCTCTGTGGAAGTCAAGGGCATCGCTGCGTTTACTCTGCACAAAGAAATCTGGAGCCAGAAGGAGTTCTGGAGCAGAAAGAGAGAGGGAAAAACTGCAGAAGTTAACAAAAACATGGCTCAAGAGGGGAAAGAAAGGAACTAACCTGGCTGGAAGCCCAGTTTCTCCCTAAGAACAAGGTTTTCCCCTCCTGAATGGGTAAAAATGACAGGAAAAGTTGTGAAGATCCTTCCCCCTTCTTCATTCCATGGCAAAACCTGTGTGCTGGTCCTGGGCACTAGCACAAGAATGGTTTTATTTCCTGACTGCATGTTGTCAGACTGCACCCACATCTTCCCTAAGGCCAAAATTATCCTGGGTCTCCCCTGGTTGCTGTGTGTGGCCAAGCAAACAGGAGGAGAGAAAAAGGCTGTGAGTCTCCCTTCACCCCAAGCAAGTCAATGTTCAACCTCTCAAAGGCCACACAGAAATGAAGTTGTCACCTAAATATCCTTAACAGGCTCTTGATATGACACGGGGAAAATGTGGAAAGACAGGGTTTGAAATCACAGCAGAAAACACATGTGGGGTTTGGGCTGTGGATGCACAAGCAAGGTGCAGAGGCACAACGCCAGCCATGGTGTCCCAGCCCTGGAAACACATCCCAAATCAAACTTCTCCTGATCCTCCCCCTTGCAAAAAAAACCCTACAAACTCATCCATGTAAAGGATCACTTTGTGGCTTTGTTTTGGTCCCAAAAGAAACTTTGAGCATCACTTTTCCCCTCTCCTTCCCCCAGCTGAAGGAGCTGCTGAGGTTCCTGGGAGTGACACAATGGCCTTTCCAGGAGGAATTGCTTCCACAACAACGAAATGGGGCAGACTGGGATTGGCACAACTCGCGGGCAAGCAC
This sequence comes from Melanocharis versteri, assembly GCA_013397845.1. Taxonomy (NCBI): domain Eukaryota; kingdom Metazoa; phylum Chordata; class Aves; order Passeriformes; family Melanocharitidae; genus Melanocharis; species Melanocharis versteri. Next base: position 379,123 of record VZTG01007555.1, on the reverse strand, counting down.
GGGCAAGAGGCTGCTGAAAAGACCATGAAGAAACAAAGCAGCGCCTCTTAACCCAGCTTGAGGGATCCAAACAAACCAAAGGATGTCCCGAGAACGTGGGGGTGAGATTCTTGGCAGGGCAGAAGAAGAAAGGAAAGATTTTCACGGGCATAGTGTGTGCAAAAGTGTTCAGGCACGATGCAAACTTGTAAGAAAAGTGCCCACTCTGACCAACAGGGCTTCCAGAGGATGGAGCTCAGCATTAACTCGCAGCAAGGCAGGGACCACAGCATCCTGCACGTCCACCCTCTCCCTCTGCCTGGTGGCTGTACCTTCTGAACAGTGCTGTTGGCCACGAGAATGGCTTGGGATCATGGCAGCCCTCCAGAGGGGTTGCCTTTGGTTTGCCTTTGCTTTCAAAGCACCCCCAGGTCCCTTGTCAGCAGAAGGAGAGATAATTGAATATAATACATGGTTTAAAATATAAAATTCCATCCCTACAGTGTCTTGTCCTCCTTCTCTGTCTCATTTCTCTGCCCTCTGGATTGTCCCTCTTCTTGCACACTAGCTCATATTTCTGAGTTTTTCCTAAGATGGGATCATTTCCAAACTGCTCTGGTTAGAGCAGTACCCCAGCCTGTCCCACTTGAGGCCATGTCTTCTGCTCATGCGAATATCCCATCCACCATCCCCCTCCTCCAGGGGCCTATACAACATTTCCATGTATTATATTGGAATTATGTCACCTTCCCGACAGCTAATGAGGAACCACAGAGTAACAACCCCGCATTATTACACGTGCCCCGAAACCTAAGCCAGAAACAGACACGTGTTTGCTCTCTGACTCCAAAACACCTAAAGGTGTGATCACCTCGTGCCATGACATAGCAATTCCCACCTAACACTTGTCAGCCACCAGTAAATGTGATCTACAAAAGCCCTGGCTGGGTGATTTATTCCTGCCCTGCGCTTCTGAAGATTCCCAAGAAATGCAAATTGCCTACCCTGCGCCATGAAATAGTTTCACCTAATGATCTTAGAAAGAGAGTATGAAAGAAATCTGGACTTCACGGCTCCAGTTCACTCATCACCGTGACCTCTTCCACAAATGCAGGCTCGGACCTGCTCATTCCCCCCCAGAGTAAGCTGCAAGAAAGTATCTGCCAGCTAAGGGTGTCCTAGAAAGAGGAAAACCTTAGCTGTCAATCTCCTTGAGAAGTTCCACACGTGGACAGCTGGAGCGGGCGGCTGCCAGCGCTTGGACGCGGCTCGGCGGCTGCAGGGAGGCTTCACTGCCGGGGGGTTGACCAGCCCATGTCACTGAAGGGTCCCTCGCCCGTGGCCGACCTCGGCGGGGGACCGCAGGGCGTGCAGAGGTCAGAGTCGGTGTCTGACTCCCCTTCTGCAATGTAGGGTCTGATTTTGGCCACGGCTGCATAGCAACCGTTGTTAAGGATGTCCAAATTCTCTTTGGACTGGGAGATGCTAAAGCCGCTGAAAGAGCGCTCCAGTTCCTCATGGTCCACCGAGGGGATGGAGATGGACGTGTCGCTGTCTCTCATGGCACTCTCGTGGTGTTTGGTTGCAATGTCTTCGTTCCTCAGGTACTCCGCGCTCGCCCGGTGCCCGCCGCTGTAGGCGGACAGGGAGCGCTCGTGGGAGGGCGGAGGCGGGATCCGGACCAGTGAGCCGGGGTCTCCGACGGGCGAGGAGCCGTGGCTCTGCCGCTGGCACGACGTGGAGGGCGGGCACGCGTTGCTTGGGGCCGGCGGGGCGGAGAAGTTCTTCTGGCCCATGGAGCTGGTGGACCTGATGATCTTGATGATGCAGCCGTTCTTGTCAATGTGCTCCCTGCTGTCTTCGGGGCTGTGGTAGGGAGGGGCTGGGTCTGGTTCTTTGGACCCAAAGTAAGCCTCTGTCTCCGTTGGTGGGATGCCCATCCGCTGCATGTAAATGTTCACCAGGAAGTCCAGCTTCTTCTCCATTGACTGAACCTGCAAAAACACCACAGTTCCAGCACTCCATGCAGGCTGAAGCACACTAACATCCTGAGAATGAGCAGCTTCCATCGAGGCACAGTGTGGGGCTGGGCTTCATAGATCACCTCCACCTACACTGACCCACAGCATCTCAAACTTTTAGTGAAATTTTAATTGTCCTTTCCTGAAGGGTTTAATTCTCCACCTTTGTACAGGGTTTCCCTTGTCACAGGATTTTCCTCATGCTCCTCTAATCTCTTTGACAGGCACCAAGTTCCAGAAAAGCTGGAGCATGCTTGCTCCTTCCAGCTCCTTCCTGCACTTGGCACTTGTCTGGGCTCAGAAGGCCATGGGGATTTCTGAGCCTTATGCTCTAGGAAGATTTTAAATCTTCAGCAAGGCCAGCAGCTCCAGCAGCCAGGCTCAGGGACTCATTTGAAACGTGCCCAGTGTGGTGGCAAAGAAACCAATGTGCTGTTTTCAAAAATAATGCAGACTTTTGACAAGCTCACTGAATTAGACTCAAAGTGCCTGGTTTGAAAATAGCACTTAGGCTTCCAAGACATTTAGTGGCCTTTCATAACATCCACCTTGCTTCTTTTTCACAATATTCTGGGCTCTCACTTTTTTTAACTAAAAGATAACATCCCACTAAAGGGAAAAAGGCAAGGAAAAACCAACACAACACATGCAACACCCTCTGACAAGAACCCTTTCCTGACCCAACATACCTGTTTTTCAACTTTTCCAAGCCTGCCCATCATGCTGGGGTCTTCAGGCAGCTCCCCCTCTGCTGGCCCTTTGGTCCGATCCTTGTCGGTCATGGAGGATCCTCTCCCAACGATCTGGTCAACTCTACCAGGATCAGAAAATCCCCCCGCCCCCGGAAAAGGACCTGGAGTCAGTTGGAGGCAGCAGGCGAGGAGGGCACCGCTTGTTGTGCCTCCACAGGACAAAGCAACAGCCTCTCTCCCAACTAACACTCCAAATTACTCACAGACACGCAGTGGCACTGAAGTGTTAATTCAGATGCAAAATTCAGAGCAGTATTAGCAGAGTTTGAAATTATCCATTTCTGTTTATACAGATAAAACCTGGCACATTATGCACAGTAAATTTACCCACTGCAAAGAATTTCTTTAACTGGCTTTCTTCCAAATCGATTGACTTCTTATTTGCACTGAGAAATTATTATTTTGGGGGAAGATCAAGTTTTCTGTCTAGCATATATCAATGGGATCTTTTTCAGTCTTTGCAGCAGTTTCCTCTCCTCAATGCAAACGTCCGTGTGTAATCCTCATGTCCAGGAAAATGAGCTGCTTGTCCTAAGATCCAGACAAACAGGTGCAGTGATAACTGTTTTAGTGGGATTGCACCAAGGCTGAATTTGGCCAGAACTCACCAAACATTACCAAACTGTTTTCGTCTCAATGCAGTTCACTTGTACTGTTAGATGTTTTTTATCAGCAGGGCTCCCAGCCGGAAGCAGCAGAGGAGGCTCCTGCCAAATCAGCCAGGAAAGGTTACCAGGCACATAAATTGGTACTGACTTCTTTACACACGTCACATTTGCACTTCCTCATTCCCAGTATGGAAACACCTGGGTTGATTAACAGCTCCATATGCAGAGGAAGAAGGAGGGTGGAACCAGTTTGGAAGCTGAAACTCAATTTTATTAGAGGCATCGAATATAAATTTCTGAAGAGTAAACACTGGAGTTTCTTGATCCCTCCAAAGTCGGGGGAGCAACTCATTTTTGGAGTAACTTCTTAATGGCAGCCAGGTTTACAGACTCATTCTGTGCTGGGCAAACTTTACTCTTGCATAATGCATCAAACATAAGGGTGGCGGGGGGAAAGAAGGGTTAATTAATCTGACTGAAACCAAGTTGAGGTATCTTGAGCGAAAACTCAAAATGCTTCTTACGCAGTTCTGCCGTGTGGGCCATGGGTCCATGCACCAGGAGGAGGAAAAGGAAGGAGCTGAACACAGACAGACAGGGGAAAATGAACAAACAAAAACCAAGGAAAGGAATGAGACGTGAGGCTTTTTCCAACACAAGAGCCATCTGTTTCCTTCACATTGGACAGGGACTTCATACGGATGTTGGCTGTTGACACTGAGGGACAGGTACCAGTGGGAATGGACCAGTGTGGCTCCCTTAGCTTATATTAGAGCAACAGCACTTTACAGCACCAGATCTGGCTCAAAGAGATGAAGTGGATGAGCACATCACACCAAAGACAGAAAATATAAGCCAACAATCGTTTCAGAGTTTAGCTTTGATCCCAGAAGCTACTTGATTTGGGCAGGGATGTGACAGAATTCTGTTCTGCTTAAAAAGCCGTGTTTGATCCTTTGCTTAGCAATATAAGCACAGGAGTACAAGGAGCACCAAGTGCTGGAATTACAAGTGCGAGGAATACGCATGCCTTATTTCTCTCTTGTAATGGGAGAAGGAAATCACTGACATGTACAGGAACTCCCCACGAGGGATGCAATTACTGACAGGACATACAGCACAAGAAATCCTACGACAATGTCGTTACCATGTAAGCAAAGAGCTGTTAAATTGGATACCTCGGGCTACCTTGGTGGGGAATCACAAGTCAAGGCGTGGTACAGCCACTGTATGAACTCCTCTCCTGTATGCACAAGCAAGTAGACTGGTAAAACAATGAACACGAGTTTAAAGGGGCCCAAAGTCTAAATGTTATTGATAATTGCAGAAGGCCAAGGACAATCAGGGTGCTCTGTCCTCCTGTCCCATCCAGCACAGCACTGACACTGAAATGTGTCCACTGATGGAAATGAGATGTCCCTCAGCAGCTGTGGAGTAGAGCAGGGAGGCAGGACAGACTGTGACACAGAGAGGAGAACCGAACATTGCATCGCAGTAACAGAGAGAGTCTTGTGTACCCTAATTCTAACCTTGTAAAAATCAAGGCAGAACTTCTGCTGTCTTTCACATCTTAAGAGAAGAGCTATCCAGCGAGTGAACCTCACACGGCCCATTTCAGGGGCCAGCTGGCACTTCACAGACGGAGCGATCACTAAGAAGAGCACTAAGCTGTCACTCACCTTCAAGAAACACAACCTGCCTTTAGACCTGCTGGGATTTAGGAGCAGGGCTGAAGCCCTTCAGAGCTCACCTATAAAGCATTCAGAAGCCCTTTCCCATTACACAACTGACACCAGAGCCCAGAATTCCTGCTGGATTCATTCCCTTTGTGTCTATACCTGAACACAGTCCCACTCCTCGGGCGGTTGTCCCCACAGCTCCGAGGAGGCAGAGCCAGGTCTCTCCTCGGAGGCAGGGCAGCACCGGGGTGGAGCACGGGGCAGCTCTGGGCCTTTGACTTCAGTGCAGGAGGGGAGAAGAAGGTGAACCAAGTCCTTCTCTCTCTATGGGAGAAACCAGTCTCGAGGTCTCCCACCCCTCTGCTTCCCACAGCACAAGCTGGGCCACAGGAGAGTGCTCCTACCCTCAGCAAAGCGCAGAGATTTCACTCGTGCCTCATCTGATACAAGAGAAAAGAGGAAATTCCTCGTGAGCTCCCAACCCACCTGCGCATACCTGAGGACCACCAAGAGCAGGAGGTCCTTTTAGCCACTACAAGATTCTGAGATTTTGTCCAAACTGGGCAACAAAGCTCGAAAGTTGAAGAAGAAAGAACATATTCCACTTTTGCAAGCAGAAGGGGATAATTTATGTTCTTACTGCACAACAAAGGACCAAGAATCTTCTGAGGTGCCCTTCCCACTTCTACACTACAGCCCATGGGGAGTCTTGTGTCTTCTTAATACTTATTTTGGTTGTGCCAAATACACACGTGCAGAGGGAAGAATTCAGCTGAAGCTTTGGAAGAGCCAGCCCCATGTTCTTCCTTTCCTGGCAGAAGAGGATTCAGAGATTTCTAAGGATGCACGACAAACTGTGCCATCTGCTGTCCTTGGTCGGCTCTGCTGGGCCTCAGTTTGGGAGGGAGAGAGAAGAGGGGATTGCTCTTTAAAGTGGACTTTACTGTCTTTCCTTCTTTCTAATGATACAAAAAAAATGTAAATTCTTGCATCAGCCACAGTGCAGGTTTTCTCATGCTTCATTACGCTTCATGCTAACAGTGCATGCAAAGAGGTGTAATATGTCACCCTCGGGCCAGAAGCAGACATCAAAAGGTCAAACGGCTCAAATGAGATAAAAATGAAGTGTTTGGGAATAGATAGTCAAGTACTTTATTTTTTTTTCTTTATCTCTTATAAGTTTTTGTAAACAATCCAGGCATTGAAGCCAAACCCCCTTCATCCATGTCACAGGACTGGCTACTTACCCCTTCATTTGGCAATAAAACTCGCTCTGGACAAATTTCAATCAACAACTGTTGTCTAAAAATCGCGGCTGAGATTGCACCTATTCTAGGCTAAATCAGCTGATCAAGGGAATTTTATCCAAATTGTCTGTGTGCAGAGCATGGAGCAAACACCATCAGCCAAACCACAGCCGTGGGCATCTACCAGGATCCCCCTGCCTTTGCTGGGAGCTGCTTGCAGGAAGATTTTGGCTGAACTCAGCAATCCATAGGGTCAAGACAGCTCATGGGACACCACTCCCATGATGTTCCTCTGGGCAGAATTTGGCTAAAACAGACTGAAAAGGAGAGGCTGGAGCCAAGCATGGGGACCTCACAGGACACATCCCCATGGCACAGACCCGCGTGGTGCTGGGGTGACAAAAATCATGGCAGCAGCAGAGCCTGACCCAGAGTTTTTGGATCTGGGCTTGGGGCTGCTCAGAGCTCCGGTTCCCATCCTCGAGCGCCTCACAAGCGCCGCTGGTCTCTGTGGGAGGATAAAACTGCCAAAAATTAAGTGCAGCATAAGCCTTTCCATGGGTGGGAACAGAGATTTCAGCAGCCTTCCGTATCCTGCTGCTTTCTGCAGCCACAGCTCAATGAGAGGGAATTGAAAAAATTCATTGGAAAAGGGAGAAATTATGAGAAAAAGTCTAAACATGCCAGGAGCCTTGTGGACATGTGCAAAGATTTTTTAATCAGTATTAGAAACTGTAAAAACACAGGGGAAAGAGTCATTAGGATGAAGCTGATTTAGCAACAGCCTTGGACTGTATAAAATAAATATCCCAGTTTGAGGCCTCCTCCCCTTGGATCCATCGATCACCTTTGCTGTGTGTGAGGCACAAGTTTTCACATGAAAATCTTGCCTTTAGTGAAGGCTTGTTGCACAAAGCCTCTTAAAGGTTAAATACAACAAAATCATCCTGAATATATATTTTTATTTTTAAATCTAAATGTTTCTGCAGATAACAAGGTTACTTCATTTTCAAAGACTTGTTTTGGCAGGGAGGAGAAATGGGAAAAATGCTTTTCTGGAACCATTTTTTTTTCAAGCATAAAGATTGGGGCTTCTAGAAAATTCTATTTTTTTAATGTTTGAGCTAGCTGAGTGGGAAAAGGTAAGCTTTCAATATTCCTTTTACTTACATTTCTCTAGTGAAGATTACTCAGAGCAGCTTAAATAAAAATCAAGAGATTTGTCACATATTAGCTCTTATGGAGGCAAATATATTTAGAAAAAAAATGTTTGAGGCTAAGCTTGCTGCATTTAAAAATCACCTACTATTTCTGCATGGAAAATGACTTCCTGGCCAATATTTATACCTGCCTTGGGCTCCAGAGGTCTCAGTGCAAGGAGAAAATACAGCCTAGCTCATGGCCTTGCTGCCCTGACCTCAGAATGCCCTAAAATGGGAATTTCTGTGAGAATATATTCCTCATTGCATGAGCTTTAGATATGGTTTTACTTAAGGAGAGAGCTTAATGAGAAATATCTCACTGTGTGACTGAGGGCTGGGTTTGACTCCTGCTCCTTTTGCTTGGAAAATCAGGATTGATTAATTATTTTTTGGAATGTGAGTCCCACAGTTGAAATATTTTAACACAGCTTTTTCCTCCGTGGTCAGTAGAGTGGCACCAGCAAGAAATAGAGACCACCGTGTTCATCAGCTACAAAACACTTCATTCTTACTTTGCCCACTGAAATAAATTCATTTCGTTGTCCAAAGAGCTGCAGAGGCTCCTTTGCTTGTGTGTGGAGGGTGTCATCCTTTGGAAGTGGATTGTTCACTTTATATTGGCTTTGTGGGTAAATATTCCACCTTTTACATTTGAAGACAGCCTGATAAAATACGAGATTTTTTAAAAAGATACAATTTAGCTTTCTAACACCTCGAAGAAGACTGAAAATAGGAAACAGGTTCGCTGAAGGAACTGATGGTTATTGATGACTGAATGAGCGTCCCCTTTTTTGTTCCCCTCTGGCTGGAAGGCAAATCAGAGCACACCCAGAGCAGCAAACCCTCGTGAGTCATGATTTAGCAGGCTGCACTGCTAAGTGAGAGATGCCGTCATATAACTGGCATGAAAGGGGTTTGACATTAAGCAAATGAAAAAAATTCCAGAGAAAGCGGCATTTTGGTGAATCCTAACCTAGGCGAGTATTGGGGAGATTCTTTGGAAGAGTACATGGGTCCTTTGGTTGGATACTTCTTATGCCGGGGAGTTGAAGGGGGTGGGGGACCCACAATCATATCTATCCTGGCAAAGTAAATAAGAAAAAAGACACCAGCAAAATGCATAATGAAGCAACACGTAGAGAAAAGTTGGTCAGAGAAAAGTCGCAGAAAGGAACAACTGAAAAACAGAATGACAGGGAGAGAAAGAGAGAGAATTTGAAAATATATTCTGCTGGAAACAAGCCTCTCTCCTACCACCTGGTTGTTGGTGAAAAGCCAGAGTCTTACCCGCCTCAGGGTAAGATTTGGAGATTTAGGCACCACTGCAGCATCATTAGGAGTTCCCCCCGCCCCAGATAAAACAGGCACCGTGCTTTACCCTCTGGAATATATTTGCATATGTGTGGCAATATCCCATTGAGGTGGCTGGATATGAAACAACATATATTCATCCTCCTTTCAGTTCCAGTGCTAGAGAACACATCCTCAGCTAGGTCAGGGAAGCATGAGCTGCTGGGAGTCGGCGAGGAACGCTGCAGGACTGGATAACTCAATGAATGGGAGACATCCATGGTTGGCAAGGTGTCAGGATGGAACACGAGACAATGTGAACACAACACTGAAAAGAGCACATTGCAGACACGGTGACAGAGGCTTTACTGATTAAAGAGGAAAGTGCATGTAAACACCCCAGAAATGTGCTTGGATGCAGCTTTAATCCACCAAAGCCCTGGCTAGGGGAGGTCAGAGGCAGCCCTGCTGAGCTGAGCTGGCAGAGAGAGCACGGGGCTTTGACTGGAGGAGGAAAGGGACATTAAAATATCTGTTCTCCAAGGTGCCCCGTGACTTCCTGCCTGGGATGCACCGTATGGGTGCAGGGCCCAACACTGGCCATGGCTTTGTCTACAGGGGACCCTTCCCATTGTACTGGGCAGGTGACCAGCTGTGGGACCTGTTGGTGCCCAAACGGTGGCCCCAAAGGGCTCTGCTCCCGTCACCATCACTGATCTCCTGCTCAGTGGGGACAGTGAAACCAGTGAAGCTGCCTGGTAGTCCTGGATCCCAAATCCAGGTGCTTCATGCTTTTAAAGCACCTCCTGGTCCTCCTGGCTTCCCTGTGAGAGGATGGGTGGTGGCCTTGTGCAGTCCCAGAACCTCACGCTCACAGTCCCACAGCTACAGCTAAGAGGAGAATCCAGTTTGGTCTTTGAAAGCTGCAATTCCTTACCTCAACCTCCCCAAAAAAGCAGCCAACCAAACTGCTTTGGCTTTGCAGCACATCCCCCTGAAGGACTGGGAGTCTTGGATGGGTGGTGAGGCAATCTGCCACAGCCCTTGGGGTGCTGGAGACTCAGGCATCCCACCTGGAGCCAGCAGAGGTGACAACCCTGATGCCCAGTGCCCACTGCAGAGGTGGCCTGGAGGCCTCTTGTTTCAGGTTACTGAATTTAGGAAATCTCAATCCCCTCCTCCTCCTCTTCCCCCTCTATATTCAGCTACACATCTTGGATCTATGATCGCTGAGTGTGTACTGAACAGGAGCGAGAGGCTCACACGGAGGAAATTCTCCAGGATATTTTGGTCTCCATGGCAAGGGAGAATGTTCCTTCTGGGAAAAGCACAGTGTGCAGCAGGGCTGAGAAAGTTACCTCTGCATCTTGAACATCAAAAATAGCAGAGTTAAAATGGTCTCTGAGAGATTCACGGCAGAACAGAGATTCCTCTTTTTCCCAAGACAATTTTCCTGCTTCATCCCTGGGGTTCGTGTCAGCTGTTTGCATATACAAACACTTATTTTTCCTCACATTTGCTGATTCTACCAGGGACATAGATGAGTTTGAAATTAAAGGAAAGCTTCCTCAATGGCTTCTAGGGGAAGCTGGGTTGCCACAGCCGTCAAGGCAAGCAATTTCATTCACCAAGTGTAAAAGCAAATGGTGGATTTTTTTGACTGGAGGTTGCCCATGGCCAAGCACTGCCACAGTTCTGGGTGTCCTTGAAGCTCAGCAGAACTGGAGCTACTTCTGCTGAGCCAGCACAGCCTGGGGTGTTGGAGGCTTGGGGTCTGTTTTTCCCATCAGGGCTGAGGGAGGAGTGGTCAGACTAAAAGATTTAGCTCCAATCCTCTGTTCAAGCAGTCAAATTTTTCTGTTGGAGTTTTTTTTCTTCCAGGAGAAACACGAAAAAATGGAACCTTCTCGGCTCCATTTCTCCCTTTTCCACATTCCTTCTCCTATTAAAATGAACACATCTCCCCCTAAAATCTGAGCACAGAAGCTGAAATGCAGCTCGGCTAAACCCCACCTACGTCAGTGGGCTCGGATGAGAAATTCCCATCTGCATGGATTTTCAGCAGACTGTGCCATCCGAGGAGGGATTCCTCCTGAAGTGCCTGAGCATCCCAACGGTGGGAGGGAGCTGCTGCCTCCTCGCTGCTCTCCGTGTCTGTGGCAGCAGGGCCACAGCCAGGACACCAAATTTCATCTTATATCACTCCTAGAAAGGTCCCAAATGACCCACAAGAGCCTTAACACTGGGGCAACAAACCTTTGCACTCTGCCAGGAGGACCATGGAGATACCCGCCCGCCTTTCCTATGGGATATACCACAATGCAAAATCTCCCAAAATAAAGCTGGAGGATGAGCCATGATTTTTGTATGTCCTGTGATGCGCAGTAAGGGAGTTTTAGTGGCAGTCCCTGTCCTGCTCATCCCTGTGGGTTCCAGCCATAAGCACTGATGTTTTCCTTGAGGATTTGTCTTAAAAAGGAAAAGAATAAGCTGTAGCTGCAAAGGAAAGTGTCTCTCTCCTGGCAATACCTCCACAACGAACAAAAAGCAGGGGAAAATGAAGCAAAGAGAGGGGTCTCTTGCCTGGCCTGAAGGTTTTTAATCCGGGAGAGCATGTCCAGGTGCCCAGCTGAGTACTGCTCGATGACATCCATCACGTCGTAGGGACGAAGGCTCTCCTTAAACTTGCGCTTGGAGACGAGAAACCTCATAATGCTGCAGGAGACAGAGAGCAAAATCATAACACAGTCCCTGGGTGCAGCCTGACCTGCTTAATGGCGGATAAAAAACACTGCAGGGAGCTGCTTTGGAAGGAAAATGGAATAAATCCCAACCCTGTGGGTTCGGGAGAGGATGCAGCAATAGGAGAGGGGAAGGGGATTGCGGGGGCTGGTGGCTGAAGCCCTGTCTGCGCCAGGGTGTCCCTGATGCCCCTTGGACTGTCATCTGTGCATGTGCTCTCTGCACCACTTTTATAAATGTCAGCATTAAATCTCAGAGCTGGTGAGAACCGTCATTTGGATGCATCCCTGCGGGGGATTTTCCTGTTTCTCCATTTATTCCTTCCCTAAGCAAAAATTGCCCTTCCTGGCAAAATTGTCTGTAAAGCAGGGCAGGCCACCCAGGGGAAAAACAGCCTGCAGCACACACATGTCAGCATTTGCCAGCACTTCTCAGGCTTACATTTATCATTTTTCTCTATAATTTGTTTTTCTGGACCTCCTCCCCCCTCTCCCTCTCTTACCACACTGCCCTGATGCTGACTTTCAGCCCTGGTGTCAAATCTTCTGTCACAAACTCGCAGTTGCAGCTTTTGTTCTCATCAGGAATGTCTTCTCCAGGGAGGCTTGCTTCTGGGTTTGGGACAGGGAAGGAGAAACACGAGATGTTACTGTTTCCTGTGCTGGTGCCGCGCAAGGAAAGAGGAGGCAGATCACAAACAGCAAGGAAGGGGAAACGGCAGAGAAGCCTTTGCTGAGCATCCAAATGAGAGCATTTCCCAGGATGTGCTAAGGTGACAATCAGCAGTGCCAACTGCAGCTCTCACCCATCTCTGGATCAGCGAATCCCAGCATCATTTGGGTTGGAAAAGCCCTCTAAGATCATTGAGTCCAATCATTCCCCCAGCACAGTCCCAATTAAACCATGTCCCCAAGCGCAACAACTAGATGTGTTTTAAATCCCTCCAGCATGGCGACTCCACCACTGCCCTGTGCAGCCTGTTCCAGGGCTTGACCACTGTTCCAGTGTGGAAATATTTCCTAATATCCAACCTAAACCTCCCCTGGCACAACCTGAGGTCTTTCCTCTTGTCCCAATGCCTGACTTTTCCTCCTTTCCCCATCCTTATATACAGAAATATAATCGTTATCATGGGCATCAGAAGGAGTTTTCTTGCCTCTCCTCATCATTATTTACTAGTTTGGGTTGGAAGGGACCTTTTAAAGGCCCTCCAGCCCAACCCCCTGCAATGGGCAGGGACATCTTCAACTTGATCAGGTTCCTCAGGCTACTCCAAGCTAAAAGACTGGGAGGGGAAGGAGTCCCAACACCTTGGCTGGCAGCTCTGCCCCTCTTAGGTGGGGAGGGAGAGGATGTGGGGGGCAGCTGGGAATTTGGGGTCCAGCACGGCGCCCCAAGCCCTCACCTTCCGAGTTCTGCCGCGACGCCGCTCCCTTGATGCGGAAGGCTTGCCGGGCTCGGCTGCGGTCTCCGAAGCTCCAGCTCTTGGGCACTTTGCTCGGGCTGTCCTCGATGCTCTGGTCAGCGCTGGGGGACCTCCTGATGCCCTGAGCCTGTGGAGAGCCTTTCCCTTTGGTGCCAGCACCGCGGGGACTGGAGAAGACACGATCTTTCAAACTGACCTTCTGACTGTTCAGAGAAACACGTTGAAACAAAGACAAAAAGGAGACAGCAGGAGGAGTCATTCTGGAAACCACGCAGTCCTTCCCCACCAGCCATTAGAAACCAAGAGCACTTCCAAGCAGCAGTGACATGTAGCTTTGCTGTTGGCTTTTATTTTTTTTTTTTTTCCAATATATATTTTTTATTTTTATTTTTGTTTTAAAGAAAGCATTGTAGAAATGTTTCCGTCATCATGAGTGAAATGGGAATGGTTTGTAAGAGAGAGAAAATAATGAGGACTTAAACAGAAGCCCCTCATGGGACGCCAGGGCTGGCGGGACAGAATGACATTAACAATGAGGTTATGATTCCTTAAATCACTGATCGACTCCGATCACGAGTTAGGAAGCTTTTCTTTCACAACTGCCTTCCAAAACACTATGACTAATAAGAAAATACCAATAAAAAAAACCCCAAACCATTATCTCAAAACTTTTGTGTAAACACTTCACTTCTGGTGCTCAGATCTGTCTTTTCCCTTTCTTCAGCTCCTGTATTTCCTCTCTCTTAAAATATGATCTGCCCCCTTTATATATTCCAAAGAGTTCCTCTTTATCCAGTTACATATTGAAACATATAAATACAAACACTGAATTGTGCAACTCCTTTGTATCCTATAAAAATTCCATCTAAAAGCTATCTGCCATCTCCCTGGAGGTCTGCTACGGGTGTCATAAACATGGAAAGCAAAATTTTAAAACTCCAGAATATGGCACTGTAATGCCTTTTTTTCCTACTAGAATCCCTGCAATTACGGTTGGAAAAGCAGCTCTCTCCAGAAACAGAGATGATCTCACTGGGAAATAGCGACCACCCAGCTCTAATTGGCTTCCAAATTCTGAAATTTGCAATTAAAGCCTTTCACCCAAATGAAGACGTGGAATTTTCATGTGAAAAATTAAGAACTAAGAGATTTCATGAATCTTTATGAAACCACAAACTTTATAGAGACAGCATTGGGGGAAGCAGACTGCAAATAATTTTGGATCATTTCATATTTTCTTAATAGCAATCGATGATTAAACTCCACTGATGAGAGGCTGGACAACTAGTGCAAGGTACTTGCACAAAAAGCCAATATTTTATATATAGGCTTATCAAAACTGAGTGGAGACAGGGATTTAATTCCTAACACTCTGTACCATTGCAGCAGCCACTCATCATTCTGCTGCAAACTCTCTGCCTCAATTCGTGGGAAGAACATTTCAGAAATTTTAATTTCCACACCACCAACTAAAGGCCTGCTTTTTTTTTTCGGTGTGTCTTTCAGCAACACCAACTTAGAAGTCAGAGCCACACGGCCCTTCTTTGCCTTCAAAACTGGCACGAGGTTCTTCGATCAGAACTTGGCTGCTGGTTTTGAAGCAAAGCAAAGCACTGCTCCCTTTTCCCAGCCGCCGGCTGTTCCCTGCTGACAGGAGCAGACACCAGCTCCGGCCAGCGCAGGAAGAAGATGTGACTCGAGGACACTCAGGGAGCAGATCTGTCGAGTAAGAAGGTGCTATTTTTACAAAGTCACTTCACATTGCGAGACAACAAACATTTACAGGGAGAGAAAGGTGCTTAGGCAGCATTTTGCAGAGCTGTGTGGGGAGGGCATCCCCTGGGCTGCACGGCAGCGTTGGTTGCGGCCACGAGCTCAGCAGCAACTTCACACTGAAAGACGGACTGGAGAGAAAATAAAATTTGCTCACGACCAAATTGAAAAAGGCAGAATTATCCCAAGTAAAGATGAATTTTAATTCAGGTTAAGTGCTGGGGATTGAATTTCCAGTGTGGTGCCCATCTGCATGAAAGCCATGGGATCAGCAGACCTTCAACAGAGCTGAAATCCAGGTCAGAGGTACAAATCCACACAGGAATCTGGGAACGAGCACGTGCCTAAACACCTTTCTGGATGTAAGCCTCAATTACTAATGCTACCAAATCCATCGTACATAATGAGCCAAAGGTTTAAAAGAAATTTTCACTCTGAGTTTCTTGGATTAGAAACCAGATTGAAATTTCATCATTTGATTCTAAATAGGCCAACTGGATCTTTTTCTTTATTTTTGTTGATTTTACAGAATAATATTTCTTGAATCCACTGTGTTTCAGCAGTACTATTACTTTGAATTACCTTTTTAAAATGTTTCATAAAAATGCATTAGGAACACAGCAATATTCAGGATTCAAAGTGATTTCTTTGTGCCCTATCCTCTGCTGAGTTTCTCCCATCACCAACCCCAGCATAAAACCAGCTGCCTTTCACTGAGTATGGCAGGGCCTTTTCCTCGGAGCCCCTTTTCCATTCCCACAACAAATGTGCTACAAATGTTTGCAGGAATCACAAAAAGCAAAAAAGAAAGGGTTGAACTTGGTGAGGGATACGAGCAAAGAGTTTCAAGCCTGACAGAATGAGGTGCAACACATTAAAAAATCTCACAGAAATCTGATGAACAATTAAGATCTGGGTGGGTTTTGTTCCCAAGTACTCACTAAGGAAAAAAACCCAACACTTGATGTCACTTCTTTGTTTTAACGTGGACGACACAAGACACCATGAACAAATAATTGGATTTTTCCTTCTGCCATGCAATTCCCTCACTGGAAACGACATCTGGAATCACATGCAAGTACAATCCCTGCAGAGGATGATGCTGCCGGGGTCTGCAGGAGCTGGTAGGAAAAAATCCCAAAGAAATACAGACATACATAGGGATATATGTTGTCAGCTAATCCAAGATCATGTTCTCACTCAACCAGAAAATCATGCAGAGGGACGCAGAGTGTCTCGGAGAGGTGGTGTTTGGGTGTCACTCCAGGATGGTAAATGAGCCTCAGCTGAGTGGGGAGTGCTGGTGACATGAAGGTGAGGACGGCAGGAACCCAGCCACGCACACAGCAGGGACGGACGGACAGACGGACGCTCACAGTCGTGACAGCGGCGCGAGCACGGGGCAGGAGCTCTGCTCGTGCCAGGGGAAGGAAGGGAAAGGGAACTGTGGCTTTGCAACAGATCAGGGGAAGCCACAACAGCCTAACAGGGTGTGATTTAATTCCAGGGCCTCATAACCACTCCAGGTGGCATCCATGAAAACAGATTTGATAGCAAAAAAATTAACTTTCCAGGCTGACTTTGGGGAAGGTTTATAAATATTCAGCTTGTGACTTGAATTTAATAAAGGATAGAAACTGAGCTGATTTTTCTCTGTTGCCAGTCAAAAAATGAGAGTCCATGCTGGAGAAACTGGATGATGTTCACTGCTTTAGTGGGCTTTGCATTTTGGTTAATTCCAACTGCCCAGCACTCAGCAGAGAAATGCACAAGTACTGACCTTCAAAATGAGCTGCCATCAGCCTCCTTAGGATGCCAGGGGTTTAGGCTCCTGTTTGAAACCCTCTGGTTTGGGGTTCATTCCAGTTCTCTATAGTATTAAATCAGCACTTTTAAAAAAATGTGGACTCATTACATTAGCAGTAATTTTGGATCAATAAAAAGTATCAGTTGTAAGGTCTTGTCATTGATTTTAAACTATGCTTGAGCCATTACTTCATTTTCTTCTCAGCTAGCCAGAATGAGTCGGACTAGCACAGACTCAGATCCATCTCTGCATCCAAACTCAACCAGTATCAGTGCTCACTCTTCTGAGAAGCTGTGGCCAGGAGAAAAAGGTTGTCTCCTGTTGGTAAATGAGGGGCTTTTTTTAAATCAAGAGTTTGTGCTGAGCTCGTGGCATATGAGAACACCTCATCAAAACCAGGCAGGAGTGCCAGCAGTGAATGATGGCCTTTGTGACTATCACTGGGCTCCAGTCTGCTTCTGCTGTGAGTAAGAGGCAGAAACCAACTACTGGAGACATGAAGGAAAGGAAAATAAAACTGTGTATGCAAAAATCTGCCGTGACTTAAACAGAAACCAAGAGAGGGCCCGGCTCAAGCCTGGTTTGCCTCCAGTGGTTTCAGAAAAGCCATTGCTGCAAAGTGAATTCAGCCTAGAGAATGGAGTTTCTAGAAGCAGAGAAACCTGGGCATAAGGGAAAAAAACCATCAGCCAGTGATCGTGTCGTGGTGAGTAATCCCTCTCCTTTTCCTCATCCACAACCACGGTGCCAGACTTGGATGGGAGCCACTGATGCTGTGATGGCAAAGACTGGAGCTGCACCATCCCTGCAGCCACCACACAAGCACGGAAAAGCACAGGGCCTCAGATGGGTGACACTGGAGCCAGACTCATGCCTGTAACCTTTGCTGTCCTGCAGCATTCCAGTATAATCACCCATCTCTTCCTAATTCCCAGCCCTCTTCTCCCGAACTGATGTTGAGTGCTGTCAGACACCACATCAGCCCCATCCTGCATCTTCCCCCAGCTGCTTGCTGTTTGCCAGCTCAGCTGCTCTGCATTTTGGGAGCAAAGCAAAGCAGCCAGGTTGCACCTCCGAGCTGGCTGATCATTCCCAAACCAGCCTTTAGGGACCCTGCTCCACCCAGAGCCACAGGCCAGGCAAGGGCTCTGCAAACACCTTTCCTTCACTGCTCTGGGTGCCACCTCTTCCCACTGTGAGGTGCCCTCCTCTCTGAGAGTGCCAGGAAAGTCTCTTACAAAGCAGAATACGATAGAGTTGATAATCTGGCTTGGTGTAGCTACATTACAGTCTAAAAATGAATGTGTTATTGCATTTATTGACTAAAGATCATTGGTTTAGTACATTAAGAAACCACAGCTTCTAAGGAGTTTCCTATTAATTTGCCTACATTGAGTTTTCCATGATTGCCTCATCGTTTGCTGTTATTTCGTTATGTGCATCCTAGATGAAGGCTTTTAGCACTCAGCCTGAGCTGCATCAAAGTGCTGGCATCTGCCCCAAGAGTTCGTGCAGTGGGGATTGTTGGCAGGCACCCAAGGGTCCAGGGAAACAAGACATCTGAATTATTTTTACGTCCCTTCACAGTTAACCCACAGTTTTACTAAAGCACAGGGTGTGTAACATTCAGGATGGATGCAGGTAACAAAGATGCTCTCATAGCTACTCCAAAGTTCAAGACTCCTTTTTGACTGAAAGAACCACAGACTGTCATCCTCCTTCTCAGGCTCTCCAATAGATTAAGAAGATATTGAGGAAACACTTTGTTTCATCCTCCCTTTCCCTTGCAGAGCTCAAGACGGGGTAGGTGAAATGAGGACCACAGTGGGGAGGAACTCAGTAGAAAACAGAAAAAAATTACACTGGCTTTAGCAATTAAAAATCCATGCCTAGGAAGACATGCAAGGAAGACATTGAGATCAGAGTGGCTGATTTTCCAGAAAACAGAACTAGACACGAACAGATGAGAGGACAGATTACGAATAGCACTGCTCGTTTTCATCTCTGCCAAAAACAACCTCAGTGTTAAGCAACTGAGAGGAGGCTTTCTCTGGGGAGGAGTCCCTGCTCACACTACACCTCCACACATAAAACCACCTCACCTGGCAAATGGAAACACCACAGAAGTCAGGATCATTTCTTCAGCTAGACTATTGACCAAATCTTTGCCATTTGTCTTGAAACGCTGCCTGTGCAACTGATGATCACCCAATAATTACCCACGCTTCTCAAGGCTAACCTTCAAGGAAGGCCACAGCACCACCAAATATGTAGCAGGAGGCTGACTCAGAGGTTCAGACTATTTATCCAGATGTAAAGGATTTCCTACCATGGAGAAACTGCTTTTTATGCACCCTAGATCATGCCCCATTCCTCTTTGTTACCCATTCAGAGATGGGATTTACCACTCTACTTCTGAGCATCTGGTCCACGCAAATCTCAGCCATGAGTCCTACCCTCTAGACTGACAGAGAATAAAAAGAGCCAGCAGGTCAAAAAATAGCAAGAAAAGAAAAGATACAGGTTGAAACAATTAATGAAGAAAATCAGAGATACATATACTGTTAGAGCTGCAGTTTTATACTTTCAAAGCTGTAGTTTGTTGGCTTTCTGAGGGATACAGAGACTGGTGATTTTGAGAATTAAAACGGACTCCAAAAAAGAGCATGCAAAAATCCGAGTTCACAAACATGCGGCATCACTCAGTGCCCTGCCACTCATGGGCTGTCCACCTGCCTGGCTGCGGGGCGAGGAGCTCGGGGGGTCCCCTGCCAGCATTCACAGCATGCAAACTCTGGGCAGTGGGAGATCAAGAAGGTGCATGTTTGCTGCTGAGGAGCAGGGGTGGGGGCAGAGACTCTTCCAGTGCAGGTGTGGAAGTATTTACGCACGAGTAAGACCAGATCTGTGTGTCTGTGTCTATGGCCATGGGTGCACTAAGGGATGCTCGTCGGGAAGTCCCTGAAAACACCTAACAGCTGTCAGCCGGATGAAAAAGATGCAAACCCTGCTCGTACAAAGCCCTGAGCTAAAGCTGTCTGTCCCCCTCGGGGTCTAGGAACAGAACCATTCACAAGGCCAATGTCAACGCTCAGGGGAGCCCGTGTCCCCTGCGTCTGGCGGGACAGGCTGAGATTAGTCCTTCTCTAGCTGCGTAGTAGAGGTGCTAGATAGGCAAGCTGTGGCTTCCAAAGGCCACCAGACTAGGAGAGGTCAATTTGTCACGGTCAGAGAGCCAAAGGAATGGTGACTGAGCAGAGGCAGGAAGCTGGTATTTCTCATGCTACTAACTGGACATTGCTGTACGGTGCAAGTCAATTTGCAAGGATTCCCTGGACCTTGAGGAGGGATGGAGCGATAGGGAGGAAGAGGTCTCTTTAAAAAAAAAAAATTAAAATTTTTCATTTTTCTCTTTTTTTTTCTTTTTTTTTTTTTTTTTATTTTCCATCATTTGTTAAACTCCATTTCCTGGCCTCCTCCCTTGCTGAGCAGACACTGGCTTGGCTCGCCCAGCCCAAATTCCCCATCCTCATCTCTCCGCTTCGTGCGCTCTGCACAACTGGCAGCCAGGGAAGGCTCTAATTTCGGGGCGGGCAGTGGGGAGGCTCTTCCACCTTGTTTTACTCATCTAGTACCTCTATTAAGCAGAGAAGTGATCAGAACGGGTGGTAGCAGGGTAGAGGGAGAATGAGCCGTGCAGCTTTTGATTAGTTTCGTGCGACGCATTTCCCGTGGTACCTAGAGTTTCCTGAGCAGCATCCGCATAGTGACTCTCTGCACGGTTTGCTCTTACTGGAAATGAGGGGAGAGTAAAAATTAGACCTGGAAGCAAATGCCAGACAGGAAACTTTTGATTACGGACTCTAGGTTTAAAAGACAGGTGTTTTGAGGGCCGGGTTCATGACAGGATTGTTCTGTTTGAGTGTTCAGTG
This sequence comes from Melanocharis versteri, assembly GCA_013397845.1. Classification (NCBI taxonomy): domain Eukaryota; kingdom Metazoa; phylum Chordata; class Aves; order Passeriformes; family Melanocharitidae; genus Melanocharis; species Melanocharis versteri. The sequence continues at coordinate 358,665 of VZTG01007555.1, read as the reverse complement.
AGGAAAAAAATAAAAAATCAAGAGGGTTTCTGAAATTTGTTTCACTGTGGTCAGTAAATTTAATTATTAGACATGAGGCATTCTGCTCATTGAGGTGGTGGCATCAGTTTATCTACAATTAACTGCAGGAATATTTTTCATCTGTATTGGAAAAAAAAATACTCTGTTCTTCCTCTAAATATATAAAAAACCCCACAAGTTTTTTTCAAATTGTGTAAACCATGGAAAGCCAATACTTTTGTCCAATAACATCCAAAAAGCTCAAATTTCCTCTTTTTTTTTTCCCAAAAAAACCCCACTCACAAAGAGAGCTAGTTAATCTGTGAATTATTTGCACTTTTCATAAGAGAAATATCATTATATTAAGCCTGGCATTAAAAAAAACAAAAATAGATAAAAAACAGGGTGTGGTGCAGCCCCTTATGGGAAGGGAGTTGAACATCTGTGTTCACACATCTGGTTTCCATAATGCTTTTTGGAGAGGCCCTACCACTTCTGGGGAGTTGCTGACTTTGAGGAGGCACCACCACAGCTCCATCCCAAAGGGCTGCTCAGGCACTGCCCTGCCAGGAGATCCCCACCAGCACAGGGTCCTCCATGCCATGGAGCAGCCCTCTACCTGTGCAAGGGGAATGACGTGGCCCCATCACCCCACCAGGCCACCAACCACCAGCAGGCAGCTCCTGCCGAATTCACGGGCAAATGGAAAGGCTGGAGGGTATCAAACCCCAGCCTCACTTTACACTTGAGTTGAGTGATCAGAGGAGCTCACGGGCACAGAACCCCATGCAAGCTCAGCCGACACCACCCTTGGCGTCCTGGGGACTCCTCAGCTGCCCACAACGGGTCCCTGCATGCCCAGGTAGCCCCAGGGGCCGGTGGTGCTAGCAGGGCTGTCCTGGAGCTGGCGTGGGAGTGGGATACTGAGCATGCAGAGCCTCAGGGAGATGCGTGGGTTTCTCTCCTCTCAGTCTCCTCTGCAGTCCCTCCAGAAAGATGCAGTTCCTTCCGTGCAAATAATCCGCTCCCCTGAAGGCAACTGATTATTGCCAGATTACTGTCAGTCCCAGCATGAGTCTCTGACACCAGTTAAATTGGTTAGAAGGCCAAACACCAGCCCAGGCTCATGTGGCCCGTGGGGTTCCTATGACTGGCCCCGGCTCCCACGGGCAGTAGAGGCTCAGGACACCTCGCACATCCTTGGCTGGATGAGCAGGGGCCCGCTGAGTCAACCAAAGGCATCCTCCAGTGCGTACAAAAGCCTTAATCACACCCCTGAACGGAGATCTCGGGGTTGTGTGCATCTCAGACAGACATATACACACACTGAGAGAGAGATACGCACACAGATATACACACACGGTACGAGGGACCCCGCCCAGCATCCACCCAGTGCACGGCCAAGGTCCTGCTGAGCTCACCAGGGTCAAGGACAAACCACAGCTGAGAGCAGCCTTCCAAAGAGGTTCCTCTCATTACCTGCAGCACTGAACTCATGCTGGACAAAGTAATCTGAGTTTTAGCTTCCCACTTCCCTGGAATCCTTCTGTTTCTTTTTCTCTGATATGAATGTGTTATTATGATAATTTGGTTCATTAATTTTTAGCTTTTCACCCGATTGTGTTTTGGAACATGCAAGAGGAAGAAATGTGGTTGTGGATGCCTTCAGATGTTTCTCAAGCCATCTGTTAAAGAGCATCTGAAGCCCACATTTCATACAGGAGGCTCCATAGCCCTGGACAACCACGTGTCTGTCTTTTTGACATTACAATCCAAGCAAAACAAACAGAAATGAGATGCCACAGCTAATTTCCAGCCTGATTAACAGAAGAGTGACCACCCCCCATTACCACTCTGATCTGCTGGCTTTCTGCAGCAGGAGGGGTGAGAAAAGCCCCAGTGCAGAGCAGGCCCCCTTCCCGGGGAATATGAGGGACAGTGGACTTGTATTTGGACCCTGCACGGCAGCAGAGTGGTCTCAGAGGTGGGATGGTCCCCAGGCAGCACAGCCAGCCTGGGGAGGAGCAGGGGCACTGCTCAGCCAGGGCAGGGGCAGGGTGGACACAACACCCAAAGTGAGGGGCAACAGGAGGCTCTGAAAGCGTTTGCTTTTTAAAGGCAGGAAAACAAAAAGGGGGGGAAGGGTACATAGCGTGTAGGAAAAGGCCAGCATCTCTTCTGCTCATCACAGCCTGGGCTCCACCTCTGGGGGAGGTGAGCTCCTGGCCCCCAAGCAGGTCAGCACTGAGCACTCAGATATGGATGCAGACAAGCTCGTGGTGGAAAAACAAGGCAGAAACCATAGAGAAAGGACGTAACCTGTCTCTCAGATCAGCTGTCCCATTTTATGCCGAGACTAAATCAAAAGCTACCCAAGAGAAACTCCAAGTGTCCCCGAGCCTCTGCCACGGTGACTCCATCACCTCCTCACGTCCTCCCAGCCCGGGCAGCAGCTCTCCCAGTGCTGTGTGGGCAGAAATCAGCACAGCCACAGCAGCACTGGGGTCACTGGCAGAATGCTTGGGATGCTCCCTGACCTCACAAGGCAACGTTTGTCCTGCACAGCACAATTCCAAGTGCCGTGTCAGCATCCCTTCCCTAAATCCAAATATATAAAGGTGAAAAATAGTGAAAAAGCTCCTTCTGTTCCATTTGCTGCAAGGGCTTTGTGGTGTATCGGTTATGGAAAGAAGGAGATAGGAAATCAGCCACTCCCTACACATCACTAAAACACTAAAACAGGAGGAAGATCCAGCTACCTCCAGGTGTAAGACTATATTTCCTTACAGCGATGGAAATGCAAAGTGGCAAATCCTTTCCCAGCTGAAGCAGTAAAAGTGTGGAGCTGGGGTCTGCTAAGAGAGACGATTCATCCCCAGGAGCTTCCTGAGTGAGGCATCATCAGCAAGTGGGTGATTAACTGTCAGGTGGGCAGAGAAACAGGATGAGTTCTCTTTTCGAAGGGCAGGATGACACACTGAGCATCACCGGGAGGCTGCTGGAAATTAGAGTGGGTGGAAGATTTTGGGATGTGAATGTAAAAGACCCAGAAAATTTTACTGGGGGGAAAAAGGCAATTTGGGCCCCCCTGAATGCAAGATTCCTTCCTGAGGTCTGAGACATTGTCAGATGGAAGGGAAAGGACAGTGGGAGCAGGTAGAATTGGTATTGTGCTAACAGAACAGAAGGAAGCAGCTTTGGTGCTGCCATGGCAGCAGAACTGAACGATATGGAATAAACTCTGAAGCTCTGCACAGCAGCTGCAGGCCCTCAGCCTAAGCCCTCCTGGGCTGGGGTTTAGCAACAAAACCCATCGGTGTCACAAGAGACAGATGCACCACAGGAGCAGGAAACAGCACTTGGAAATGACTCTGATGAAGGACCTATATATAGTAAAAAATACTCTGGAAAAGGACAGGGAAGGACTATTTTTACTTCTTTCTGTGACATAAGGTTGAGAAAGTAGAAAATGAACAGGGAAAAACCTGCAACCTCTATGAAGAAATATCATACACAATCTAAGATTGCAAGTAAATAAATATGAACCCTGCAAGACAGGACTGAGATTCAAAAATTAGAAACAAGGCTGGTTACTCAGAAATAAGACTATTTCTTGCGATTGCAGGGATGATGGCTGGTGTGACCCTATAACGGACTGTCAGATCTCAGATTTCCTTGGCTATGCAGCTGACGAGGCTGAACAGGGATTTTGTCTCATTGCACTGTAAGAAATGTGGATTTACCCTTTGATGCATCCAAAGTTTATCACTGGCTGAGGCAGGGCAGCAGAGCAGCCAGATCCTGGGATGAAATTCTAACCCTCCTGATGCCACAGGCAGGTGGCCAAGATTTCAGCCTTGGTCTGCTCCCAGAGAGCCTTTCCTAAGTAATGCTCCCTGCTTTAATAATGCTGGATGGAGGCTGCCTTCACTCGAGCCACACTTAAGACCTCAAGTAGAAAAAAAAAATTAAAAAATCTGGATAGTTGAAACATGATCTTGGAGATTTGGGTTATTTGGCAGGAAAGTAGATGGAGTGCTACAAAGGTTCTGCTTGCAAAGAAAAGCTCAAATGAATGACAGAAAAAAAAAAAAGAGGGAGGGAGAGGGAGAAGGAAGGAAGGAAATATAAAATTTTCCACCCTTTCGTCAGCACTATATCTACCCAGATATCTTTGGTTGGCTTTTATGCCAAGGAAAAATTAGTTTCTGGCCTCTTATAANAAAAAAAAAATTAAAAAATCTGGATAGTTGAAACATGATCTTGGAGATTTGAGTTATTTGGCAGGAAAGTAGATGGAGTGCTACAAAGGTTCTGCTTGCAAAGAAAAGCTCAAATGAATGACAGAAAAAAAAAAGAGGGAGGGAGAGGGAGAAGGAAGGAAGGAAATATAAAATTTTCCACCCTTTCGTCAGCACTATATCTACCCAGATATCTTTGGTTGGCTTTTATGCCAAGGAAAAATTAGTTTCTGGCCTCTTATAAGATAAGAGGCATGGCAGAGAGGTACATCTGCAGAATGCCAGGCTCTAGCTGTACTTCTGAAAAATTTATTCATTGTTTACAAAATTTAGGCTGTAAGCTGTGTTTTGAGGAATGAGATGGAAGATCTGAAAGCCAAGCAGATGATCTCCACTGATCATCAGTTTGTGTCTCATCAGCCAAGAAAAAAAAGAGATTCAGTTCCAGAATTATTTTCCAAAAGAACTGGAAAATACAGGACCAAAAAAAAAATCCCAGAATTAAATACTTCTAAGTGGATGAAGAGTGCCCTAAAAGTATCCCAAACACCAGCCCTGATGCTTTCCCTGGGAGTTGTGAACGGAGAAAAGCTCTACCACCAGTGAGATTTACGGCTGCCCTTGGAAGGTGCTCGCCACGATCCAGAGCACGCTCTGCACCGTGGGCTCGAGGCGTGGAGGGAAGATGGAGCAGGGAATGTGCTTCCTCCCCAGCGAACGGGGTGGACAAAGGGTGTCTCTGCCATGCCACCTCGTGCCGTGCCGTGCCAGAGAGCCCTCCTGTGTCCCACGGAGCAGCGGGTCCGCGCCGCGCCCTGCAGCGACAGGAGCTCAGGAGAAGTGGCTAACGCGGTGACGCGGCGATGGCTTCGTGTTCCCCGTGCCGCCTCTGCCCAGCACGGGTGACAGGGACACGGGCAAAGCATCGCTGCACCTGGGCACGCGTTGAGCCTGCGTTACACCCAGTTACTCAGCTACGACCCCAGCAAGGCAGTAAAATAAAGAAGCGTAAACCCAAGCCCTGCTGTCACCCCCGTGAGTGTCTGCCCGTGCTGCCACCACTCTCCGTACCTCCCCCAGCCTCGCTACCCTGCAGCTCCAGCCCGAGGCAGACTGGAAGGAAGGTATGATTTAAGGTCCAGCATACACGTAGATACATCAGACTGCCACAGCACAGGAAAAGCACGGTAATACCTAGGAATGCTTCCCTCGATGGTGCCACGACATGGTACACACACGCACACACATAGAAATCTACAGGGAATGCATGGGGATGGCGTGTTGGCAGTGATACAGACCTTGGCGATGGTTCAGGCTGCTGCTCTTTCCTTTAAACAGAAGCAATAGTACATTAGCATGGTGTCAGGTGGCAAAAGATGTTGCTGCTTCACTGTTAAAACATAACGAAACGACAATACCAAACAATACAACTAAGTGGAAGTTGTGGACAGAAGAAAGGGAAAGGAGCACTTAATTCCTGGAGTTTCTGGCCCGGACAGAAGATCACTGGAGACTCACACAACCTCAGAGAAGACACATACAATGCACAGGGTTGAAGATTTCATCCCAACTCATCCTTGTGCCTACGCACGACTGAGACACCTGAGGGTCGTGTGATTCGTGTGAGCACAGGAGGACTTCTGTGGGCTCAGAGAGCGGCCCCCTTCCTTTGGAAACGCACTGCCCTCATGCTTCTGCACATGAGGAAGGGTTTGAATGGCTCCCATGACCTTGGTGCATTCGCTTTTCCTCTCTGGCCATCGGGACAGAGCTCATGTCAGATCTCTGAATGCACAGATTCCTGCCGGGTGCTGGGATCGGACATGGGTGGGAAGGAGCATGGACCCCTGCCCTGGTATCCAGACACCTCAGGTGGGGTTTATGCCTCCAGAGCCTTTGGCAGCTACTTTGCCAAAGCAGTTGGCAAAGGCCACAGGGAGGGAGTGGGATGCCACAATCTGTGTTTGCAGTTTCCTATTGAGATCAGAAACTGGATTGCCCTGAAAAATCACTGATGACAAAGTGAGCTGAATGCCTACAAAAGGGAAGCCAGGACACTGCAAGCCCTGAAAAAAGCCCTCACCTTCACTGACCAGGCATCGTGGTGGCATTTCCCTCCAGCAATGAGGAAAACCTGCTCTGCCTTCAGCTGCTCCAATTCACAACTCCTACCCTGGGGAATGGTGTTTAGTGGGGGCCTCGATCAGCCCTGCCCCCTGTGCTTCTCAGCAGACACAGCTCTGCCTCCCCTAACACAGGTGCCCTCTGAGCGTGATGCTGCACCAGCCCTGGCCCTGCCACTGCTCAGCAGCGACCACCGAGACCTGCACAGAGCCCAACCCCTCTCCCTCAGCTAAAGGCAGCAGCCTGGAGGGACTAATAAAAATCTCTTTTCCCCCCTCTGCTTCTCGCTCAGGAAAGCCTGGAGGCCCAGGCTCAGTCTCTAGCTCAAATACTCACATTTTAAAGTTTTCAGGCTGACCCAGGGGTCTATTCTTTGCAGAGGCACACAGCTCAGGGCAGGCCCCATCCCATACCTCCCAGCTGGCCCCGATGCCCACTGGCACCTCTCCATCCCTCCCAGGGTCTTCACACTCCCCCTTCACCAACAGGGCAGCCTTGGCTGCTCAAAAACCCCAAGAATTACCCCTCCCGAGCAGAGGGTGAAGGTGCAGGACTCCCACCCTGCTGGGGGGTTCATGTAAACCTTGGCACAGCCAATTTAGCAAAAATGTCTCACTGCCGCAACCTTGCCTGCTCTCACTGGAGGGAACAGGGAATGAATTAACCCATCGTGGGCCTGAGAGTCCTCTGAGTGTGGTGAGGAGCAGAAAGGTAGAGGAAAACTGGGACCTCTACTTCCATCAGCCCCTTTGAGAGAATGACTTTGCGTTGTCAGTCAAGCACCGTGACATGGCTCCAGAGCCAAGTCAGGCTGAAGGAATTCGTGTAGAGCAAGGGAGGAGGTCACTGAATGACCCATGGGGGACCAGCTGTCAAACCTCTTTCATCTTCAAGGATGTCCATACGCAAAAGGCAGGAAGGAAAAGAAAAAAGGAAAAAAAAGAAAAATATTGCAAAGTGTGTGCGTTCCAAACTCTCTTAACTCTGCTGCTAACCTGAATGTCAGTCCCGACTTGCTCTTCAGGTTCCTCAGGAGCTCCAGCTGGTTCAGAGGAGGGATTAGTCTAGAGGGAGAAAACAAAGAGCATTAATATCCAGACAGAGCTGATTCCAGAGCCTCCTGTCTCGGCAACTTCCCCTGCTGCCCCATCCTTTCAACCAGAACCAGCTTTGTGCCACCAACTGCAGCTGGGGGACAGCTCAGGAAGGATGGAGAGGGGTTTGGCTGCTACTTCCAACAGTGTCCTAAGGCAGAGCAGTGGGGTAAGAGAGAGAAAGTGACAGCAAGAGAGAGAGAGAAACTTGTCTGCACCACTGGATTTTGAACCTCCCCGAAACCAAGCAGCTGCCAGGGTTCCTGGGCAGCCCGGTGGTGTTTTGGCAGAGCTGTGGTCTGGCAGGTTGGCACTGCTAAATGGAGAGAAACTCCAGCTTTGGGGGAAAATAGGAAAACTCAACCCTGCTGCTCTTGGGAATGTGGGAAGACGTGGGAAGGAGCAGCTTGTGGAGCAGAGAGAACAAGGACCTGGGGTTGGAAGCATCCCAGGAGAAATGGCAGTGTGCTCCAGGGTCAAGTTTAACCAATTCCCTACTCTCCACGTCAGGCTTTGCCCCAAAATGAGGCAAAATCTTGTGTCACTGCCTTCCAGGACCACGGGGCTTCCTTCCCTTCTCAGAAGAAAAAAAANNGGGCCTCCCCCCCCTTCTCAAAAAAAAAAAAAAAAAAAAAAAAAAAGAACCTGACAATGGGAATCCTGGTTAAGAATTAAAAATCCAGTAAACAAACGCCCTGTGGCATATCCTGCTTTTCTGCTAAAAGCCATGGAATTAGCTTGGCATTCATTTTTAGGTTCTTCCCTGAGACCCTGGGAGACCAGGACTTACTCCATAAATATTTAACATTGACATTCTCAGCCAGGTTTTCAACCAAGAGAAACATAGGCTGGAGGTGTCAGGGGGAGACTGTAAGAAGTCAGGCTTCTAATAAAATAAAGGGAGAGATATTCATGCCCACATTTTTTCAGCCATGATGAGACCAATAGTTTCACACTTTAACTAAAAGAAAAAACCAACTCAACTGGAAAAGCCTCTTCTCTGCAGGCACAAAACTTATCCTCAAAACCACAGTGGTTCAGCAGAGATTTTGTGTTCACAAGACTGAGGCAATCAGAAAATTTTCCAATTCTAAGTATGGAGAAAAGAATAAAAATAGGCCTGAAAAATTTTGGCTCGGCTCCCCAGTCGCTTCCATGCAGAGAAAAGCACATCCTGATCTGCTGAATTAATGATCCTCTTCATTCCAGACATCAGGAAGAAGCTGACCTTGATGCAGTGGAGCTGTGCATGAGTGCTGGGCTGTCACCTCCCTTCAAACACACCGCAGGGTTTGGAGATGCATTCCAGGATGGGAGAGGTGGTGCGTGAAATCCAGCACAGAGTGTACTCAGCAGGTAATGAAGGGTGCACAACACTTCTTTGGTGAATTAGCTCCTCAGGGAGGTCCATACCCAGCAGAACACAGGACAATTGCCTCACTTTCTCCAGCTGGGATCGCAAATCCAGGGCTCTCACTGGTGCAAGTCTCGGCTGAGGAGCTCATTAGCTCAAAAGACTGAAGGATTCAGGATTCCAAAAGGAACTATTTCTTTTGCATCAGCCCATGGTCTGCAGTGTGCTGAAGGTGGCCACCTTTTGGGCCACCACACATGCTTCCATGAGGAAGTACAGACACACAACAAACACAGAAATTTACCATTTCTGTGGTTGCTTCATGGGCCTGGTACACACGAGGTGGAAATAAGCAGTATTTTACTGAAATAATTGTTATTAAAAATGGGTGAAAACTTATACATATACTTGACGTGAAATTTAATGCTCAGCCTAACCTGTCACTGCAAGAGCAGCTTGGGGAAGAGCTACTGCACCACACCATTGCTCCAGAACCTCAAAAAACAAAAAAAGGCAGAACTCTGCACAGCTCTTGAACTGAGCTTTGCTGTGGAATGCTGGATGCACAGCACCCTGCCCTGGCATCTGCCCAGGGCACAGGGGACACAGGTGCCACCATGCCAGGCGCAGAAGGAACCTCTGGCTGGGGCTCCTCACGTTTTCTCTCTCTCCTCCTGGTCCGTGCGTCACTGGTTAGCAAGGGAAGCGCGTTCCGGTTAAGGGGGAGCTGGGTGAGGAATCTGCACACCACGGGACACACACAGCTCATGCCACCCACCACAGCACCACGTCTGAGCTGCTGCAGGTCCCCCCAGCTGCTTCCGTCACCCCTCCCAGCACAGCACAGAGAAAGGCCGCGCTGACTCCGGGCGCCGGCTCCCACATCCGCGGGGAAAGGCGGATCCGCTGTTCCTGGGAGCACAGGTCACTTTCAAGCGTTAGGGGACAGGAGGGAGGTCATGCCTCGGGCCAGGACGCCACCAGAACCCCACGACACGAGGAGGGCAGCAGCACACGACACGGTGGGAGCTACACAGACACACCACGACACGCACGCGGACACCACGATGATTTTTTTGAACAGTCCCAGGATGAACAGTTAAGGAGACGGTGACAAGGAGATGGGTGCTGGAGTGGGATGGGAACCTAAATGAGCCTCCATGCAGTGCTGGAGTTCCTATGAGCAGCCAATTTCTGCCCTAACCATGACTTTATGTCTCCAACTGGAGCTATGACTGAGGATATTTATGAAGCTTATAAAATACTTCATTACAACAAATGGAACAGAAGTGGCACATTCTTATTCCTCTCCAAGAAGTAGAAAAATGTCTGATTCTCAAAACAGGCTGTTGTTCAGCACAACAGGAAAATATATTCTTAATATTATACTTGCAGTTCATTGATGCAATTTGCTATAAATTAAGCACACAGAGCAGTAAGTGTGATTTACTAAGGCTGTAAAACTTGCATCTGTGAAAACTGGAACCGGGTTTTGAAATCAGACACTAAATCTCATCAGCTCCAGTGGCATTACTGCATCTAGTGAGGATTTAAACTGCTCTAAGAACAGAGCTTGGCCTGCAGTCTTGAAATGCAAGTCATTTATTCCCCATCTTAAAATATTAACTTGACTACACCTTCAGATACCCATCTCATATAAAATACGCCTCTGATTTGCAAATCTACTCCTTTCTGCAGAACCTGAGATAATATTATTTATCATAAATCTTACACAGTCATATCCAGGACTTTGCATTTGGATTGATCCCAAAAGGTTAAGTCCCAGATTGAATAACTGCAGCTAATAACTGCTTAGCTCTAGGTGGGTCTTGCAACTAAAAACTGAAATGGAAAAGTCCTGCTGAGATGAAGCATTCTTTCCCCAAAAATCAGATTGGATTACTCAAAGAAATTAATGATCATATCAGTTTAGCTTCCCAGATCTTTCTCTTCTCCAGGTTTTACCCTCAAAAGCAGGCACAGCTGCTCTGGAGGTTTTATTCTGTGCTGCCACTGATGTGCCCTGTGGTGCCACCACACCAGCAAAGTCAAAGCCAGCCTTACCAGGTGGGCACAACTCCTGCAGCACAGAGCCAGATAAATGACACAATGAAGGATGGGAGAAGAGGGCTGGAGAGAGGGAACACACGGGAGTGAGGGCAGAGGGAAATGGAGGATGAATGGGGATGTTTTCTTGTTAAGCGTTGCATGGACCGGGGGAGGTTGGAAAGACCATCAAGAAATCATCCTTAACAAAGCAAGCTTATCAAGCACGCTCCCATTCTCCTTCCTTACATCATCATTTTGGCAGAGTTTCCCAACACTTGTGTGTACCAATAGCTAAAATGTACATGGAGGTGCGGGGGGTTAGTCTGTAGCAGCAGGAGGGCGCGTCTGCTTTGGGCTTTCACTCATTCCTTGCAAAAAACTCATCTTCAAAGGTTTCTGTCTCTTTTTTTTTGTCTTTTTTTTTTGTATTTTTTTTTTCTTTTTTTTTNCTTTTTTTTTTTTTTTTTTTTTTTAATTCAAGGCTTTGCATGTTACAGTCCCAAATGAAGAACAAGGAGTGACATTGACACACACTTTCAGAGTCACATGCACTTCATACCTGGAGGCACCATACGTTTGCGTTTGCGTGCTTTTCAAGTGTTTTCACCAAAGAAAACCAAAGGGGTAAGAGAAAGAAAAAACAGGGGGGGAAGTTGGGGTGGAGGAGAGGGGAAAAGAAACAGAATAAAGAAAATTAGCATATGAACGAAGTGTGTCCCCAGGAGCAGATGCTGAGGCCAGGCTCACAGGTGAGCACGGGAGCGTGGGCTGAGCTGGCTCCCGCTGTGGCTGGCGCAGGAGCCACGGCACGCCCGTGTCACCCTCGGGGACAGGCAGCTGGCACCTTGCTCCGAGAGCAAATGGGCACTGCAGGGCAGGGAAAGTGTGGGGGCCTCCCAGAGACCTTCCATGGGACAGCCACAGCCCTCGGCCCCACCAGGCAGGGACTCCCTGGGCTGGGCTGCTGACTAGGGCAGGATGTGCCCACGGGTTTGGTTATTTTTTAGTGATGACCAATATATGATTGTAGTTCAGATCAAGGCCCTGCTCTCATGAGTGACAAGAAGAGCAGATTTTTTTCCAATAAATCCAGTGGCTGATGCAGAAGAGGTTATTTATGATGTCTGGGTGCACCAAGCCACTCGTGCATCACAACCCAAAGCACACCTGAAGGCACAGAAGCCTTGTGAATATTTCAAAATTTGGTTCTGCCACACTTCAGATTTAAAGATGAAATCTGGGATTCTCTCAGAGGCCACCATATTTTCCCCCAAACAAGTCAGAGTAGCTCTACTGCAGTGATTGGAGCAATGTTCTGGAGCCATGTGAGCTCCTTCAAGGCATGTGTAACAATTTTCTCATATCAAGCAGCCAAGCCTTTCCAGAGATGCCTTGGGAAGAGAGATGAGCTAAAGGCACAGGCTCCTGCTATGAGGAATAAGCAGCTCAGTGTTGAGCAGAAAGGATGCCGAGCTAGTGGTGACTGCAGATCATCCCCGGGCACCAGGGAGGGGGATTTTGTGTTCCTCCAGCCCACTCCCACACCTGCTGGGCATTGCAGCCACATCTCGGCAGCCAAGGCCTTCAGGGGCTGCTGGGCATGACGTGCTGCTATGGCTGCAGCAGCACCAGGAGCAGCACAGGGCTGCCAGCGCCCGCCAGCTGGCTTGGGGAAGTGGGGAGGCAAGGAGAGATGGTCAGTGTGAGTGATGCAAGCTGCAGCCAGAACATTCAGTAACTCCCTTTCCTTAAAAAAAAAAAAAATCCAATTAATTTATTTGTCAACATTCAAAATATAGTCACTAGGGGTTCACTGACTTTTTGGTAAAAAAAGCAATTTCACTGAGGGCTGAATCCATTGGTGCACTCACAGCTCTCTTGCCCAGGTGATGTTCACTTGATCTGTGCACAAAGAGGAGCTGGGATTTAAGGGAGAAGCTGGGAGGGCAGAGAAATCCATGTCTAAGGAAGCCCAGGGTGACACTGCTGTGTGGGGCTGAGCAGAACCCACAGCAGCAGCCAGCAAAACTGCTACAGCCCTGCTACAAATCTGTCCTGGCTTTTTACTCAAGGTAAGCAGGCTCTTCAAACTACATTTTTTTCTCTTTTTCCTCCCCAGAGTTTCTATTTAGCCTTTTCTGGAGATCTTTAGCTCAGATTTCTTCCTGCATATCAGCTCTGTGGAAATACAGGTTTTAACAAGGGGGTGGGTAACAGGTAATCAAAAGGGTGTCACTGCATGTCTGGCTGCATGGTAAGTTCAGTATTTCAAAGAGCAGTAAAATCTGGCAAAGTCCACTGAAAACAAGCCCTGAGTGCCTGCATTTTGCAGTGGACTTTGGGCCAAGCTCCATCCTCATCCTCTCCAGCAGCTGACCCCAGGCAGTGCTGCAAAGGTACAGCCAGGAGGTCAGGTACTGGGAGGGAGAGTTTCAATGGGTGGCTTTAATGCTATTGGAAAACAGCTTTGTTCTGTTCTGTTGGGTTGTTGTTGTTGTTTTGGGTTTTTTAGACAAAATCTTGAAGTCGGTTCATAAATTTCTAGGGAAAAAGCAACCAGTCAGACACACACTGGAAACAAATCCAATGAAAACTTACTGACCACAACAATGGGACTTCCAACAGGTTTTTATGATGGATTAAGAGGCTGGCTGCTGTGTTTGAAATAGAGGCTAAAGCTTACCCCAGGAAATACATCCAGGCTGTCTGCCTGAGGGCTAGAAGGCACCAGTAACACGGGAAAACAGGAAGGGATTATTCCTGCAGTGGCACAGCCCAGTGCTGGACCACAGCCCTGCGTGGGATCAGGGAGATGGGGCACAGGGAGCCCCATCACGCCCAACAAAACCCCACAGAGCTACAGGAATATCTAACAAACACATCCAACCATTCTACAAACCCCAAGAGCCATGGATAGCCCCTAAAAATACACCAGGGAGGGATGCATGGCCCTGCCCAGGATACAGGGAAGTGTGGGGTGAAAATGAATAGAACATTGTGCATTTTAGCTTCTGAGGAAGCCACCAGGCCCAAAGGGGACATGAAGGACGTGTTGCTTCCCCATGTCCTGGAGGGCTGGGAGGCACGGCAGGGGACTCTGTCCCCAGCTCTGTGAAGCTCCAAATCCCAGGAGGCTGTGAATTTCCACAGCACCGCTCTAACCCGTGTGGTTTCACCTTAAAAACCTGCCTGGTTTTACTGCAGGGAGAGCAAGGCAGATGGGTGCTGCTGACACACTCTGGTGTTCAGCAGCCTCATCCATCATGGTTCCAACGTCATTCCCTGCTTGTGTCAACACGCTGGGACGGAGAAATGAGATACAAGAAATGGGAAAATGCTCCCTGAATCCTGAGGTAGAGTTCCTCCTCTTAGAGATAAAAAAGGGAAAGAAAGGAAAGGAAAGGAGAACTCAGGGAAAATGCACCTGGGAGAGTGCCAGGCTGGTCAGGGGAGGGAGAGAAGTTTGCTGAAAGGCAGAAGGACCATTAGAGACCAGTTGGACCAGCAAGGAGAGCCTGAGAGGGCACGAGGAGCTGCACATGGGGTGAGGGTGGTGTTTACCTATGATCCAGGGCAGCTTGGAGGGAGGTCTTCACACCTGGGCACGGCAACTGTCACAACACAATGCAACTACCAGCAGGCGTGGAGAAATAAAGGTGAAAAGAAGAGCATGTACACACACAAAGACATGGGAAGAAAAAAAAAAACACAAAGCAACAGGGAAATTAAAATCAAGTCAAAAAGAAAAACAATGAAAAAATAAAAAGCAAAAAAAACTCCAAAAGAAAAAGCATATACCAGCCCTTAGGAGCTCGAAATCAACTTTTTCAACCAAAAAAAAAGTAAATAAATAAGCAAAATTATATATCCAGATAACTATGGAGACAGTGGCATCACGAGGAAGGCAGTGGAGGAGGAAGCTGGAGGAGGAGGTACCTGTACATGGGGACGGTGACGGTGCGTTCGTAGTACTGCCAGGTGGAGTGCAGGTCTGTCCGGGACAGGTTGGTGGCATAAAATCTCCAAGCCGCCTGTGCAGGAGAAAACCCAGTGGGATTGTGCACCCAGGCACGGCCAGAACCACCCCTGGGTTTATAAACCTCAGCCAACACCTATGGGATGGATCGAGCATTCTGCCTTCTTGATTTGGTAAGTGACAAATTCGGGGTGGTACCATGACACTCCTGACCACGTGAGCCCAGTTAAAAATGCTGTGGGTCCCAGGAATTCACTACCAGGTTGAGGTCAGGGATGAAATGGGTGTTGTTGCCCATTAAGGAGTGAAAAATGTGGAGAGAGAGGAGCAGGGGAATGTAAAATGACTAATTTCAACCCTCCAAGACGTACACCAAGGCCAGCCTTCTGCACGGATATCTGTTCTCAGAAGAAAATGCTCCCAACTGTACCTTTATATCAGGATAAATATTCTCTTTGAGGAGGAAAAAAGGCTGAAAACAGACTGTCCTAATGCATTTGTCTTGCTGAGCTGGCTGCTTGCTGCATTCCATCCCTTTTCTCTCTAGATTCCCTACCACATATGCTGTTTTCCCATGGTTGATTTCCTGGCATTTATTCCCAGACAAAACCAGTCACCAGCTGCTGTCTCACGCCTTACACACATGGCCCCATTTGTCTCCTCCCCAACTTCTAAAAGCCTACGAAGCCCCCCAAAACCAGTATGATGGAATCACAAGGCTCCTCAAATGTGACACTCACCTGGATCAGGCCCGCTGCTGGGTTTCGCCTCTTCTCAAAGTGTTTTTGTCGATGCTGCTCTTGAACCTTCAGAGCAAACCCCGAACCCAAGATGCCCTGGGGAAGAGAACGACAATTTGCCGCTAGCAGGGGTTTAGTGAAGGTTGGAAGGGACCTTAAAGCTCATCTCATTCCAACCCCCTGCCATGGGCAGGGACACCTTCCACCAGACCAGGTTGCTCCAAGCCCTGTCCAACCTGGCCTTGATGGGGCAGCCACAGCTTCTCTGGGCAACCTGTGCCAGGGCCTCATCACCCTCACAGGGAAGGATTTCTTCCTAATATCCAATCTAAATCTACCCTCTTTCATCTTAGAGTCATTGATTACCTCAAGGAACAGCCCTCTGGGGGAAAAAATGTTTTTTATTGCTTCCACAAATATTTGTGCAGAGCCAAATCTAGAGTTCCCATCCCATTTGCTCCTGCGCACGATGCCCAAGTTGTGGATATTCAAACAGGCTTTCCCTCTTTCTCCCCCATTTTTTGATTCACAAGGCACAGAGCGTCACAGTCTGGAGGTCTCTGCGTGCATCACACTGAAGCTGTGAGAGTGCCACCAGCTCCAGGGGCTGGGGACAAGGCCCAGGCGAGCTCAGCCCCCCCACTCACAGCAGGAAGGGCGAAGAAGGAGACGCCGATGAGAGTGAAGGTCGCCGCCAGCAGCCGCCCGTTCCAGGTCTGCGGATACTTGTCCCCGTAGCCGATGGTGGTGAGAGTGATCTGCAGGGAGGAGAGCAGTGCCCAGCCCTCAGTCAGACAGCCCTAAAACTGAACCAGCGCAGCCAAAACTCCTGCAGCACCCGAGGGGCACATGGAGGGACCGGGTCAGTGCCCGCCCTGAGCTGTCCGAGGCACGGTGCTGCTCAGGGAGCCGGGGGACCAGCGGGGATGGGCAGCTCCACGGGATGCAGAGACACCCCGACACCCGTCCTGCTCACGTGCTGGGTTTTCACACCACTTGGGAGCGTTTTGGTGCCTTTTGCTGTCACAGAGAGAGATGCCATCTGGTGCAGAGGCTGGCGGCAGCTCGGAACCTCCCCCAGGAGGGGTTGTGCCTTCGGCAGGGGAAGCGAACAGGCACCGTTCCCCCAAACTCACTTTCGGCAGCTCAGGAAAGCTGTTTGCATGCATAAAGATCTGCTGCTGTTTATTCCCAATCTTCCCAGCAGTGCCTATCAGCTGGTCTCCACTCCCCTATTTAAAAACAGCCTGTTAGGCTGAGAGGATGAATTATGGCTCCTTCACACCACCTCATTTAGGCATGGGTTTTGTGCTATTGCACTGCAGCAAGAGAGAGCTGGCAAGCTGCTGTCTGTATTTTGGGGAAGGACCTGAGACATTTGTTGGAGACAGAGTCCCCCGTATTTCAAACTGCAGGAGATGACACTTTTTTCCCACTTCAGTCCAGGGACATGACTAGTGGGAAATGCAGGATATTCCCCCGAGGCTTCCAAGAGGATTTGGAGAGCCTGGGACGGGCAGGGCGAGGCAGAGAAGGATGGTCTGACCAGAAACATCTTTGAGACTTCTGATCCCAAAGGCTCTCCCTGTCACACAGCCTCCACGGACAGAGCTGGCCCCAGGGACAGGAGCTGACACCATGCTGATGTGGCATTGGAAACATGCATTCCTTTTAGAATAAAAAATCACTTTTACACAAATGGAAGTAGGATCCCAAAGCACTTTTTAATTGGGCCCACTAAAAGCCTTATCAATTAGATGCTATTTTGACCAAGTGGTTAAAATTGCATCAATGTGGCTAATCCTTACTGAAACACAAAGTCAGAGCAAGACTCTCTCCATAATCACTGCAAAGCTGGTTTACAATATTTTTGTAATTTCTGTAGACAACAACAAGTCTTGGATACACTAAGATCAACGAAGGGATGAGCTTCTGAACCTGAAATTTGATTTATCCCATCTCTCAACATCTGCCTATACTGGACCCATGAGCTGGACTCTGACAAAAACTATTTATTTTAATGAAGCTCAATTTTTTTTCTGAGCTTCTCAGTGGCAAAACAGCCTCAGAAGCAGAAGGGATAAATCTGCCCATGGTTCTCCCCAGACTGAGCTCTAATCTGGGCTGTCACTTTTCCCTCATTGTTTATTTTCTCGTTATGTCAAATTGGGCTTTGTTTTTATTTTTCCATCCTAACTAAGGGGCTTGAAAAGCAATTTACTGCCTCTTTCCCTTTGTTGGAATGGAGGAGCTGCTTGATCAGCCGATTCCTCCCCAAGCCTGTTATTGGGATTTGATCAGATCGGGGATTTTCATTACATGCTTTGTAATCGAGGCCAAACTAGTGATGGAGCAGAAGAACAATAACGCAAGAAGATTAGAACGTCATTAATTCTCTCTTTGTTAATCGGGTAATCCAATAATTCACATGCACACGCACACGCACAGCAAACCACAAGTATTGCCCTTTCAGCAGAGATGTGACGGGGAGTGCTCGCCCCGCTGGAGTCTTTCTGCTACTTAAGCCCTGTTAATTTTCTGAAATTTATTCCAGCTTGTTCAACAGCGCCTTGCCCAAGTGCAATTTCAATAATTAAAGGGCAGCAATACTTGTCAAAACAATGATCAAAGCACCCCGTGGCGTGGGATCTCTCTCTGGCCTGCCTCTGTCACGACAGAGCTCAATCCCACAACTGGGAGCACAGGAGCTCTCGGCTCCCCTGCAGCTCCAGCTAATTCAGAAATGTGATCCCCTAACAATTTCTATGAGGTTTATATAAGAAAAAGAGCTAAATGGAGCAGCCTGAAGCCATTTAATAAAAATGTTAACTAAGCACTCTCTAAGTCGATACCTCACGTATGTGATAGAAGATGGAGGGCTAATGGACATTTTATTTTAATAACCAGCAGCTGCTCTATGGAAATTACTTACCAGACCCCACCAGAGTGCATCTGCGTATGTATCAAAGTGCTCATTTTCTCCCTTCTCGGCCAAGTACACCAGGAAAGAGGCCAGGATGAGGCACAGGAAGCCAATATACCAGGCAGTAATCAGCTCCTGCGAGATCATTAAAAGAAAGAAGAGAATAATTGCAGTCCTGGTGCGCATCTCCAAACGCTGAGTTTCTTGCTTGCTGCCGGATCAGAACTTTCCCTGCATTTGTTTAGGTTTTGGGGCTTTGGCTGGAGATCAGGGATGGCACTTCCTGAGATGGGACCAGGGCTCTGCCAGGCCTGAAGACCAAATCATCCAAACAATCACAGCAAATGGAGAAGGGATTGTTAAGAGCTCCATTTTTGCAAGAACTGGAACTGAGACTTTTAAAACTCTTGTATTTCCCCAGTTCACACAGGGAAGTGGAGTTGAAACTGAAATAGGAACCCCCAGATCCCTGGAGATTCTACCGTGGGAGACGTCCAATCCACTAAACAAGGAGGATCTGTGAAGTTGGGGTCTGGATGGACTATCCCCCAGTTGCAGGGAAGTTTTCATCCATAATTCACAGGAGTGATTATTTTTGGATTAGGTTAGTGCAAGGGTGGACAAAAGAGACCCACAAATTTCCTACGATTTTTACACAGTGCTGGAGAAGCTGGCTGAGCTTCTCTGGGGAAAAGAAAGTGAAGGAAGCAGAAGAAAGGTTAAAATCATAAATACAGCACCAGGAAACAAAAAATCACCCACAAACTCTTCCCAAACAGATCCCCTTACACCAGGGATTGGTTCCATGACTGGAATCTCTCTCTTCCTTCCCTCTCGGAGCACTCCATCAGACCCTGTGTCTCTGACTGTGCTGCTCCCCTGTGTTACCTACGGTGTCCTTCCCATCTCCCCGGGCCTGGACGACCTCTGGGACGGAGAGCTGAACCAAAGCAGTGCCTCTGGTGGGGATGACACAAAGAGCAGCCCCACGTCCTTGCCTGGGCCTTGCTCACCTTGCTGTGTGCGTAGACCACAGAGCCCAGGAGCTTCCAGGTGCCGCCGCGCCGGTCCATGCGGATCATGCGCAGGATCTGCAGGAACCTCAAACTCCTGAGCGCCGAGGTGGCAAAGACGTTCCCTTGGGAGCCCGCCGCCAGCACGGCGATGGATGCGATCAGCACCATGATGTCTGCAGGAACACAGGGCAGGGAAAGGTGAGGAAGCGCTGCCGGATCACCACCGAAGGGAATGGCATTGCCACTGCCTCGGGCTGGGTGGGACAGGGATCTCCCACACTTGTACCCTGTACTGGAGGGACATAGCACTAATCTGACACGGGATGAAAGGAGCCACTGCACACCTCGTGGAAACATCCTGGTTTCCTTCTCCACACTCATCATTCCCATAGAAAATGTGTCAAATGCTGCAAAGGCTGAATTTTGATCTGGTTCAGTGTTAACGCTGGATTAAATCATTGCCAAAGGCCCCTTCCTTCATCTGCCATAGCTGCCTGTTACAAAGAGCAGGGAATTCCCCCATCTAAACCGGGAATGAAAATCTATACATCCTCCATAGGAATCCTAAGGTGCTTAAGGACAAAGAAAGTCCAAGAAATAGGCCAAGAAAAAAAGTCTTGCTCAATATATATCAAGATCCCATAAACCTCCCTCTTCCCTGATTTGTTACACAAATTTTATAGAAGTGTTTTTCTGTGGAATAAACTGAAATCCTGCATATGACCATTGCCAACTCCCAGACAGTCAAAGGCAGTGTCCATAGCAAAGGGCACAGCCACTCTGTTCATTTCTAAACCCAGAAAATATCACTGCTGTGCCCAGATGGCCCCTCTCACAGGAGACTCGCTGAGCACTTTACAAACAATAATTAATTAAGTCTCACAAGTCCCTTGTGAGGCAGCTCATCAGCACCAGGCAAGGCAAAGTGAGACACGGAGTTTCAATGACTTGGGAACAATTTGGTGTGGAGGTTGGACGCAGGATTGCAGGATTCCAGTTCCTGTGCTCAGCTTCTCCTGGCTAAACCCTGTTTCTGTGGCTGTGGACAGCTGTCAGTGATGCCTGAGGTATGCAGGGCACTGGGATGGCTCCCAGGTCAGCAGAAAACAGGGAGAGCCCTGTGATGAATAACAAAAAGCATGGCCATGGATTAGCACTTCTGGCTTTGGGTTTTGTCCTTTCTCAAGGTGACCATGAAGCAGCTGAAGTTTAACCCTCAAAATACGTGCAAGACACTGGAGCACCATCCAAGCAGGTGCTTGGAATGGCCATCCTGGATTGGGAAATCTCACGCGGGGACTCAGCTCTTACCGATGACACAGAAAGGCTTGCGGGCAAATTTCAACCTTCCCCTCCAGCCCCGGTATCGGCAGCAGCAGCCAGCAGCCCAGATCCGCACAAAGTACTCCACCCCAAACACCACGATGGTGACGATTTCCTGCGAGGGGGACAGTGCCATTAGTCAGGAAAGAAGGATGATGGAGAGCACGCTCCGGAACCCAGGAGAAACCCACAACCTCAGAAAAATGCACCTCAGAAAATACATCAGCGAGCTGTCTGCAACACAGAGCCCAGGCTTGAAAGATCATCAGATCTCTGCTTCTGTGTCTTCCCTCCCCCTCCCCAGGGTGGTGAGAGGTGCTGCACGTTGTAGTCATGAACTGGAGTTTTACACCTCCTCATACTGTGCTTGTTCCCCCATCACAGGGCTGATGAACATTTTGCTGTCTCCCTACCACCAGTCTCCAGGACTCAACTCAGTTAACGCTGAGGGAAGAGCAGAGATGGGAATCACTGAACGGGAATAGTCCTAGAGGATGACAAAAGGGGATTTCAGCTTTTTCCCTAGAAAACTGGCCTGGTTGCCTGCATGTGCTGGGCAACCTGGTGCAGGAGTGGTGCAGATCCTCCATCCCTTGATGCCACACAAGCTCTTTCCATCTATTTCCATCTCCACCTGAATATCCCATGCATGCTCCCTTCCATCTGAGATCTTGTCTCACCTTTCTCATGTGTCAAACCTGGTGAAGCCCTAATTAGTCTGCAGCACCTTTTGCTTTGACGTAGGGCAGGAATGGGCAAGAGGAAAACAGACAAAAGGAGAGGAGACAGGTGAATCCGGCAACCCCGGATTTTTTCCTAAATTTTTCCCATTTCTAACCCACAGGCCCCAATGGGCCCCTCTCACAAGTGACAGCTTAAATTCTTGCCTCAAACACACCCAGTCTCAGGGGTTTGTGTAGTTCTGACTTTATTTTAATATCTCACTGTCAGCCCCCACTCACCAGGATGTAAAGGGCCCCTTCTGAGCTGTTCTGGTACTCATCAATGGTCGAGAAGACAGACAGCACCAGGCAGGAGAACACTAGTAGAAAACTACAGAACAAAAAAAAAGAGAGTGAGAAGGTCAGTCTTAACGGCATTAAATTTTCATCCTCATCCAGCTAACTCAGAGATCAATTCTGGATATTTTTCTCTCTGGGTATACTGCACTGCTGCTACACCACCATAGAAAAAGTGTAAGTCAAGTGCCCAGTTCTGCTAACTGGAAGGGTTATGTGTGGATGGACCCACTGGACTGTTCCCAGTTTGGCCAGTGCCAATCCAGTTCCCCTTCCAGCTGGCAGCTCTGATCGTATTTTTTCCCTAAGGAAGTGCCATCTCTTTCAGCAACATGCATCCAAAAGCATCCAAAGGAGCAGGAACATTTCTGACTGGGATAAGAGGAGAGCAGAACGGCTGAGGAGCAGGAGCATGGGCTGAGCATGAGCTCCACTCATGCTCTACTTATGCATTTACATCCTCAAAAGCTCACACAGAAGTGGTGCTGCAATTCTTGCCAGAGTAGGACATTTTTGGGTGGATTTAATGTTCCTTTCTCAGGCAGGTACTCCACATCAACTCCTCGCTGCCTGGAAAGGCTGGTGACTTTTTGGGTTTGTTGGAGCATCCCTGCAAGGTGAGTGATTGTTACTCTGCTCTTCAGTGGCCAGACATGGGACAGAGGAGGGGTTTGGTCCAACCCAAGGAAATGCGATTTTGGTGCTGTTGGCACTGGGGAGGGAGCTGGGCTCGTCTCTGTCCCAGCCCTTCAGGGACAAAAGAAGCCTCATCCTGCCATAAGCTGCAGGGATACAACTTCGATATCAGCTCTCTCAGTCTCTAATTTACCACAAAAACGGGGAGATGTTTAAACCCCAGCGTGCACCCAGGTCTCTCTGACATCTACATCCGCAGGCAGCCTCCCAAAAGCAGCCTGGGCAGTGCCAGCCCAGCCTGTCACTCACTGCCTGCCCCCATCACAGCTGCCCAGTGCTGGGTGTTCTGATGCAAATCAAAGGGCACCGAATGAGTGACAGGAGCTCGACTCTCTTCTGACACTCAGCGCCTGAATCCGCAGCTGCCGAGGTGTCCTGGCATCTGCTCAAGGATGGAGGCTTCCACCCCTGCCCACTGCTTGCTCCAACAAAAGCAGGGAAATTAATTTACTCGGGATCGATTTACTAATACAATAAAGTAGGCCAGCGCAAGGAGAAACTAAAAGCTGCATTCTTTAAGAGCATTAAATAATTCATCTGTCTGACTTTGTCTCACATTCCTACAAACTGCATTGTGAATATTTATAAGGTTTGGTTCTGCTGGTGGGGGCTGTTGCATTTTGATGAATAAAGAAAAGGAGCTTCACACCACCGGGTCGTGCTTGTGGCTTTGCAGTGACCATTAATGTCACAGTAACAAGTAAAAATAGGGAGATTTGCAGTATTTATTCGAACCACAGGCTGCAACGTGGTGGTGAGGTAAGGACTGCTGGAGGTAAGGGACCTTCAGAGCCATCTCAGCCAAGGCTGAGCTTTATCAGCCGCAAGATGAATCCAGCACCGAGCAGATAAGGATAACTGCCTGATTCCTCACTGCAAGTTTCCCCTCCTCACACCAGGTTTGGTGTGCAGACACCTGAAACAGCCTCAGGAGAGGAAGAAAACCTCACTTGCAATCCCACTCGTGATGTCCATCAACGTCTTGCCTAGGTCCCACTTCAATATCTTTCCTCCTCAAGCTGGTCTTTTAAAACCCTAGCCATAAACAACCCCACCACAACCTGCCCTGCAGTCAGACGGACTCCATCCATCCCAGCATCCTCCAAATGGCTGGGGCCATGCCCTAGGAGCTGGAGAAGGGGCCCCACTGCTGCTCACACCATGGCAGGGGGAGCAGAATCCCACACTCCAGGAGAGAAGGAGTTTTAACTGGGTCAGGCAGCCCCACTCCTGGGATGGCCCAGATTTTGCTGCAAACTTCTATGCTGAAGTGAGAAACAAATGAATAATCAATGAGAGAAGAAAGAGGAAAAAAAACAACAACAAAAAAGATAATGGAAAGGGATCAAGGGAAAAGAGAATTCTACATTTTCTGATTAAAGAAGTAGGATGCGAGTTTTATTTATTTTTGTGACCAAACATCACTGTAAAGTGCCTGAGGAAGAGCTGAAAGCAAAGTGCCAATATCAGAGCAGGCTTTAACACTGTGTTTGCTCAGTTGTTCACCTTGGATGGATCCAGAATGAAGCCACTCTCAAATGATGAGTCCTGGCAGGGACACATGCCACAAAGAAAAGAGGATTCCTGTGTGTTAGGTTGTCACTAGACAGATATCGATGGGACAGGGGAAGAAAAAAGGAATAGAAATTACGTTATCACTCCAAATCCCAAGGATGGATTGTGCAAGCCATGGTTATGGGGAGAGCTGGGCAGCTCCAGGTGCTACTGGAGCAGTTGGACACCTGGGTGCTGCTTCTCCCCCTTCCAGCATATCCCTGCAGCCTCATCCCCGGCCTCCCTGCACTCCTCAGCTCCCCAGGGCCAGCTCAGAGCTCCTGTAATTTCCATTCTGGGCTCCCCAGGGCTTCCATTGCCAGGGAGACCTGATGCAGATCAGGCTGGCAGGGCCAGCATTAATTACAGCACTGCTGAGCACGGGAGGCAGCAGGGAATGCACCAGCTTCTCCAGCGGAGCATGGGAGATCCATGGCCAAATCCCACAGGGACAGAAACCTCCCCCTGGCTCAGTCCCAACGGGTAAGGAATCTCCCTGTCCCAGCCTCCAGGTAAGGAGCAGCCCTGCCAGCAAGGGATGCAGGCTCTGGCTCAGCACAGGTTGAGCTGCACACGCATCCCAAAATAGCTCCACGGTGATGCACAGCTTCTCTGCCTGACCCTGTGTCCCACCAACCTCTGCGGGGCTGGAAAAGGAGACAGAGAATGACACTTTTCTGCAAGGAAACTGTGTGTTGGGGTTGAGGTCTGCATGGCTCCTGGGAGGCTTTGAGGGATCTGCAGATCCCCTTTGGACAGAGGAGGGGAAGAGGGAAGCTGAGAGGTACGTGCACATCGGGGCATGTATCCTCTGAGCTGTCACAGAGGGAGGGCAGTGGGCAACAGGAAGCTGGACTCTGCTTTAATTCCACCTAATCTACCCAGACAGATCAGGAAAGGGCTTCAGATAATAATGGATAGCAAAGGAAAGGGAAATAAGCCAATAAATAGTGTAGCAGTTGGGATGAATCTAATTTTTAAAGCTACATATCTAATGAAAGCAAATTACGTCTGCAGCCTGACTCTGGGAAATGTTAATGTGCAATAAGGAACATTAATTAGGTCCCACCTAATGATTTTTACATTAAAGATGCCAATTCTGCTTAGAGCATTGGGGAGGACAATATCCTCCTCCTGAGCAGACTAGTCCTGCCCGATGCATGGCTGGAGTCAGCGCCAGCATCCCCAAAACTCCGGGCAGGATTCAGGCTGGTTTGGGATCACTGTCTCCTCTCAGAGTGATGGGAAGCAGAAATCAGTCTCCAGCCTGCTGGAGAAGGACACCTCATTGCATTTTCTCACCCACCACCCATTCCTGCAGGCCCCCAGCACCTTCTGCTGCTCCGACATCCCCCACGCCTGTTGCTGAGACCTTTAAGCTCAGCCAAGACTCAGCTGTGCAAATCTGACTGCTGCTAATACCAGTAAATCCAAAGACCTCCAAAGTCTGACTTTACATCCAAAGGTTATGTTGACTTAAAACACCCGTGCAAGCTTCTTATTACAATTTTTAAATCCCAGCACAAAATCTGCATAGCCAGATTTCATATCCACTGTGCTTCAGGTTAGCAACAGAAAAAGGAACGACTGAACTCCCCCTTGGAAATAAAAATACTTAAAATGGCATGAAACAGGAAAGCTTGTCCTTCTCTTTTTTTTTTTCCCTCCTCAGTGAAAGCACATGATGGAATCATAAAGCTTCTCAGGTTAATCATCTAATTTGCCTTCCAAAAGAAACCCCCTTAGAATCTACATGCCCATTTACATAAGAATTTTAAAAGGCCTCCAAATTTATTCCTGAAATACTCATATTCAAATAACATTCACTGACATTCAGAAACGTTGGGGTTCCTCTGATGGAGCACCACTAATTAGCAACTGGATTCCTGGATGTGATGGAGATGGAGGTGACAGAAGCTTGTAACAAGCCACTGTGCTTGTTGTCCACTTTGATGGCTTTCCCTGGAATTAATAATTTGTTTAATTAGAAGGGGCAAAGCTGGAAAGGAAGGAGTATTTCACTACAGGCATTTGAGAGCTGCACAATGAAAAGCAACTTAAACCATTTAAAACACTTGAAAATTACTTTGGGGATGTAAATATGGCATTGATAATTGTGCTAAAACAAAACTGACGTGCTTATGTGCAATCCAGCTGCAATCCCAGTAAATCCACTTGCTGTGGGCTCTGTAAAACGCTGCAGTTCAAGTACCTAAAACTTTGATGTAAATCAAAGGCCAGGAAAATACAGAAATGACAATCAGTGAAGGTGAAAGAGCATCCACAGCAAAGAGAAACACATATTGGCAAATGCCTTTTAGCGCTCAGAGAGCCTCAAAATCAGAATGGGAGTATTTGCAGCTCAATTTAAACCTCCATTGAGTCAGAAGCAAAATGCTGAGAAAGCCACGACTTCTGCAGGGATAAAGACTTTGTCGTATGGCACCTACCCTTAGCCAGGAGCATCCGTCATCTTTATTCATGTAAGCAATCCTGCTGTGACTTGCAACCTGGCTGCTCATTTCCAAGGCTGAATAGAAGCCTAAATACCTCACTCCGGGTTCCCACATCCCTCGGTCTCAGCCAAAATCATCTCCCAAGGCAAATTCTGTCACTAGAAGAGCTGGAAATAGAAGTGGAGAGTCCTGCCTTTTGGTGCTGTGCCTTAATAAATGCTCTCCTTCCCAAAAATGACTCCTGATGGCTGCTCACTCGCCTCAGGTTTGGCCATGCCCAGCCCCATCCTCTGTCCTGAGATTCTGCTCCTTGGATGAGCCTGGAGGATCCCTGAGCATCCATGCAGGTAGGAGACATCGTTTGTGGTAAACACACTGGCTGGCTCCAAGGCAGGGATTGTCATGGTTTATAAACTTTTTAATAAACCATTATCAAAGGCCTGTCTGGGACAACATTTACAGCTCCTGTGCATTCTCAGGGCACTCAGGTGATGCCTAGCAGCGTTGATAAGAACCCCCCTGCTCGTACAAAGCCATAAAGAGCACTAAGGACTGTGGTGTGAACTGCAGAATGGTTTGGGTTGAAAAGGACCTTAAAAATCACTTAATTCCAAGTCCCGGCCTTGAGGCTGACACCTTCCACTGGAGCCTGTGGTCTAAATGGAGCACTGGAGCATCTCCAGAGGACCAGAGCACCATTCCAGGGAAGGCTGTGGTGTGCACAGTGAGGCTTTAGATGGTGTGCTGGGAGCTGAGAATTCATCAGGCTGCAAAGAAACAGCACTTAGAGATCCATGTTAAAGGTCTGGCACAGGGATGGGAAGGAAAATCATAGAATGATTTAGGTTGAAAAAGCCCTGCAGGATCTTTGAGGCCAGCCCTTTCCCAGCACTGCCAAGGCCACCACTAAACCATGTCCCCAAGTGCCACATCTACACACCTGTGAAATCCCCCTATAAGAGCATGGCAAAGTGGCACAACCAAGCCACAAGAAAACTTCTTCCCCTGCCTTCCTTCAGTTCAGGCAGCACACTTCTCAGAAATAAGAGCAGAATATGGGTTCAAATACATTTTCTCCTTCAACACCTATCACTTATGAAACCAGTTTCCACTCCAAGAGCTCCACCAGCCTTTTGCCCTTGCTTGTAACAGGAGTGCCAGAGTCCTGATCCAAACCCATGGACTGCAGGAATCTGACCTGAAATTGGGTTTGCACGACGTAACTTGTCCCTAGCCCAGCAAAGGATCGTGTATCTTCACACTTAGGAGCAAGAGTGAGCTTAAGAGCTTTTCTGGATTGAAGCCTCAAAGAACAAAAGCCGTCTGGAAATGCCAGGGAATGGAGATCAAGATCTGAACGCTTACAGTGGGAAAAGGAGTTAAACATAAGGAATTGCTTGGGTTTTTTACAGGCTAGCTCTAATCATTTAACTTAGGCTGAATAAAAGCCTTATTAATAATAATGACTGCATGCAAAGTTCTAGCTCCAGTGTTCCGCTTTGTCCTCACCCGGAATGAATCACTTGGAAATGCTTGTCTGCGTATTCTCCTCGCCCTGCACACGCAGCCTCAGAGGAGCCAGATGTCTGGAGGAAAACCCAAAGTATTAATCAAGCCCGTGCACCTGCCAGAAGAGTCTGTTCCTGCTGGGATCCAGCTCTGCCGGGCTGAGGCTTTCTTTCAAAAAATTTGGTGGGGAGAAATATATTCATGCAGCTGCAGAAATGGTTCATGGGAGAGAATCCTAAAGCCCACGGTGCAATTACAGTGCATTGGGAGGTAAATTAAGAGTATAAAATGTTGGACATTTAAGTAATTCTTAAAATGTCTGTGCAGGCATTTATTCAGATCATGTTCATTGATTTTAATATGAGGGAAAGTTGCTGTCTCATGCAATACCCATATTATTCAGATTGAAATCTGAGCACTGCCTCTCTTTCATCCCACAGGGTATTCCCCCAAAAGAGCCTCCGCTTCCTCCCCACCCTGGAGAAATCATTGCTAGTGAGCACAGGAATACAAATCTTCCTGATCCAACCTTTATCCCTATATGAAGATCAAGTTATTTCTGTTTCTTAAGCCTTGCTTTTCCACAACACCTCAAGAAAAATAAATTTCAGAAGCCAATGAAATGCTGCATGGCTGGAGCATGCAGCAATTAAAATTCCTCTTGCTGAGGTCAAGCTCCTCTGACTGACCTGGGCAAGTCACTCGATCTGACTTAAGTGAGCTCTAAAACTGGGTTAAAAGAAAGCTGTCCCTATAAAATGTAATGCTGCATCTCATCTAAACATTCCTCGAGGGAATGTGATATACAAAAATAGGCTCTGGTCTAATTGCAGATAGGAAGATTGTCTCCAATCGGGCTGGTTCCCGGGCAGACAGGAATAGTAGCCAGTTTTTCAAAGGTCTGTCCCAGAAGCAGCGATTCAGCTGGAGCCTGAGGTTTCCTGCCCACGAAGGACGAGCTCCATCCCCCTGAGCTGCTTCAGCTCCACTTCCCCATCTCTGACTTTGCACTAGCTCTGCAGCACCATGAATTCCAGCACCCCAGATATGAAAGTCTTTGCTGAGAGCATCCACAGGGAGCTGCTGGCACAGGGGTTCAGCAGCTCTCAGCAGCCACCTGAGCTGTCCCAGACCCACAGAAGGCAACTAAAAATCTTTGTGTTGCCTTTAAAAACCTCAGTTTCCCCATGGGTGAGGCCCTTGGCTTGTGCTCCTGTAAAAGCAGGACCCCAGAACTGCTGCTCCTGGGCTCCCTCCCAGCCAAGAGTGAAGGAGAATGGCCGAGATACTGGCAATTTTGAAGGCACTCAGATGCCCCAGTCACTTCCCAGGATCCATCCCCAGCTTCATTCCTCGACAATTAGAAGACAAGGATGTGGTTTCTGAGGACCAAAGGCTAATGGATAACACCAAATTGTAAAATGCAAGGATTACCAAAGCCCTGCTAATTTCATTTGCTCATTCGTTTGTTTAATTAACGAAGTCTTGGGGAAAATAAGGACGTATTTGCAAACTGCCCATATAATATGTCTAAGATTTGGTAATTTTAACATCTGCTTGATTTTACCTCTCTTGTCCCAGGTAGCGAGCAGGAGCTCACAGCCAAGGTGCAAAAGAATTGGCTCACAGGCTTTTGATTTCAGTCCCCAAAAGATTATGACCCCCAAACAGCGTAAAAAAAAAGTAACCCAAGGAATAACAGGAATGCCACAATAATCAGGATTGATGTTCCCTCTCACCCACTCTAGTGCAAATCAGGAATAATGCCCTGAAAGCCAAGGGGGCTGCACTGCCACAGGAGAGGCTCCAGCTCAGCTGGGTCCAAAATCTGTGATGCCTGAGAGACACCTGAGTTCGGCACAAGAAAAAATGCAGCATTAGGTCCAGCGCCAGAAATAAAAGGCCAGTGGTCAGTCTTGGAGCTCTGCATCCCTTCCCCACGCTGGCAGGATTTCATGATCCCCTACGGCAGAGGTGGCAGAACACGGCCCTGGTGCTTCTCACATCTGTGAAGCTGCTTCTGTCCGGACGGGAACATTTTTTCCGGGAGCAGCACCTGGGCCATGCAGACAGGCAGCCCAGAGGAGCTGTCCAGGGTGAAGGGATGCAAAACAAACTTGGATCTCTGAAAAGCTCAGCATTAAGAACACAGTGCTCTTTAGCCCTAAAAAACTGCTGAACCAGCCCAGTTATGCCGCAGGGAGGGGAGAACATCACACCAGCTGCCAGTCAATCCCTGCTTAACCTCACCACTAACAGAAGTATTTTGAATCTCCCAGAAGCGGCAGCTCCGAATTCGAAAGTCCTTTTCCACCTTTTCCTCTCCATCAGCAAAGTTTCCCTGAGCAGTAGCCAGATTTGTGCTCCCCAGGAGAGATGGGGACATCATCCTGTCACCGCCCACATCGGCACCTCCTCTGCTCACGGCAGAGAACGGCCAGCTCGTGACACCTGCACAGACAGTGCCAGCTCTGCCAGGCCACAGCCTCTCTCTGCACCTGATACATTAATCCCCGGCACCAAAGGACAACTAATCACTTCTATCACCTCTCGCTTCTTCCCTGGCATAGCCCAAATTCTGCAGGTGGACGGCCAGGTGTGGATGGGAGCAGGTGAGCACGGCTCACACATCCAGAACCTTTTGCAGAGGGAGAGGCCGCCCAGAGACCTGAACACCCCAGGCAGTGGAGGAAAGCCATGGCCCTGCCACAGGAAGTCCAG
Organism: Melanocharis versteri; assembly: GCA_013397845.1. Lineage (NCBI taxonomy): Eukaryota > Metazoa > Chordata > Aves > Passeriformes > Melanocharitidae > Melanocharis > Melanocharis versteri. Next base: position 327,870 of record VZTG01007555.1, on the reverse strand, counting down.
GCAGCCTCAGTTAATGAGAGAGCCTCGTTTGAACTGGGCAGCTTTGGGGGCTGCTGCGAGCAGGGCTGGGGTTGAGAGCCAGCACGTGCAGATCAGGGCTTTTGTGCTCACCTGGATACTCGCAAAAAAGGTGACAACACCTCATCCAAAGCTCCCCCAAAACCTCCATCAGAGGAAGAGGGGAGGAACGATGCGTGTCCCCCACAGCTGCCCCTGCAATGCAGCAGTTCACAGGTCAGCACAACCTCTTCACTTCAGTCAAGGCTACATTACCCAGCCAGTTCCCAATCCCCACGCCTGTCCCTCGCTGCTGCTCATTGCTATAGACCACCCAGACACGGGCAGATGGGAATCAGGCTCAGGCAGCACCAATCAGGTGGTGACCAAACCTCTGTGGATCTCCTGACTCCTAAGGCAATGGATGAGCCTCACACAATTACCCTGTCTGGCTGCTTACCTGTCTCTACCTAAAATTTGGACCTTTTTGCTGATTTTCATCAAATTTCTGAAGTGATGGGCAGCAGTGAGGTTGAGAACCTCTTCCCTCCTGCTTCTGCCCCTCAGAGGAGGCTGCCATGTGAGCTCCATAGGGCTGGCACACACCAGCCAGCCTGGGAAAGCCATGAGCTCCCAGAAAGCAGCTCCCCCACGTTCCCCCACACAGCAAATGACAGGTTTGTTCCCTCTACTTATTTCCCTGTGCCAGTAAACACAACAATAAATAGCAAGCTGCTGGAGGCAGATGATTGTGTGGTGAAAGGTGGAAAACATCTAAAAATGATTTAAAGCAGGGAGGAGAATAGGAAGAGAGGGCTGTGGATTATAATCTCTGAGGAGGAGGAGGAGCTGCTCGGCTGGGGAAAGGCAGCAGAGGCAGGGAAGGTTTTCCTTCCCACCCTGCAGCTCCTTGCTCCGGGTGATGCTCAGGTCCTCTGTGCAGGTCTCTCTTTGCAAAGGTCCCCAGACCCACCCCTAGCACGGGACCCCAGAAGCCCTGGGACAGGAGCAGGGGCAGCACTGCGGGGGCTGGACCCTTTAAAAACTCCTAAGGAACAGGGACACAGGGCATGGACACTTTAAAGCTGAAGAGAGATTAGCTAGCTGCCATTTCAACACGCTGGTAAATCAAAGTCGATGGAAGCCATATGCTCTGCTGGGAAGCATCCATCTCGTTGCCAGGGAAACATCCTTCCCGTTTAAAATGGCAGGCAAAGGCTTGCAAAAACCTGCTTTTAACCCCCTTTTCTCAGGCATGATCCAAGTCCCCCAGCAGCTCCCCCAGCCCTGCGGCATCGAGCTGTACTGCTGCCTGGGAGAGCTGCTGCAGCTTAGCCTGGGAACAGGAGAAGGAGATGGTGCCTCTCCCGTGGGGTCCAGAGGAAATCAGAGCCAACCTGGCAGCAGTGAGATCCCACATCAAACTCTCAGCTTACTCCCAAGGTGGCTTCCACAGTTCATTCCTCTGGAAAAACAGGGAATCGCCCGCCTGGGTCATACCCAGCAGCTCCACTCAGGGATGCTGCAGGTGCCTGGTACAGACACACAGATGTGCCCAGCTGTGGGGCAGCACCTTGCTGCAGCAAGGGAATGACCAACAGCAGGACCGTGGCTGGGTTTGTGCTGATCAAAGCATCTCCTGCAGAGCTGCAGGTACCACCCATTCCTCACAGGCAGCGAGCACGGATCTGACCTTGGGAATTACGGCAAGCCGCAGCCAGGACTGCAGGCTCCGGGAGCCACGGGAAACCAGCACTGAGCTCAGCAGCTGGCTGGGTCTGCAGCTGGCCCCGGGCCTCCAGCTCTGCATCTGCACCTTCTCCTTGCTCCCTCTAAGCCAGAGGTACAGTCCTGGCTCTAGCACGGCCAGGCTGGTTTGCCAGGGCCTCTGTGAGCAGCGGGAGCAGGAGGTGATGGGGATGTGGGAAGGAGCACTCCCAGAGCACAGTTTATAACCTGGCACTGTGGAAGTCACGGCAACAAACACTCTTCAGCCTATTAACACTAATGAATTTGCATGGCATTTTGTTTTAAACAGAAGACACAAACCAGTGCCCGCTGGCACAAAACTGGACATCCTCTTGCAAAGATGTTACTTCTTCGTGTTTACCTGCCACCTAAGCCTCTTATGATTTTTTTTTATAGAATCACAGAACAGTTTGGGTTGGAGGGGACCTTAAAGATCACCCCATTCCAACCCTCCTGCCATGGGCAGGGACACCTTCCACTGGACCACGTTGCTCCAAGCCCCATCCAACCTGGCCTTGAACACTTCCAGCCCCCTTTTTTTTAACTGTTCTCATTTATTGTAAATCTCATAAGCAGATGAAGCCAAAACCAGAGCATTTTCTATTCTGATAAGTAACTATGCCTTGAAAACATTTATAATGGAGATCAGAGGCAATATTTAATAATTCAAAACCTAGGAAGGCCTGATGGGACAAGGATACATCCTGAAGGCTCCTTGTCTGTATGGGAAATGGTTGTTGCAGCTGGAGGAGGGAGAGGCTAGAGTTACAGCCTGGGGAGCAGGGAAGCTGGATTTTTGTGCTGCAGGCATCCTGTGTCACTGAATTCCTCTGTACCTCAGCTCCCAACTGGAAAACGGGGCGATGATTCCCCCCAGCACACAGGGACACAGTTGAGGTTAAGCCCAGGTCTAGCTCAAGATGTGTCCATGGCCCTCAGCAAGTAATAAATCCTTCCAGAGTAGCACAAAGCCTGGCACCAAACCACTGCAAAGCACACCAGCAACCAGGGCTCACGTGGACCAGAGCCAACACAGCATCTTCAACGACAGCACAAAGCCACCCGGGAGCTCACAGGAGCAGCATCCTCCAGCACATGACCCCAGGCCATGCCCAGCACCACAGCCAAGGGGTTGGTCCACCCCTAGGCAACAGCTCAAGGCGTTTGCAGCAGTCCTAAACCCCTCTCCCCGAGGCTGGCTTGGCTCCGGAGCCAGCGGCAGCAGCCGGTGCGGAGCCCGCGAGCAGGCGCCGCAGCACGAATCTCTCATCAGGGCACCCTGCTCCTGCCAGAGCCGGGCAGGAGTCACCTTCACTCGGTGCCACGGGAGCCAGATCTCCCTGGCGACTCGTCAGCCGGCTCCGAGATACGCTCGGGCTGTCTGGGAATTATGTCAGCGGGCACTGTAAATATCCCACGGCCCTTTCATGATCCCGCACGCTCCTCCTGCCTCCCGCTTGGCGCGGAGCCGCGCGCGTGCTGGGCGCTGTGCGCTCAGGACACCGGCAGTGATACAGAGCAATGAATGGATAACAGCCAGGTAGTACTTGGAGTCACAGCATCCTCAGCCTGCTGCTAAACCAAAGCAGGAGCAGCTCCATCCTGGTTGTGCAACCCGGCCTCACAGGACTCTCCCCATAATTAGAGGGCCTTTCCCTGCAGTCCCATGGGGGCCATAAGCTGCACTCGTGAAAGGATGCTCAGAGCTGAGCTTCCTCTCCAGCACACATTTCCAGTCTTCCCTAGAAACAGCAAAGAGCAAGAGGAAGCAGGAAGGAGAGGGAAAAAAAAAAGTTTAATTAATCTTCATTTAATTTCTGACGTCTTTTAGCAAATGGAAAGTAAGAGAGCAAGCCCATCAGGCCTGTGCTGCTGCCCTGGGCTCTGCCAGCCCTTGTGTTTCCCAGATGGGATGCACATCCCACCAGGCCACTGCAGCCAGCAGGGAATGCCACCACAGGGTCAGGCTTGCCTCCGGCCACTCTTCCCAACACATCCCACAGGGCTGTGGCTGCAGGGTAGATGGGCTTCCCCAAAAACAGATGGGGAGGCAATTCGTTACCTTCATGAAATTCTTTGGGGTTTTCAACAACCGTCAGCTCCCAAGAGGGGGAGGACTGAACTCCCCTTGGAGGACTGAACTCCCCTTGGAGGTTCAGCCTGTTTCTCTTCAGTGGGCTGGGGTTTGGGCAGGTACTCTCTGCCAAACACACACCCACAGAAGGCTGTCTGCAAAGAGGGGCAGCAAAAACGGCAGGTTTGATGGAGGTGCTCCCAATGTGCCCAAGTTCCTGAATACGGGTGGGCCAAGTCCAGGCAAGATCCAGCCCTGAATTATTAGCAGGTCTCCTAGGTTTGGCTATCCCAAATCTTGGGTGGAGACCTGAGGTTGTGATATGTCCCACCCAACTGCAGATGTTTACATCCCCACCTCCCAGTAAAACCAGTATGATAGAAACAACTCTAGAGTCCCATTCCCCTGTCTTATTCAGACACTTTCCCTATACTCACAACCTCAAATTATTCCCCCCATGCTAAGATTGATTAAAACCATCACCAATTTAAAACCAAGTTTTAGACTTACGTGGTATTATTTAAACTGATAAAGGGCAGGGTTAGATTAGAGATTAGGAAGAAATTCTTCCCTGTGAGGGTGGTGAGGCCCTGGTACAGGGTGCCCAGAGAAGCTGTGGCTGCCCCATCCCTGGAAGTGTCCAAGGCCAGGTTGGATGGGGCTTGGAGCAACCTGGGATAGTGGAAGGTGTCCCGGCCCATGGCAGAGGGGTAGAACGAGATGAGCTTTAATTCCCTTCTAACAAAATTCTACGATTCTATTTATCCCCTTACTACTGCTCCTCATACTAAGCCTCAGCAGCTCTCTCTGTGTCATTTAACACGACTTGAGATGCTCCCACCACCCACAACTCCATCGGGGGCGGGGGGGGAGTGGGGGTGCAGGCTCTGGGTCTGGAGGGGCAGCTCAGAGAAGGTTTCAAATTGCATCTGTTTTCTGTTGCAGAAAAGAAAAACATCATCAGCTACAAAAGGTCAGTGCAGAAGTTGTTCCTATGCCTCATTAGCTGGCACGGTAAGCGAGAAGCTGCTAATTAAGAATAGCATTAAAAACATCTAGATGTTAGAAGAAGAAAATGTGGAGAAGAAGAAAATTTCAGTGCAAAATTCTGACAAATTACAGACAAAGAGCTCAGGAAATTCTCCCTCTCTCTAAGTCTCTTCCCTTCCTTACAGGAATAGCCATAACTAAGAAAAAGACCATGACAGAGATGTGCATCCCCCACCCACAAGAACCAAACCAGAGATCACATTAACCAAGTTTCTTTACTGCTGATACGGATTAAATGTTTCATTCCCTCAGGCTATGGAGACACAGTCCTCATGAAGTGCCAGCAATTGAGTTCAAGACATAATGACATGAGGACTTGTCCCTCTGGCTCAGGGTGATGCCTAATTGGGTGTGAAGTCAGCTTTTGGATGAACACTGCCATTAGCACGCTGGCTTCTGTGCAGCTCCCAGAGAGGTGCTAAGTGAGGGGCTCTCCTTCCCCCCCAAAATTCACAGCAGGGCAGCTCTCTGCAGGCATGGGGTGTGTCTGAAAAGGCCCATCCTGGGATAAATGGCACCAAATTCCTGCACTGGCAGTGTCCCAGAGGAGCCCATCCACGTTTGCCCATGGCACCTCCAGTCCCTGCTCTGGTACCAACAGAGACTTACAGACACTCAATACCTGATCTCTCCTTCTCCCACTGATCAAAAAGCCAACAGCACAAGCAAATCAACCTCTGGGGAGAAAAAAGAGTATAAATCCCACCTCCCCCTCAGCCACGAGCCGCTGAAGAGCAAGAGCTGCTCCTGGACAAGCACACAAAGCATGCTCAGGTCCCCACAAGCTGTCCCAGCAGCTCCACACCCCGAGGTGGACAAACATCCCATGCAAGCTCCTACCCATGCTCCAAACGGTCCTGCTCCTCCAGCCAGCAGAGATGGGATCAGCAGCAAGGATCTTACAAAGGATGGAGCCAGTTTGAGGGTTGGTTTTGTTGCTCATTCAAGCCTGGAGTCTTTATATAGTGCCAGGGCAGGATCCAAAAGCGGAAGAGAGACACCCACTCCCAGGGAGTGTAACACACACTCTGAAATAAATAGCTGCCTGCCTAAGGGGATGACTCAGGAATCTCACTAGTCCTCAAAGCACAAATCATTGCTAATAAACCCCAGAAAGCTTGGAGGAAGGCCTAGCAAGAGGTCAACTGGGCAAGACTTGGCATTTCCAGCCTTGACAGGCACAAAGGAAGAGAAAGGATGAGTAACCACTGAAAAATAACAATGTCCTACACTGAAGCAATGGTCACACCAGCCTAAGCCCTTCCTGCAGTCTACCTGCCTCAAGAGCACTGAGTAGCCCTTGTTACTGGGGAGAGGTTTTGTTTTTCACTGCCCCTCCTGGAAGCACTCAGGCTCAGCCACCATATGGCTTAAAGTGGCAGGAGGCAAGAGAGCCTCACTCCCTGTTTGTCCAGCTATAATATACAGATATTTATATTTACCTCTTTTGCTCTCCTCTTGAGTGAAAGATGGAGTGCTCTTACATCCCTTATTACGTTCTTCACATCAGGCAACGAACCTCCCAGCAAGCATAGACTCAATTAATGGCCACTCTGAGACTCTGAGTTGAGCATGAACCCATAAACATGCAGGAGAACATCTCCCAGAGCTGTCATTTCCCTGCCACATATAACATTCCAACAGGAGAAAGTCAATAAGACCCATTCACAGCCCTCTGTGTGCTGCATCTGTAACGAACAGCAAGATCACAGCGAACTGTCCCTCTGTGGGTGATCCATGTCACTGGGAAGACGCCACCTTCATCCTCCCAGCCCAACCTTAGCCCTGCTGAGGTTCTCAGACCACAGGTTGGCCAAAGCCAACGCCACCTTCCTTTGCAAACCCGAGGAGCACAGACAGAAACCAACCCGCCAATCCAAAAGTGAATCAGATGATAGGAAATGCTGTTAAAAAGAAAAGTGGAGCAAAGAAAACATTTACCAGCAGTGCCCCAACAATTATTTTATGCCTTTTCTGTGTCTTGGCTGCTCAATACACCAAGTCTTACAGCAGGGACTTGTTCTTTTGACTTGATGGACAGAACAGAAGCTTGTAGACTCCTACTCCCATTAGGGGTGCTTGCACACTGCTGTGATATTAATAAAATAGTATTTCCCCCTTTCTAATCATTTTAATTATTCTTTGACTGATTTTTTTATTTTTCCTTTGCACCCCATATTAGTTTTTTCCGCCACACCAAGGCAAATCTACAAGAAACAGACACAGCAGGTACCCAGATACAACCTCGTGCCCTCACACAGGAGACACACGAGGTGTGCACAGGTCACCCCTGAGTCAGGATTTCTGATAGCTTTTTTTTTTCCTGGGCATCATGATAACTTCATGGAGAGTGACAGGCTCGCTGTGGAAGCTGCGTGAGGAGTGCCTGCCCTGCTGTGCTCATCCCTTGCAGTGCGTGACAGCAGCTCCGCTGCCACCCCAGCCCTAATTTGCTCCCACACTGTCACCTCCCCGGGGCTGGCAGAGCTCTAAACGAGAGAGCAGGACTGCCAGGCAGATCAGGGTTTGTTTACAAATGAGGAATTTGCAAATGCCTGGGAAAGACCCTCCGGAAGGCAAAATCTGTCCTGAAGAGACCAAGCACCAGCCGCGATGAATGGCCAGGAAGTTCAGACGGAGAGCGGCTGCCTCCTAACCCAGTCATTCCCTCTGCCTTTGCCTGTCCTCCTCTTTCTTTCCCCTGTCCCACCCTCCCGGGGGAGGCAGTAAACAAAGGAGGATCTCTGAATGAAAACGGCAACTGGGAACTTCACTCTGAAACACAACTGGAGCTGCTTAGGGACTACGACCAGTAGCAACAAGGCTTGATCACTTCTGATTTTTCCCAACCTTGTGTCGCAGATCACAAGAGTTGATCAGGGTTTGCTACAAAGATTCCTCTGTCAAAACCACTTCTCAAAGGTGGATCTCAGACCCAGGTCATCCCATTTCAATGTGGATCAGTCTCATCTCTCCCCTTTGCCTTACCTGCTGGGGTGTCCAAAGTGCAGTTCTGGCTTTGAACACCCCAGCTCCCACAGGCTACGGCGGGAGGTGCGAGATGCCTCAACTCCCTCCTGCGTTTCAGCTTGAAATCATGCCAGGCTCTGTCTTCTCTCCTCCTTGCCTGGACTGGTTCCACCCAGCTCTCACTAAGCTGTGCAAGGGACGTTAGGCTCCCTCTGCCACCAACAGAGAGGAATGGGCACCTCCAGAAGGCAAACCTGCCCACCTAAGCCTGCACTGAGGCGCCTGCGGGATTTCCATGAGGAATCCAGCACATACCTGAGCATCACCAAATTCACAATGAAAGCCCACTGCACCTTAAACCTCTGGACATTATAGGTCCCAGGACAAATCAAGCGACTGCTCAGTCACAGGGCTTGCACCCAGCAGCCCCAATGACTCTGGTGTAGCTTTAAATCACCTCCCTACAGCAGCAAGAGCGAGACGTGAGAAGATTCCAGAGGTCTTCTTGCTTCCTCTCTTGGAAAAGGCAGCTCTTTGACATCCAATCCACTCAAAAAAATCACTTGGATGGATGCTTACCAATACCAAAACTTTTCCACACATCTAAAAAGCACATTAAGAGGCTGGAGTGATGCCAAAGAGAGACCAGAGAGTTCTGCAGGAACTCTCTGCTTTCCCTCATTTATTGGCAGCCGTACAGCCAAGAAGCCCCGAGGCTGTAACAAAGCAGCTCTTGCCATCCCAGCCAGTGCCTTGTGCGAGATACTCCCCATCAAACACCACAAGTAATTATTTCAGTGCCTCAAAACAAATGCACACGACGCCCCCAAGACACCTCTGCTGTCAGTGTCACCGAGGCTGCGTCTGCAGCTTACCCAGGATGAGGCCACGAGAGCCATGTGGGGAGCTGGGGTCACCACAGCTTCAGGAAGCTGAGCAAGTTCACACAACTCGCTCATCACGCAGCTTGCTCTTACTGGAAAACAAAATTTACATTGAAATATCTACTCCTGCAGTCCTGGTGGAATCATCTTCTCTCACAGGTGACTGTCGGAATCGCCCAAATCTTTTTGTCTTGCAACCTGATTAGGAGTCATTTAAACATATGATGGTCAAGGACCCAGCACGCACTGCTCTTCTGCACTGCCTGGTTTTGCCACCATGTGCTCACTAGCCAAGTACATCTAAATGCACTCTAAATGCATTCTAAATACATTCATGAAACTCAGTCCACACCACCACAACAATCTGGTTTTGCAATGTGGTTCCCTTTGGACCATCAGGGGCTAAAAGTCATTGCATTACTCTAAAGAAATGTGTATCTCAGTGCTGGAGACTCCTCTCTTTGATGTACAGGACATCACACCAGCAGGGACAGGCCACTAATCCTTTGTAGAAACCACTCTCCCCCTTTCTCAGCTCTACCATATCTGTTCCACAGGAGATTACATGGCAGGAAAAGGGACTGGCACATCTCCCTGTCACCACAATTTAAAGAACAATCTGTTCCTCAAGAACTAAGAAACCAGCGAGCATTTGGGCTACCTTAAAAAGGGTTATGCAGGGCTAAGTGTTTGCTACTTAACTCCCAGAAGCCAAACACTAAATTTACATGCTTTTTATCCTTGTGAGCACCACTGCCTGGCAGGCAAACCCTGCGCCCTGCTCACCCTGCCCTGCCAAAGGAATGACACAGTGTCTCACCCTGTCATCCCTTCCTTCTGCTGCAATGCAAAAAACAAATCAAGAAACCTGATTTTTGTAACCATATCTCTTTGAGCTATGCCCATCTTCCCTTAACTAGAGGATTTGGGGCTTGCATTTGGGGTTATTCCTTTTCTAATGCATCGAGCCATAGCAAGACTCATCTGGTTGAGGTGTGTTGCAGCACGAAAAGGAGGCCGCCCAGGGGATCAGCTTGTTTTCCATTTCCTTAATGTCAGTGTGGGGTGAATGTGACGGCTGGAACGTGACACATTAAAGCGACTGAAATCAGGTTGCTCCCACCAAGCTCTGACTAAGCAGCTGGAGAGGAGCTCGTGAGGCATCCCACCAGGAAGGTCCCCTGGTCCCTGGGGTGGACACGACCCCACAGCTCAGGGCAGCAGCACTGGAGCTCAGAGCCCAGCAGGTCCCCTAAGCTCAGCACCTGTGGGAGATCTGTACTGGCCCCTTCACCCACTCAGCCTGGAGGTGGGAAGGAGAATCCAGGAGAGGACCCTGCACATCACTGGTGGATGATGGGCTGGGTTTGGTGTCATCGTACCTGCCCACAACAGCCCTGTCTGTGGGTGAGGGCTTGCCTTGAGCCACCACTCCTCCGGGCTTGGGGATGGACAGTGGAGACTGCCAGACCACAGCTACCCCGAATTCTGGTGTAAGAGCTTATCTGGGAACGGATCTATGTGAAGTAACCACGCTTTCAGCAGTTCTGAGGAGTGACAGGAGTCACTAAAGAGGCCGCTTCTGCAAAGAGAAACTCCAGGGAAGCACCTCATCCACCCTCCGTGCTGCCCCTGTGCCAGCCATGGCCATGCCAGGATGCAGGCAGGACACTGGAGAGAGACGTGGCTTGTCTGGGTGAAAAGGGAAGAACAAATGGGATGGGGATGGTACAAGGAAATGTTAATAGAATTAGACAGGGAGGAAATGTTCCTCCTTATTATAATTTAAGTCCATGCACTTGCTTAATTAACTAAATGTATGGTGCACAGTATGCGGATGAAAAATGCACCCAAACTATTTTTAACACAGTTAAAGAGACGCATTAGGGTTGTAAATTCTAAGTAGGAAATGCAAGAATTATGTTGGTTCCTGAGCACACAGCCTTGAAAGTGCCTGAATCCAGGCTGTTTTCTTGCCACTGCTCCAAATGCAGCCCCTTCTTCAGCTCAGCGACCAAACCTGAGCATCTCACCCAGGGATCAGCAAATGTGTCTCCAGACACCTCAGAGCACCGGGGTGCCCAGTGCCAGCACCTTGCTTAGGCTGGCACAGAACACAGTGATCCCTCCTGAAATAAGATGGCAGGTAGAGACAAAAATCACTTTCAAGTATTACAGCCCTTCCTGAGCACAGGACAGGTTACAGAAACCAAGACAAAAAGACTAGAAGGAAATAAAATAAAATAAAATAAAATAAAATAAAATAAAATAAAATAAAATAAAATANTAAAATAATTCAGAGTAATAAAATGGAAATATTTTGGAGGCCAAATGCCCACCTGTACAGACAACTACCTTGAGATCTAAGTGCTGCTGCATGCCTCAAAAGGCCTGACCTGCTCTTTAGACACAGTTCAACTTTTCAAGTTTCAGCTCAGCCTTGAACAGAATGAAGCCATGTGCTGCATTAAAGATCTGTTAAAAAAAAAAAAAAAGGGGGGGGGAAATAGAGAAGAAAGACATTGAGAGAAATATTGGAAGAAGGTGGGAGATAAGGGAGGCTCAGACCTCTGGGAGCCAGAGACCACCTCCAGCTACACTCAAAAATGGGGCCCACCAGGCTTGGCTGCCCATGGGGATGTGCAAAATAGATATTATATATCATATATATCATACACACAGTTCCCAAGCGCAGGTCACCCAGTTGTGTCAGTGTAGGAAGAGCTATTAAGTACAAAAATGAATCATAACACAGAAATATAAAACCGTGCTTTTGCTCACAGAGGTAACGGCGCTTTTAGAGAGGCAACATCTGAGATGAGACCAGGGCTGGGGGAGTGAGAGATTCCCTGGTTTGAATTTCCCTGATTTCTTATGCATGAAATGGTGCGAAAGGGAATGATCGACAGCAGGAAGAGGTGGGGAATGAAATCAGATGGATTGGATCTAGGATGCAGCACTGGAAATAAATGCAACCTGCACAGGCATCTCAAGGCAGAGCATCAATGGCCCGGTGCAGAATCAGCCTCGGCCTCTGCAGGCAGGAATTTAGCAGAGGTACTTACCCAGAGGCACTTCTCATATTTATTAAAACATCTCCATGCTGTGAGTCTCTATAGTTTTTGTCCTGGCTTTGGGTGCAGGGAGCTGCCTGAGCAGCCCCGGAGCAGCTCCACGCCTGGAAAGGCAGCTGGGTCTGTGAGCATCTCTACAAGCTAAAACCCAGCCTTGCAGCATCACAAACTCACTCACATTGGAAATAAATCTTCATGCCAGAAAGTCCCTGTGGGCAGCAGGAGCAGGGAAATCGGGGTGCTGGCAGTAGGGAGGGCTGACTGAGCCCAGGACAGTGGCAGGACAGGGCACCCTCATCCACAGTCTTCCTCAGGACTCCCATTCCTGCAGGGTGAGGGCTAAAGGTGCTTTTGTGCTCCAGGCTTTGCCACAAAATGGGGTTTGGGGCACGAGGAGACAGAGTGGCCCCAATAGCACAGGTAGGGCACTGCACTGGCCATCGGGGCATGGGAATGGCTCCAGCTCTTCCGTACAAACTTTGTGACCTTGAGGCAGTCTTGTCATCCTCCCACGTCTTTGAATAAGCTTTTTATCTGCTCTGTCTGTCTGCATTACTGACTTGCAGTCACAAAACCCGTTCCAACCCTCACAGACCTGGCACAGGCCACGCCAGGCTCACCCTGGCAGCAAGGGGGGGTAACTGATGCAGGAGCTTATCCTGGCGACTTTGTGTGAAGTTCCCCATATCCTTCAGCTCTTCAAACACTGTAACAGCAAACTGCCGAGGCTAAACCTATCGTGTGTATAGTACAGAAAACCGGAGTTCATAGAACTTCCCAATACACCCTAAAAACATAATATCACAGATGCTTCACAGACGTTGGTGCAATCACCATTTCAGCCCTGAATTCAGCCTCCATTTCCCAGCAGGTGCATGAGGGCTGGGGGCAGAGGCTGGTTTTGCACGGCTCCCTGTGGTGTCACAGCAGATACAAGTGGAGTCACAAGCCCAGAACAAACGCAGCTGCTTGGGCTGGGGGGATGCAGCTACGTGGTGAGAGCCAAGGGGCACTGGGAACAGGCTGGCACTGGGAACAGGGCAGTTTGGGGTGACCCTGGGAGCATTCCTGGCTGCCCAAGCAAAGGCTACTGCAGGGAGCCAAACAGGTCAGAAGTTAAGACAGAGCAGCTGAAGAAGCCAAAGATCTCTGCAAAGCCCTCACAGTCAGAGCTACCCCTGCTGTCTGTCATTTGGCTTTCAGCCCCTTCCATCTCTGTCACTGTCACCCCAGCGTCCCCCAGCTGGGGTCTCACCTGTGTTTAACAGCACGCAGTGCATGTTGCACACAGCATCCCCACCCTCAGTGCACACACAGGCAACAACCCAGCTCCTAAGGGGAACACTCGGCCCCTCCACATGGTTCTGGAACATTGTGTGGCACAAACCACCCACAACTCCAGAGGATGGACGGCAGCATGAAGGGTGCTCAGGATGCCCAGTGCTGGACTTCACACTCCTCACTGTAGCTGCAGCTGAGCTCCACAGATGCTCTCTCTTCTCCTTTCTCATTTCCCTGGGGGGATGAGCTCCCCCAAGGACCCCAGCTCGCTGCAGTGCTTGGCAAATCTCCCCCTTCCACCCAGGCAGGATCTCCCCTCTCTGACTGGTCCCACCAACACCTCCAAGGAAGGCCTCAACGTACAAAATGGCTGAGGAGCAGAAAGCACATCCCAACTCCTTATCTTACAGCAGCATAACAGCAAAAGGATGGAGGGGGGGGGAAAAACCAGAAAAGGCCCCAAAAATCCTTTTGCCGTGGCTGACAGAGGCCCTGGCCATGAGGAAAAACACAAAAAAACAAGACAAAAAAAACACTGGCACCAAGGGTAGGAGCACCTCAGCCTGAGCCCAGGCCTGCGGAAGAGCCCGGTGGGACTGTGGAAAGTCCCAGAGGGAAGGGAGTTGCAGTAACACCGAGATTTATCTTGACCCTCCCTTTGCAATCCTGGGAACAACGGGAAGTCATCTGCGCTCCTATGCAGCAACGCTTCAGAGATCCAGGGGATCCTTCTGCCAAACGCGGGTCAGCTGGGCCATTTGTGCCCAAAAGCCGGGTACCAGGGGGAGATGTGCACCCAGGGGATGCTCCTTTGTTTACCGCTCAGCTGTACAGGCAGGGAGCCCCAGACACTGATCAGCATTTCTTTCTAGACACATCTCCCATTCAGACGCTTCCCACGGGGGACAAGAAATACCTCCAGAACCCCGAGCAGAGCCCCAGAACCAACCCCGGCCCCAAACCGACTGCGGCCACCCAGCAGGCAAAGATGGGGCCGGGGAGGGAAGGATGCTGGGGGGTGGGGGGGAGGAGAGACGGTGCCTGAGCAGAGCTTTTTGTTCCTCTGCTCACAGCATTGCTATGGTGATTTCAAGCAAGACGGAGGAACAGTCGCTACCCATCACTCCCGCTGCTCCAGCCCCCTGCACCGACCGCATGAGCAGCCCTTTCCCCCGCAAGCAGGAGCGGGCAGGGGGAGACAGGGGCTCGGTGCGTCGCACCTCTCCTGGGAGCCACCCCCCAGCTCTGCAGGGGCAGCTCCTTTCCCCCCGCTCCCTTCCCCGGATGGCCATCACCGCCCCGTCCCCGGGCACCGCCAGGGCTGGGGCGAGGGATGCGGGATGCGGGATGCGAGATGCAGCGGCGGCCCGGCCGGGCGGCCCGACTGCTCCCGGAGAGGATGGGGGGGAGCGGCTCAGCCTCCGCCCCCCGCAGCATCCCCCGGGGCTCCCCAGCCAGCCCTGGCACCCGGCATCCCTTCCCGCACCCGCTCTGCAGCTGGAGCATCCTTCCTCCCCGGCCCATTTGGGGGGCTGAGGGGCTGGAGGGGGGCACACCGAGCCGGGGGGGTCTCTGACGTCAGGTTTGCCCCCCACCCTTTTACTCACACGTATGCGTGGTAAATGAAAGCCCATCCCCGCGGTCTCTCCAGCACATTGTAGAGGAAATTCTGCAGCTTGCGGTAAAATGCATTCCTTTTGGGGGGCTTCCCGCTGCCCGAGACCCCGGAGCGGGGCTTGCTGAGGATGCTGCCCCGCTTGGAGCTCTCGGAACCGGCGATGAGGAGCGCTCCGTCCCGGCTGGAGTCCGGGGCGCCCGGGTCCAGCCCCACGAAGCCCACCTTGAGCTTCTTCTCCGCGGCGGGCCCCGGGTAGACGCCTCCGTTGCGGGATTTCTGCNAAATTTAAAAAAAGCGGCTCCGACCGCGCCCCCCCCAAGAAAAGCAGTGTCTGGCATCGTTCCCCCGAATGTAGGTGCCCCCTAAAGCAGGGTCTGGCATCCCACTCTCAGATCAAGATACAACGTGTTCTCCCTGCCCCCAACCCAGTGTCCATTCCCCAAATCAAGCTCTGGCAGCCCCCTCAAGGTCACCACGGAGGGGGCTCCCCGTGCACCCCCGGGAAGGGCAGGGCAGCACGCTGCGGTGGGATGCCCATCCCGTGGCCCCGTTGGCAGCGGGTGCAGACAGTGCCACGGTGTCACAGGAGGGACCCCATCCATGCCCCATCTCCATGAGCCCACTCCCAACGGACCTGCTCAACCTCTCCACAAATCCCGATGTGCAAAGTCATTCCCTTTCTCCACGCTTCCCGAAGGCCCAACCTATCATCTTGGAAGCCCAAGTTCAGTTTTCATGCTGAAACCCCACTGTGATGTGGTCACCAGGCTGCTCAGAAGCCAAGCTCCCAGCACAGAAAGTCCATCTCCAGATGTGCCGACCCAAATCAGCTCTTTAACACCCCACTCTTTATGGTCCAGCAGCGCAGCACGCCCCCATACACCATGGCTGGCTTCTGCCCCAAGGAATATTTCCTCCTGACACTCCTTCACTGGACTCAGGAGGAGACAAGCAGACTGCAGAAGATAGGAAAGAGGTGCCTGCCCCACATAATTATCCTCCATGGAAAGAGTTCATTGCAATGCAATGGGAAGACCTGCAATCAAATAAAATCCAGCCCAAGATCGCCAACTCCTTCCCGGTGACATTTCTACCCCTTACAACCCAAAAAACCACGGGTGATCTCTGAACTGCACACCTCTGCCTGTTCTTTGCAAGTAAAACAAGGCTTTAGAACAAAACTTTTTGTATGTAAATTAAATCAAAAGCTCAGGTAAGCTGCTCCTTTACCTTGACACAATGTTAGTAGGGAAGCAGCAAAATGGTGGCCCCGAATTTCGTGTCTGCAGGAGCCACCCAGGGCTGTGTTTCGTTGGAAAACCAATCCTGCCAGTCTGTATTGTTGCCAGCTTTTCCTGAAATTCATATTTAAATGAGAAAATCAACATAGCCTTTCAGAGTGCACTTCTCAAGTCCTGGCTTTTTGGTCCTCTCGTAATTCCTCAGGAGAATCCCGGTGAGAACTAATGGATAAGAGGAGCACTGAGATTAAAGCTGCTGCCTCTCACTCCCCAAACCCTGCCATGCACGTTGAGAGAACAGCGAGCGTGGAGCAGCCCTACATTTTTTATGAACAGAACATTTCCTGTGACCCATATTCTCTCCCAACACATGGCTGAAAGAGAAGCCATCTCTGCAAGGCAGGCAGAAAACTAAAGCTGGGTTAAATACTGGAAAAACAGATCCGCAAGTATGTCAGCGAATAAATTGCTCAATTCAATGAGGGGCCATTCTATTCATTATTTGTGAACACTTGTAAGATCATTAGTGTTCCTTAATAGGGTGGCCAATTACAAATGTGCCTGGCACTAATGTACAAAGTGCATTATTATAGATCCAGTGACGCAGTCCCAAAGCAGGAAATATCCCCCTCCACAAAAAGGCCAACAACAAACAAAGGAAGCAATTTTCAATTAACAAATTCAAGATTACAAATAGTCTGTGAGCCCTAAAGAAGAATCTAAATTCAACGCACTCCTCTTTGCCTAATTAGCTGGTCATTCACAGTGTCACACTGCAGCACGGCTTTGGGTACCCTGCATCTCTGAGACCACCAGAAATGGGGAGTGGGAAAGGTGAGGGGTGGGATCTCACCCTTTCCAAGGCGTGGGTGGGCTAGGAAAGGCACGGTGTGGTTGTAGGGACTGTCAGGGATTGTTGCTTCACTTGGGAGGGAGGAAAAACCTCAAGGACAAGCAAGGCCTTGAGAGCAAGTGGCATCAAGGATTGCCTCCTTGTGTGAGCAGAGTGGTCTTTGGGAGGTGGAAAAGGCCTGAAATTGTGCATGAAGGCCTGTTCTAGCCTCGCCCCTTCTTTCCCTTCACCGTGGACCCTCAGGGCATCTCTAACTCCTTTTTTATAATATTCCATGGGTTGGCACCACCAGCTGTCGTTGAGCATTCAGAAGCACATGACTTTCCCCTTTCCACCCCCACAGGCCCCCCCACCAGCTCAGGGGAGCTGTCCCCTGACCCAGACTCCAGTGCCTGGCCAGCTGCAGCCCTGAGAGGAGCAGCAGTCTCGGGGAACGACTGGGACACAAACACCGAGCTGCAATGTCCTGCACGGAGCCCGCAGCAGGTAATTTCAGAGATGAAGTCACTCGTGTGCCACTTCTGCTGGGTGGCAGAAGACAAGACGCAGCCATTAACACTGGGAATTAATGAGGTATATGAAAGCAGCAGTGGGAAGGTGCTTTTATCTGATCCAAGGACATTATGTCTCCACAAACAAACAGAATTACTGAGTCAGTCCTTTGCTTTCAACACTGGTGATGGCTTTAAAACACAAACACCATGGCAGATAGCTTAGACCCTGAAGGTAGGATGAAATCCATCAATCCATGTTAAGATACAGAAAGTCCATGCTCTGTCCCCTGGCGATTTTTGAGATGTAGTAAGAAATGACTGGTGTGAAATGTAGAATGACTCCAGGGATAAATTTCTGCTTGAAACACTGAACGAGAGCCCTTTCTCCATCCCCACCCAGCTGGTGGTTTGTGTGAACTGTGCTACCCGTAGCCTGGGTTTTGTCACTCACAGCTCTCTCCCAGAGCTATTTTCAAACCCTAAAGCAGATGGCTTTACCTCCCCTTGTAGAGGATGCTGCAACATCCCAGCAACACTAACCTGCCAAGGGAAAAGACACGAACAGCTCGGTCGCTCTGCACCCCGTGTCCACCCATCTCGCTCTGCTCCAGCTCCCCCTCACCTCCCACCACCCCATCCTCTTCTCTGAGCTCTCCCAAGAGCCCCTGTCTATTGACTATTCATGCCTCTTCCCTGCTTGACTCTTCCCAACACATGCCAAACCATTTTTGGCTTTGAAACCAACAGCCCTGACCCAAGAGAGGTTGGTTCATACAAGGAACTCAACCTGGAAGAAGATGCTTCCCCAGCATAAGGTGGAGCCCTCAGGGAAAAAAAAGCTGTAGGAAAGATAATTCATGTGCACCAATGGAGAAATCTCCGTATTTTCAGTGGAGAAAGGTGAGTGTGACATTTCTGGCTAGAATAGAAGGCAATGCTCAGCCAAAGCTTCCTCATTTGGGATGGGGAGATGTGGGCACAGCTGCAGAGGATTTGCAGGGTGGTGAGGACAGCGGTGAAGAAGGACCACCTCGAGAGCAAGGGGGTTCAAACTGGGCAGAGAGCAAAGGCTGCTCTTGGCAATCAGTCATGACCACAGTATCAGCACTGATTTTTTAAGCTTTTTTTTTTTTAATCACCTAAAATGAAGGTGCGCCAGATGGTTTTCCAGTTCCAATCAAATCTGACAGTCATCAGTTTCAATGCTAATTAAGTTTCTATCAATTTTCATCAAAACTAGAAGCCTTGATAGACAGAGGCTCCCCAATGGCTCCTTCTTCCCCCTTCAAAGGGGGTTTTAAAGTGTATTCTCATCTTTATCAGGCACAGGAAAAGGTGCCCATGAGGAGGCCACGCCTCCTAGCCACTAAAAATCTTCAATCAGAATTTGCAAGCAACACGCTGATAAGAAGCCAGGCTCCCTTCATCCTGACAGAGCTGCTTATTTTATATTACATATTTATTGGATGCAAAATTTCTGTGCCACCATCCATCTTCCTGCCCTGTTCTTAGACAGCACCGACCTCGTTGGAGGCTGCTCCAGAAAAACCCAGGACAAATCCTGCTGTATGAGATCAGCTTGAGCTGCAGCTGGAAGTGTCTGACTGTATGAACAGAAATCTCCCCAAATTACACTGAACTGACTCGGGAGACACACACGCTCCATTCTTAACTAGAAATTTATATTCCTCCTTTCTAAGGGTGATTAAAATTGCTGAGGTCTAAATATTAATTCGTGCTGTGGAGGCCTGACTCTAAGGAAAACTGGTTTCTGGAAAGAACAGCTGCTTGACTGGGCATGTGGAAGGAGAAACAAGTGGGAAAAAAGCAAAATTAAGGTGAATTCTCTTGAATTAAACTGCATTACTCACAGAGCTGAAAATAAGTCACAGAGGGACCAGCACCCAGCCCCTTTCCCCGTCACCTTTAGACTGCTCTGCTTCTGCCCTGCTCAGCCCCCATAGACCCTTCTCCTGGCAAATTCCCCACTGGCCAGGTCTCCTTCCCCATCTCTACTCTCCACACTTCCGTCATCGCCCTCCAGCTCCTTCTCCTGCCCTCACCTCCTTTGGGCCCATGTGTAATTCCCTTCCTTCATTTATACTGTTACCTTGAAGGTATTTTTAGCCCGTGACCACAGTTGCCCCTGAGCCTTCCTTTTCCCAGACTCTGTAAATTTAGCTCTCTTAGTCATCCCTCGCTTCTCCCAGCGCTCCCATTGTTCCTCCTGACCTCCTTGGGTTTTCTCCTCCTCCTGCACCCACGAGGACCAAAGCCACACCGTCAAATTGCCGTCACCTCGGTGCTCTTTGACCTCATCCCCCAGGACAAGGCAGCTCCAGGACCTCCTCCCACGCCCTGATGGGCACCACAGGCTCCTTGGGGACGACCACTCAGAGGTGGAGAAGACTTCCCACTAGGAGGAAGTGTCTCCAAAGCAGTGCTGTGATCTCCACAATACACAGCTCATAGCAACAAAACTAAACGTGGCCTCACCTGGGAGCTCTTCCAGCCTTGCCTGGTTTCAGGAGCTTGGAATCCAGCTCAGGACTGGCTCTGCTCCCAGCAAAGCACCTCCCAGAACCATCACTGCATCCTGGCTGCGACCCAGTCCCACAAAGCCCATTAGGTGCTTTGTTCCCATTCAAGCACCTGCCTCCCACCGACTTCAAAGCTGAATTGAAACCTGCATGAATATTTAGGGACTGGAGGTTGTCATCTGAAAGAAATCAGCCCATACCGAAATAGCTGATTCTGACACATCATCTCTGCAAGGAGGGGCACATCAGATTGCTCCACGCTTTATCCTGCTGTGGAAGGGGAACCAGCTCAAATAAACAGGCTCCAAACGGCCCCAGGTGTCCTGGGTTGGGAGGGACCTTGTAGAGCCCAACCTTGGTTGGTGCTAGAGGCATAAAAGGGGGGTTGGTGTGCAGGGCAGGAGGTGCTGGGGCAGGATGTGAGGGGGATTCCAGCTCCGTTGGGGTTACAGCACTTGGGGAGCTGTGCTGGATCACAAGGGGTCTGTGAAGGAGATAATCCCATTTTACCTTGTCCCAGGGATGGGGTATTCCTTAGGGAAGAGCAGGGAAAGGATGTACAGGGTGCTGGCTGGGAGGGTCCCTGCCAGCAGGAGGGGAGAAGCATGAGGAGATGCAAAAGTTCTAAACCTGCATGGAGAAAAAAATATCTTTTTCTGATGCAAAAGCCTTTTTTTCAAATTTTTTTTCTTTCTTTCTGAAATGTCAAGATCTACAGATTTGGCAAGAAAACCAAACCCAATTACTAAAATACTGAAAAGCTTTAAGGCTAATTATTCTACCTCTTCATTATTGAGAGAGATCAAAAAAAAACCCCTTCAAATTTAAAAAAATCTGCTTTCCTTTTTTATCATGTAATTTTTTCCATTCCAAAAATGTTAAAGAAAGAGTATTAGATTTGGATTTTAGTTAGGAGGGTTGCTTTTGATCCATGTTTCAGGTTAAAAAATGGAAGTATTCTGTTGGGAAGCTGCCAGGCAAACGTGGCTGTCTCCATGCTCCTGCCTCTGTCACAGCATACCATGTGTCTGTCATCTGCAAAGGAAAACTCTTGAAGTGACTAAATTCATAGTTTCTCTGCACTGTGGGCTTTTGCTGCAGGCTTTCTTCAGTCTTTCAGCCTGGACACCTGGGAAATCAAAAGAACGTGAAAGGGCAAGGGTTTATGATTTATTTATCTTTAACCTGAGGTCTTAAGGAAAGCTGGTGTATGTGCATCTGCATCTCTCTTCCCTCTTTTAATAACTGCAGAGCTTTTGGGCAATTTTTAGCCTCTTTATTAAAGATAAGGGGGACATTTCAGATTGCTTTGAGTGAGAATATGTGATGAGAGAGAGGACAGAAATCTCCTCGCTGCAGGAAATGGCGATGCATGGACACGACAATAATGGAGATCAGAGAACCCACAGGACATTATTCAAAACGTAAATCCATGGGGAAACGGGCACCCCTGGTTCTACTGATCATGAAGCTGCCTCTTTGGATCCTGGGTGGGAAGCACCTGCTAAACATCTCTGGCGTTGGACAAGGTGGGATCAAGCACGTTGGACACGTTCCCCCGGGCAAAAATGCGGGTGCTGTGCCTGCAAGGTGACATTTCCTCACTTCCAGCCTGATTTTCATGCAGCCCCTGGTTTGTTCTCGCAACTTTGTCTTGCTCGCGCTGCTCCAAAGGCTGTTCCTGTCCTCTGGGCATCCGGACGCTCCGGCTGTGCCCTCGAAACCTCTCGTTCAGCATCTCTGTGTGCGGGCAGGGCAGGGGAGGCGGCTGTAGAACCGAGCCGTGTCTGCAGCCCGACAGGAGCTGTCAGCCGGGCACAGCTCGGCTGCCCGGGCCACCCCGCGAGAGGGACCTCGGCTCCACCTGGAGATGTGCTCGGCCTCGGGCACCCCGCCCTGTCCCCGCTCTCGGCACATTCCCCGTGGAGATTTACGGGCGGGAGGACCCCAAATCCATCGACCTGCGGCAGCGCTTGCCTCCCAGCCGTGGCTCTGATGGGAGCCGCTCGGAGCATCCTCGGGGCCCCGTCGATCAGAGCCGCCCCCCGCCCGGTGCGAGCCGCCCTCGCTTGTCACCGCAGCCCCTCGGGGCGGTGCTGGGGGACAATTCCACGCTGTGTCCTTGGAGCTGTCAGAGAGGATCTTCCCACCGCGCTGATGCGTGAGAGGTGGCAGGGCTGGCACAGGCACTCCTGTGCCCCCCGCACGCCCGCCCCACACCAAAACCCAGCTCAGAAACCCACAGTCTGCGCGAAGTAGCTGCTGCCACACCCATAACATCCCCACAAAGCTGATATTTGGGGATCGTCCTGCTCTCTCCCCTACTCGTGTCCCCATCCCGAAGCCTGGCTGCTTCCAGACTCATCACTCTAAGTGCTCGGCTGTGGCTGGCCGGGACTGCAGAGAACATTTAGCAGATATAAGGCACGAGAATAGTGCCAGACACGGGGTGATTACAAATCATTCAGACTAAGCAAAACCAGGCCATCCTAAATCTGTAGGCAGCAAAGGAGTGTTTGTGAGCAGAGCTGAAATGAGTTATTTGAAGATGCTGCGGTACCTCTACATAAAACGTCAGAGCAGTGGCCAAACGGTACCTGAGGCAGAAGGGAGGGTCTGGCCCGGAGCTGCACTCTGGGCTGTGCTACAGCTCCAGTTTCTCTTCAGCTCAGCAATATCTCTGCACAGGGTAGAGCACAGGCCAAGAGGAGGATGGGACGTGGTGCATTGCCCTGGCCAGAGCTGCTGCTTTGTGTTCCCTCGCCTGCAAATGCACCTGAAAATGTGGATCTCAGACTGAATGATGCAGAGAGAGGTGGTTAAAAGAAATTAGTAAAAACCTCCCAGGTGTGGCCCTTGGCATGTTGCAAAATGCTGGAGAAGGGCATGGATTGCCACCCTCCTCCCTGAATTTGTACCTCTGGGGCAGGATTTGGCCAAGGACTCATGGACTTTGTGAAGGGGTTGTGATGGAAGCAGGAGGGAGAGATGAGACCCACCCAGGCGTGGGATGTGCTCTGCCCTGATCAGCCTTTTCCCCCAACTTCTGGTCTGGCCCATCCTCTGTTTCACAAGAAGGTTTAGTCCGAGGGGTTTGTGTTCAGCCCCAAGGACACAAAACCCAGGGAGAACTCCTCATCCCCACTGGGCCAGGCACTGGCCAGGCTGTGGGGATGGCCCCAGCCCCATCTGCTCAGACCTGCGTGCCCAACATCGTGCAGATCTGCTCAGGAAAGAGGCCAAGCCCAGACACTTGGGCTGGGGAGCAGAGCAGAGGTGATTTACACCAGTGCTGGATGGAGAGCAGCCCACTGGCAGTGCAGCTCGGCGAGGTGGAACATGCTGTGCAAGTGCCCAAGGAGAAGAGAAGCGTCTGCTGGAACACAAGGAAAGACATTGGTCAGTGAGGAAGTCACTTTCTGAGGTTGTGTAGCCACTTTGTGCTGCATGTGCATCATTCCCACCGCTACCACAGATGATTCAGCACCTCCATCACCACCAGGTGATTGCAGGTGATGTCCTTGGGTGATGTCCTCTGGGAATTTGGGCTGAAGGGCACCTTGGCCTCCCTGGCAGTCAGTGGCATTGGCTTCCAGGGCAGCAGAAATGGAATGGGAGGTCAGGAGATCTTCATTTACTTTTCTCCCTCAGTGGGGTGTGTTTTCAAATGCTGTTGAAATGCTCCAGATATCGCCAAGACTTTTGAGTCAGCATGAGACAGGCAAAACCTCACTGCCTGCGTGGGGTCAAGGTTCAGCAAAATCTGGTGACAGATGACGGAGTCATGGGAGAGGAGCTGCCCTGCCTGGAGAGGTTTTCTGCGTGCCAGTGACGTGTGCTCTGTGCTGGGTCTCTGCAGGGACCTGCCCAGGCTGACAAGGGGTTGTGGCTGATGTTTTAACTCCCCTCCAAGTGCAGAAGGGCAGCAGGCAGTTCAAATTCCCCCAGCTCAGCATCTGCAGCCTGGATTCCACTTGCAGTCTTGCAAAAGCCTTATAAATTTTTTAGAGCAGCCCCAAACGCCTGCTGAGTCGGCCAATCAGCTCGGGTGGATTAAGAAAACTTACCTTAAATTATTAACAGCACACAGCCAGACACGAGGGTAGAGGTGGGAAAGGAGAAGCACTCATTCCTTCATCTCCAGTGGATGCCACAAGAGCAGCCAGCAGCAGGCTGGGGTTTGGCAGAGGTGTCCATTCACACCTAAAGGATGGTCCCATTCGTGGGATCTTCCCTTCTCCATCAGGAACCCCCACCAAGGCATCAGTGCCACGCTGTGCAGGGGGTGTGCTGCATCGTGGGGATGATATCCCCTTTGGAAACCGGGTGCTGCTTCACATCCAGCCCACCCACACCTCCCTCTTCCTCCCTCCTCTTCCAGGTCCATTGGGTTCTCCTCTCCTGAAGAGCTGATCCCCAGCTGTACAGCCGAGCCAGCCCTGATGTTTTTGACTTTCCTACAACCTCGAGAAACTTTCCCTCCACCAGCTTTAAATTTCAGGAAATACAATCACATTTGCAAATTGTGGTCCCCAAAGAAATGACAATAAGCACTTTGCATCTCCTGAGGCTATTCCTCTTGCTTTGGACGTGCTGCCTGCCAGGATCGGGGACGTGGGTCTGGATTTCCTCTGCTTGGCAGCTGTTCCAGGAGGACTTTGTCCCTGTTTCCACGAGATGGCACCGATGAGGCTGCTACAGGAAGCAGCCACCGCGACGCCTTCAGGGAGGACTGGGATGGAAAATGACTCCAAAACAATAAAAGTTGCCATGAAAAAATGCCCCTGAGCTCTGGGCTGTGGCGTCCCAGCACGCCTGGCCACGGCAGGGAGGAATTGGAGGAGAATTCGGTATTTTAAAATCCATCTCACCACCACAGCTCTACCAAAATCAACTTGATCTCATTGCAAGGTTTGCCAAAATCCACCTGCGGTCCAGTTCAAGGGGCTGTTGGGTTGCTTATCATTTTGGTAGGACCCCAAAGTGGAACATGTCAGACTAAGGGCACCATTGCTTGTGTGCCTGCAAGCCCTGTGGGGCCAGGCAGCGATTTGCACATGGTGAGCTGTTGATCCAATCCCAAAACACAGATCCACAATGGATTCAAACCCAAGGTTCGGCTGGAGGCAAGTTGTGGCTTCATTGATACTGGGTTGAGATGCCCAGAAATTCAGCATATTTTTCTTTTTGGAACCTCATGCTTTGAAGTGCGTTTAAATCACAATATTTCTGTTAATTCTGTCTTGCTGAAGATCCTGACCCAAACCTCCCAAAATGGGGGATGCTGCTGCTGCTGAGATCTCACTTCAGGCACCTTCTCTTCTTTCTGCTCCTGCAGATCACCTGGGGTGCCAACCCACATCGAAATGAGGCTGAAAACTTGGCCCTGCTCTGAGCCATGAGCAAGTCTGAGTTAAATCCTCTGGGGTTTATATTTTTGCTGTTCTGCAGTTCCATCATTAATTACCTCACCACTTGTGCAGTGCTCCCAGAGTATCTTCCACAGCTCCCCTGGCATATTTCTATGGAAACCTAGCCGTGGTTTTGACAAGCCTGTTTTTGCTTTTAAAATAGCGAGAGAGGTGCAGACTTTGTGCCTGCTCTCCTCTGTCCCCCACCTGGCCCCAGGGCTGTCCCCACTCCTGCTGTGCCAGGGGCTGGCTTCCATGGGGCAGCAGGGAGCTGGAGGTTCCTGAACAGCGTGGGAGGGATATTCCCACAGGAGTTCCTGTTGCTGCTGCTTTTAAAGATGCAGGAAAATCACGCACACGAGGATGTTCTCCTGCTTGGAAACACCCAGAAAGAGGCACAAGTTGTCTCAGGGAAAACATGCCTTGGGAGCTGGGAAATGCAGGAGGAGCTGGAAGAAGAGATTAAACTATCAGTGGGAAAACAGCCTTCTCCCGTGGCTGTGCTGTGCCTGCAGGGATCCCCAGATCCCCTTCCAATTTGTGGCGTGCCAAGGACACGGCACTTCAGAGAGCCCAAATACTGCAAAGACCTTGGGCATTAAAACTGATTTCTACGGATGAAGCTGGTGGATGTGGGGTGTGTGGAGAGGGGTGAGGAGCCCTGGGGGCCTGTGCACAGTTTTGGGGATGTTGACCCAGGGAGCCAGTCCGTGTCTGTGGGCTGTGAGACATGGACATGGGATGGGGAGAGTGTTGGTGGAGCAGGCAGGGTGAGTTCATGCCCAGCTCTCTGTAATTCAGCTTGATGTCAGCTCCTCGAGGCTCTGCCTGGGGACACTCAGCACTGCAGAGCATCAGATGTTAATTAGGATCATTAAGGGCTTTGTGACACAAACAGTAATGATGATATTTGTGCCTCTGGAGCTCTCCTGGGAAGGGCCTGGCATGATGCTGCCCTTCACAGAGGCCGTGGTCTGTTCCCAGCACTGTCTTCTCCTGAAAGCCGAGTCACGGGCACAGACAAGCTCAGGAGGCTGCTAATGCCTCCGTCAGGGAGGAAATGTCCCTTGGAAACATCCCGGAATGCTGTAGTGGAAGCACAACTCTCACACCACCTCCCTCCTTCCCCCTGCCCCATTGTACCACCTACTGCTCCTCCTCACACTCGGTGCTCCCCCTCTTTCCCCCTCACAGCCTCTGGCTGTTGCTTTTTGGTCAGTCCCAACCACTCAGCAACCACAACACTTTGGACTGGGACAGCTGCACTGGGTGGAGTTGGGACAGCTGCACACTTTGTCTGGGGCTGCAAGATTGTGATGGGAGCCAAGACACCGCCCTGGGTGAAGGCCATGAGTTTGGGGCTTCTTGCGAGACCTGAGTCATGTCTGGGCTCAAATCAGGAAGAAATGTTCCTGTTGTGTTGTTTGGAAAGGGCTGGGGGATCCACCGTGTGTGAGGCAGAGCAGCACGTGGGGAGAAAAGGCAGTCTCAGTCATTGCTCCCAAAGTGATGGGGTATGGCAAAGACCCAAAGCGATGCTGCTCACCTTTCCAGGAGGCATGGGGAGCCCTACTTTCCTTTCTTTCAGTGGCATAACTTTAGGAGGTCAATTTAAGCCTATTTTGCATGGAAAAAATATAGTAAAGGTCCTGGAAAACTATTCAAGAGTCTTGAGCTGGTTAAGGAGAGCGTCAAAACTGCTGTGAGAGCTGTCACTGCTTCAGGCTGGGGGAATCACCTGGGTCAAGGGGTGAAAGCTGGGGAAGGGCTGAATGCTGGCTGACACCCCGAATATGGGCTCCAAACTGTCCTCCTTCCTCCTTATTTCCATCCCAGGCCCTCCTGTGCCCATCCCCACCATCTACTCTAAGTGGGACTACACAACCCCCAGCCAACCCAGCCCCTCTCAATGACAGACGCACACACACACAGCTCCACACCTTTTGGGTTGGTTGGTTGGTTTTGGTTTTTTTTGGGAGGGAGGGGTTTGTCTGGTTTTGTTTGTTTTTTGGTTTTTTTTTTCCACTGTGGATGTTGTACCAGTTTTATTGGTAAAATTAACATGAAGCCTCACAAACGCTGGAACATGCTTTTCCTTTTAAAGAATTTCCACTGGACCTTAATGGTGAGCATCCAGTCGTTGACATATAAACTCTTACAAGCTGATGTGCACACGTGCGCCCGGGGGAGACGGTGGCAGCGTCCTGGTGTCAGGGATGGTTTCTGCGCGATGCACTGGGAGCCCACGATTCATTTGCCAGCCTTCTGGGCCTTCTGGGCAGACTTGGTGACTTTCCCGGCCCCACCGCTCTTCTTCTCCACGTTCTTGATCACGCCCACGGCCACGGTCTGCCGCATGTCACGGACAGCGAAGCGGCCTGAGGGACAGAGAGAGGGGGAGTGCGGGTGAGACACTGAGGCTGAGCTCTTCAGGGAGGGTGGTGGTGGGATCTCCACCCCCCACTCATGGTGCCGTGTGTTATCCCTGCCCTTGGAGCAGGCTCCTGCAGGGACAAGCCCTGAGCTATCAACCCCTGCTAGTCCTGATGCTCCCCTCTATTTAAATCGCTATTTTTTAAACTTAAACCCCATCTCTTCTCTGCAAGATCCCGGTGCTGCTCAAGCTTCCAGATGTGCAACATCAGCCTGGTCTTGTGGAAGGTGTCCCTGCCCATGGCAAAGGGGTGGAAAACACAATGGTCTTTAATGTTCCTTCCAACCCAAACCATTCTAGAATTCAAGCATGGCACTACCCTGCATCAAAAAGTGGCCTCCACTGAGCAAACTTTCTTCCCCTGCCCAGTTGTTTTGGAGCAGAGAGGAGGAAACTGGAAAATGTTTCTATGTTCAGAAACTATCAGGGTTTAGTAACCGTGGTCTTGTTGCTCCCAGAGGGAAAACTCAGCCTTTGTTCCTTCAGCTCGGCAGAGAGCCCACCACACCCCATCCCACCCCACCAGCACATGGGGGAGCAACAAAACATCCTCAGCTCCCTCCCCATCTAACTGGGAGAAGTTCAGCATGTCTGGTGTGAGCTCTGCACCCACAGAGCCCTCCTGCTCCTCCACAGGAGACCTCCAAAGAGCCGTTCCCTTACCAAGGGGTGGGTACTGGGAGAAGCTCTCCACACACATGGGCTTGCCAGGGATCATCTCCACGATGGCTGCGTCACCCGACTTCAGGGACTTGGGGTTGTCCTCCAGCTTCTTGCCGGAGCGCCGGTCGATCTTCTCCTTCAGCTCGGCGAACTTGCAGGCGATGTGTGCGGTGTGGCAGTCGATGACGGGCGAGTAGCCAGCACTGATCTGGCCAGGGTGGTTCAGGATGATCACCTGGGGGACAGAGCAGTGTCACGGCACAGCTGGGAGCTGGGGGACGGTGGCAAACCAGGCACGGTGGCATCAGCAGCCCTGCTCACCTGAGACGTGAACTGCGCCGCCTCCTGCGGCGGGTCCGACTTGCTGTCCCCGCAGACGTTGCCGCGGCGGATGTCCTTCACCGAGACGTTCTTCACGTTGAAGCCGACGTTGTCCCCAGGCAGAGCCTCGCTCAGGGCCTCGTGGTGCATCTCCACGGATTTCACCTCAGTGGTGATGTTCACGGGGGCAAAGGTGACCACCATGCCAGGCCGCAGGATTCCGGTCTCCACTCGGCCCACGGGGACTGTGCCAATCCCTGCGGAGACAAGGACAGAGTGCAGCAAAATTCAATCTGCTTGGTATGTGCCTGGACCAGAGCCTGGATTCAGCAAAAGCAAGATACCTCCAGTGGTTTTCACCAAAGAACATGTTTGCTCCTTGCCCAAAACCCCCAAGTTTTCAGCAGATCAACACTGAGATTTTGAAAATCACTATGAGTCCATCCTTCCTACTCAAAGTTTTGTAAAAAAGAAGTAATAGTCAGAAAGTCCTGAGCAATCTGCATGTCCCGAAAGTTCTTCTCCTGGAGCAGCTGTAGCATCTCCTGCATGGAGGACTGGGACATCCCAGCATGCGTGCAACAACACTGTCCACACCCCTGATGGCCACACCACGAGCTGTGACAGAGAATCAGGGTGGCTCATTAATCGATGGGAATCTCTTACACCCTGTGTCACCAGGAGACTTTGGGAAAACTCCCCTTTGGAGGCAGGTGAAGAATGATTGAGAGAAACAACACTGAAAAGAGATTGAAGAGGTTGGCTGGACCCATCTGCTCCTCCAGATCCACCCTGCTGCCTCCACCTCCCCTCTTCCCACGGTGTCTCTGCTTCCCAAGGACCTGCCTCCCAGTAAAAGCAGATCCCTTTGCCCCAGCTGAGCTAGGGGAGGACACAGACCTGCTCACCACCTTTCATCTCCATTGCAAACAACAGCAGCCTGCTTTAAAAACCCAGCTCAATCCCATGCTCAACCCCAGCAGTGCGTGTGTCCTTGGAAAAGGGTGGGAAAGAGCTGGAAAAGTCTGTGCCTGCCTGACCTCAGCAGTGCTGTCCACTTACGCCAGCAGGTCCGAGAGCTCATGGGGTATTTATAGCTGAGCAAAGTGTCCCCATCACCTCTCCAGAGGGAAGGGGACACGTGTCAGCCGCGGCGCTCCCTACATGGCTGGCACAGCTCGGCAGGAGGAGGCGCCGATGATGGACACCAGCATTTGGGAAGCTCGGGCAGGTCACAGCCAAGCTGCCATGCACCAGCTTCAGTGGCCCTCCCTGCTGGTCTTGTCTCTCATCTGGGTCACAGAATGCTTTCTGCTGCCTCCAACTTGCCTGGCCACCCATGACCTCCGGGACACACAAATCTGCAGCCATTTTGGCATCATGTGTTCCCTGGGGAGAGCTCACAAACCTGCAGGTCCTCTTTGGTCCCTGAGCACCTTTGGGCATGTGCCCTCCACCCCAGACAGCCCAGGCTCAAGTGGGGTCTTTGCCCTGGAGCCACCACCCTTCTCTCCAACATTATCTCTGGTTTGAAGAGTCAAATCCCTCCAGTTTCCCAACACCTGGAAATGTCATTCCCAAATTCCTGTGGAATGAAGACTCCAGTTAAGGCAGAGGAGTGGCAAGGCTCACCTCCAATCTTGTAGACATCCTGGAGGGGCAGGCGCAGGGGTTTGTCTGTGGGGCGGGTCGGGGGCAGGATGGTGTCCAGGGCCTCCAACAGGGACACCCCACTGGCGTTGCCTTCTTTGCGCTCCACCTTCCAGCCTTTGAACCAAGGCATCTGGGAAGAGAGCAGCAACAGAGAACCATAGAATCACAAAATGGTTTGGGTTGGATGGGACCTTAAAGACCATCACGTTCCACCCTTCTGCCATGGGCAGGGACATCTTCCACAAGACCAGATTGCTCCAAGGCCCATCCAACCTGGCCTTGAACACTTCCAACTGAGTGTGCCTGTCCTCGGCAGTCAGAGGTGAACCCAGAGAGATGTCCCACCAGGACAACCTCCATAAAGTCAGTCCTGCCATGTCCTGGCGCTACCAGGGGGCTGGGGAGCTCCTTCCACTCCACCATCCCTGCAGGTTTATCTGTCCCCCTTTGCCCAATCTCCCTCTCTCTCTTCTTGAAATGAGCAAGACATCGATTAACAGGAGAAAAAGGATGGAAGCGTTAAAGCCAGCAAACTCACAGCCCCACTTCCAACACCAACCCATGGGCACTGCACCAGCTGCCTGGATCCTGCCCTCCAGGAATGCTGCCTCCAGCACAGGGACCACAGGGTCTGCAGCCAAGTCCCAGCTACAAACTGCCCAACCTTCAATCCTGGGATCCAAATTTCTCCAAAGCGAGCCCCAGACAGATGATTCTCCCCACTCACTCCTGCTATCACCTGCAGGGTCTGGATTCTAAACCCTGGCTTGGGAGGATGCTGGAAACCCAGCTGCCGAGGGACAGGATTGCTTTTCACAGATGTACCCTTCTCCTGCCCTAAATTGGACCTTTGAAGCCAAAAACTGGCCAGAAAAGAGGTGGAGAGGAATGGAAATGTGCTTGGCAGCAGCCATGGTTTAATGCAGGGAACTACAGTGTTTTATTGGGGTGATGCTGCACATCTGGGTGTTGTAGCAATACCTGGAGCTTGCTGGCAAGAAAAAATTTAGTCCTGGGTCTGAGACAACCCTAATACAACAAGCAGAGATCAGAGTCTGCAAGGCGATTCCCCTGCCTCTACACAGAGAGGGTTAGACAATATTTTCCCATTCTAGTGTCAAATGCTTCCTGTGTGTCCCAAATCCATCAGACACTTCGTGGATGTGGCTTTTTTCCCTCAGCACCAACACCAGTGGCACAGTGCAGTGGGCATGTGGGGCTGGGGTGAAGCAAGACCCCCAAAGTGCCCCCAGCTTCACAGCCATCCCTGGAGGATGTGGCTGTGCCAAGGCTGGTTTCCTGTCCTGCGATCTGCACCAGCTTCGGGAAGGAGAGGGAAAGACGGGATGCAGCCAGGGAATTCAGCCTGCATCCAAAGCATCCAGGTCAGCCCCCTTCCGAGGGTCACGTCTGACACCACTTGTCTTTCTTGGTGGCAGTGGCAGGAGGAGCCTGAGGACACTTTTGCAGCGGGTTCTTCCCAGGGCACTGCAGCTCTCGCCGTGCAGCCAGAAGCAGCGCCAGGCAACAGCTTGGCAAAATGAAAACCCCATCCAGGCAGCGAGGGAGCCTCGTGTGATGTGCAGGATGACTCAGACCCTCCCCCATTCTGCTGTCGCGTGGTCCAAACGCCGGGCAGGGACCTGTGCCAGCAGCTGCCCAGTGGCCACCTGCCCGTGGGCTCTGCTCTCGAGGATGACAGCCACCCAGTGCCCACAGCTCCCGTCCCTCTGCCCCACACAGCTCTGGCACACAGGAAAATAACAACCTCTGTCCATGGCACCTGGCTGTCAGAGCCATCCCTCTCTCCAGGGAACTTCTGACATGCCAAGAATCAGATAAAGACGAACTCAGACACCTTCTGGGGACAAATCTCTGCGAAACCTCAGCATGGCCTCAGGGTGAAAAGCGTCTGCAAAACCTGGTTTGTGCTGCCTCCTATGGCCACCCAGATAAAACCTCTGTCATGTATTCCCCAAATCTGCTTCCCAAAGAGCAATTCCTACTCCACTACTCCTATGGCAAAAGCAGGATGTGACCAAATCCTGCAGGCAGACAGGCTCCAGTCCCTCAAAATAACAGCTGAGCTCCAGCTCTTTTACCCTCAAAGTCTATTTTACAGAGCAGTCGCCTTTCCCTGACTTTCCCCAGCCCATGAGCACATTAACAGCCCCACCCATGCATCCCAGTGCTGAGGCTGCAGCCCCAGGCCACCACACTCCCTGGCACCACAGACTGGGTGTGTTTGGGTTGCAGCATCCCATGGGGTGAAAGTCTCCCAAATCCCATGGAATGGCCCCGTTCTGCCAGCTGCAGCATCACAAAGCTGCTTCACAGAACACCTCACTTCCCAAAAAGCTCTCAAATGCCAAACTTTGATGGAAGCACAGCCCAACTGTCAATTTTTGCAGTTGGCCTTGGGATTCTGTGCAGCAGGGATGTGGGCTGGAGTCTCCCACACAGAGCTGGTTCCAGCCTGACGTACCACCACACCCCACTTGCTCAGAGGCAACAGGAGCTGCAGGGACATCATGGCTCTAATCCTCACTTTCTGATAAGTCCCCTGACAGACGGACAAGTCACTTGACTGCCTTGTGCTTCAGTGAAACCTGTCCAGAAATTACAAGTGAAAATAATCAGAGCTTTTTCAGGCAAGGAAGGAGAGAAGAGACATCTACACCAGGTTCCTGCTTAAGCTTTCCCAGAGGTGATGTAATATGGGGAGGAGGAGTCTGTCCCTGCACACTCTCCAGCAGAGCTCATGCTGTTCCAGACCAGGCCAGGTTTTCTTCCCGATTCCCTAGCTAAGGCAGCACCCAGGCGCCAGCTGCCTCCTTAGGACAAAGGAGAGAGTTATTTCACCCCCTGCCTTCTCTCAGGCAGCACATCACACTGGGAACCTGCCCTGAGACCCTGCGGGAGGAAGGGGGCCACTGAGCCCCTCCTGCTCTGTGCCTCCCCTCTGCTGCCTATTTATAGGAGAATTGTTCAGGATCATCTTCCCAGCCCAGCAGCTGCTGACATTTGGAGCCTGCCTGATTTGAGGCACCCAGGAACCACGGGGCTGGGTTTGGCATGGCCGTGGCTGACCTTTATCCCAGCTCTGCTGCTCAGGGAACAGGAATTTCCCAAACACCCCAAAAATTCCTGCCTTCCAAGCCATCCCAAGTGAGCTGCCTTTCCTGTGCAAGGCAGGAGTTGTGTTTCGTGACTGTGTGACTTTGCATTTCAGCACTCCCCTTGCTCAGGCCTGTGATCCCTGGCCTCCCTCAGTTGCTGCTGGACTCATGGATTGCCT
The DNA here is from genome assembly GCA_013397845.1 of Melanocharis versteri. NCBI lineage: Eukaryota > Metazoa > Chordata > Aves > Passeriformes > Melanocharitidae > Melanocharis > Melanocharis versteri. The sequence goes on along the minus strand of VZTG01007555.1, from coordinate 294,265 downwards.
CCCTCATCACAGAGCCCTGCCCTGTAATCCACAGGTGATGTCCCCAAGTCCCCCTAAGCATCAAATTTCCCATTGGTTTCACAAGAGATTCCTGGGGTGTCTGATCTGAGCAACTTGCTCAGGGTCACACAGAAGTCATCAGGAGAGCCTGGACCTTCCTCTGGCCAGAACTTTCCAGCCCATCATTTCTCTAGAAGACTAATCCTGCGGTAGCTTTCTCTCCAAAAAACTAGTGTCAGAATAACAAGTGTTACAGGCAAGATGTCTGCCCAAAACCTCCATCCTTCCTAAGCTCTTCCTTCTCTTGTATGACATGATGGCACGGGCCCACCCAGAGCACCCTGCCTTTGTCTCCCCACCATCCCCCTCGCAGAGGGAGTAAAAACCAACTGGAAAAGGAGCAGCCCCAAATGGATGCTCTAGGGAACTGTGGTTTTGGCATGGGAAACCTGGTACTTCCTCAAGAAAACGTCACCTTTAGGAGTGAGATCCCAGCACTGGAAGTGGAGGTTTGGCCACCACAGTGACACAGAGCATCGATGGGCAAGGGGACCTGAGACCCAGCACGAGGGAGCCCGTCTGCACAGTGGGAACTGCTCCAAGCCTCACCCCAGATTGTGGTATTCCCCTCAGAAAACAATGCCCTAGAAACACACCCGCTGCTCCTGCTGAGGGTGACAATTGCTGCTCTAACGTCACCGTGAGTTCTGACACGGCAAAAACTTCAAATCCCGGCCCAGAAGCAAAGCCAGACAGATCATCTCCTGAAGATGCTCATGTTTAGCTGCTGGGGTGCCTGGCCAGGGTACAGCACAGTGAGCCCATTCATCCTGCCTGGGGCCAGGCAGAGCTCAATGAAACATCATCTGTGCTGCCAGCACGGGCCTTTGTGCACAACAGGTGCACGAAATGTTTGCAGAGCGTGGAGTTCATCTTCAGCCCGGGTCAGGACCCTCAGGCTGGGGGAGAAGTGTAACACAAGGCACACTTACATTGGGAGAGGGCTCCAGCATGTTGTCTCCATGCCAGCCCGAGATGGGCACGAAGGGAACTGTGGCCGGGTTGTAGCCGATCTTCTTGATGTAGGCGCTGACCTCCTTGACAATCTCATCGTAGCGTTTCTCGCTGTAGGGGGGCTCTGTGGAATCCATCTTGTTGATGCCCACAATGAGCTGCTTCACCCCCAGGGTGTAAGCCAGCAGGGCGTGCTCGCGGGTCTGCCCGTTCTTGGAGATGCCGGCTTCAAATTCACCCACGCCGGCAGCGACGATCAGGACAGCACAGTCAGCCTGGGGGGAGAGAGCAAATGAACTGCTGCACGGCCCTGGTGACACCCCGAGGGCTTTGAGGGAGTCCCAGATGACTCCCTGCCAGCTGCTACCCACAACGCTGCTGATCTGCCCCAAAACCGACCCAGCTGTGCTATTTCAGACTTGCCAACCCCACATGAGGTGGGTGGCAACCGGGGTGGATCCCTCCTGGATGCAGGACTCTGACCAGGACCTCGTCTTGATCACCTACAGACAAGGTTTTCTTTAAAACCCTACTGAAGTCTTGCAAAAAACCTCCCTGGGTGATGGGTGTGACTCCAGCCATGGAAAGTGCCCCCTAGATTACTTTTGTACCCAGAACACACAGCAGAAGCTGCCTGGGTTTGACACAAAGCCATGCCCAGCCCAACTGGCACCTCAATGGAAATCTCCCTGGGCATGTAGTGGGGTTCACCCAGCACCATCAGTCACAGGGAGATGCAGGAATGAGGGGAAACCACCCTACTCAGGAAGGGTAGACCATTGGGTTTGGCAATACAATGTGGGACAAAGACAGCTGTTTTGAGGAAAAGGAAGGAGACAAGATCTGTGGAGCCTCCTTTATCCAATAAAACCTAGTGGATTGTTGAAAGTTTCTTGTACATCTCATCTGGCTGAGGCTAAAATAATGTGGAGATACCCTCACATGAAGGCCTGTAGCTTGCAGCATCCCAGCTCCCAGACATTCATCCCACCTTCTCATGCGGGTGGAAATGGGGAGGAGAAACCACCTCTTTGTGCCCGAAGACACCCTTTCTCCCAGACACCAGGGAGGTGCAAGACCACGGCGTGCTGGGTCCCCTGGTGCCACCCAGTCTCCCGGGTGGACCCTGCTGAACACGCCTCGACGTCTGCTCTCTCAGCTCCCCACCTCCAAAAGGACTCTAACAGCACCTGTGTGACCTTGGGCTCGTGAACAAGCCTCAGCCTCTCCCCACCAGCAGCCCCCCACCCCCTGGGCCCCACTTCTCACCTGGGAGGTCCCGGTGATCATGTTCTTGATGAAGTCCCTGTGGCCAGGGGCGTCAATGATGGTGATGTAGTACTTGGTGGTCTCAAACTTCCACAGCGAGATGTCAATGGTGATGCCACGCTCGCGCTCGGCCTTCAGCTTGTCCAGCACCCAGGCGTATTTGAAGGACCCCTTCCCCATCTGGCCAACACAGAGGCAAGAACCAGTGAGAAACCCAAGCCCACGGCACTGGCGATGGCCTCCCACCCTCCAGGGCACTTCCCAAGCTCACACAGGGCCACGCTGCAAACATTAAAGGCAAAATTCCCTAAATTCAGTGAGAGCTGTGGTCCATTTACTAATAAATACAGGTTAAAGGAGATGGTGTTCTCAACATGTTCCCCAACAGGATGCAGGAGAGGCTGAAAGAAGAGCCAGGAAGTGATTTGTGAGTGGGGCTGTGTGGGCAGGACCTGAAGGCAGCAACCCATGAGGTCTTCTCCATGAAACACCATGGTCCTGCACTGCTGCTGGGAAATCCTCTACAGAAACATGGAAAGCTGCTTTTTGTCACACTAAATGTCTCCAAAAGCATATTGATATACTTATCCCATTTCCTAATCTTAATGGAGTTATTGAAAAATGTCTGTTTATGAGATTTATTTTGTTCTACTTCCCATGGTTTCACAGAGATGCACACGTAGGGACATGGTGTAGTGGTGGGCTTGGCAGTGCTGGTTGGACTCGATGATCTTAGAGGGCTTTTCCAACCTAAATGATTCTCAGATTCTGTGATTTTAATCCCTGACTCAGACCTGTGAGGCAGCTGGTTAGTGGGAAAGGGCATTGCTACACGAGTGAGCCCAAAACTGGCAGGAGTGTAGGAGTGGAATGGGTTAAAAGAAAATGAAATGAGAGATGGTTGCTACGAGCTCAACAGAAACGTGATTGATTTTTGCCACAGAGTGTGCAAATTCACAGGAAAAGCTACTGTGAGCTGCAGCCAGACCAACTGTTGTTGCCAAATGGCCAAAATCTCAGCCAACATTGTAATGCAGGAAATCACGCTGGGGGAGATTAGCTCCAGTAAATCTTTCTGCCCTGTGATAAAGCACATTCCCTGGTAAAACCACGGTGCCACTTCTGAAGTGCCTTCTCCTTTGGGTTGGAAGCCTTTGACGTCACGGCACCAGGGAGAGCTGGATTTCCCTCCAGCACGGAGGTCGTGCTCCCAGCCTGAGCTGGGATCCTGCCAAGGTGGAGATGGGGCAGGACAAGGCCTTGCTGACCACACTGTGTGCTGGGGCAGCCAGGGGAGCCTGGCCAAAGCAAGGGGTTAAAATGGGCTGCGGCCATCAGCCCTTGGCCTCAGATACAAGGGGTTTTTAAGGCAGAGAAAGGAATTAAGGTCATTTGCAGATGATTTAATGGTCTCCTACTGCTATGCAAGGTCAGAGCTGTGATACCCTGCTCCCATCCATCCATCCATCCATCCATCCATCCATCCATCCATCCATCCCTCTGTTCTCTGCAACCACAGTTTCTTCTGGCCCATTATCAATCACCAGTCAGAGGGAAGCCCCTCCCCACGGCAGGTACCAAACGCCCCAGTGATGAGCCTCCCCAAGGAAGACAACACAGCATCACATCCAAACCTTCCCTGCCCACACCGTGCCCAGAGGCTGGTCTGCTCCATCTCCCACACTCCAGCCCTGTTCCCAGCCAGCACAAGGAATTAATGGTGACAGCCTGTTTCGTAACAGCTGAGTGCTGCGATGACTTTGCAGCTTGCTCCGGAGGATTACAGGCAAAATCCTAAAGCCAGGGGCAAGACTTCCCCTCCTCAGAGGGAATGCCAGGTCGAGGAGGTGATGCCCCATCTCCACTGGGAAGCAGTGAGCTCTCACTGGGATGGAAAAATCCAGAATCAAGTCTCTGCTCCTGAGCATCCTCCTGACACCGGATTTAGCGGGGGGGTAGAGCAGGAGCTTGGAGGTTTTTAGAATCACAAAATGGTTTGGGCTGGAAAAGACCTCAAAGATCACCTCATTCCAACCCCTCTGCCATGGACAGGGGGACCTTCTACTAGACCAGGTTGCTCCAAATTCCATCCAGCTTGGCCTTGGGATGGGGCCAGGTTAACCCTTTCCAGCACGCACTCTGAATTCCCCCTTCCCAGGGAACAGGGAGGAATCATCAGTGTGCTCACTTACTGCTGGAAATGGAGATACAGCAGGGAATGGTGCATTTCTGCATTGCATTATTAATGGGCTGTTCTCGGGCAGGAGGTCAATCAGCACATCCCACAGCCTTCCTTCCCCCCATCAGCAGCCTACTCCCTCCCTTCTGGATGGGGAAACTGAGGCACAGAGCAGACCCCTGGCTCTCCCACGGCAGCTGAGTGGGAATCAGCACCTTCTTGCCATCAGCCATGTCCACACACACGACCAGCTGCTCGTCACGTGTGAGACCCCCCCAGACCTCGGCATCACACGTAACGTGAAGACAAATGAGATCTTTTATTTAGCAAACAGTTTCCCTCCTTTCACGGGGTGTATTCAGTTACCCAGAGCTGGTGTTGAAAAACCCAGGGTATTATCTAGCTCTGCACAATACCTTCCCTGTTCAGTGCCAGAAATAGCCTGATTTTCCCTGATCGAACCCCAGCGGAGGGACAGCTTTCTATTCGGAGGCCACAAATACTGATTATTTTTTCTTTTTTTAAAACAGAACAACTCTTCTTTCAGAGATACTGTTACCTCTGCCCTTGAATCAAAAGAAAAAAAGGGAGACATCCTCGCTCTTTTCTCTTAAATAAAATAACAGGCCCTGGGTTTTTTGTTGGCTTTTTGGGTGCACGCAGGCCTCCATTTCCTGTGAATGCCACCTAATGGAAGCAAACCCTTCCCCAGCCCTGCATCAGAAAATGGAGTCTGTAAGCTCAGTCAATAGGCTATTAATAGCAGCCTCCGGTGCCCGCGGATCCTGGCAAGTCAGTGAAAGTGTCTGTTCAATTAAAATCACTGCAATCACATCAACAATAACCTTATCATGCCTTATCTGATCTTATAGGTAAAGGGGGGGAATTTATGGGAGGATATCAGCAATCATTTTAAACCAAGGGAAAGGGACCATTTTGTATGGAGGAAGAGGCTCTTCACTTAAGGACCGGAAAAAAAGGCTAAAAGTGAGGCAGGAAAATAAGGGATTTAGCTCAGATGCTATCGGCAAATTAAAAAGGCTAAGATAGACAGGCAGGAAAATGTGAAATCAAAAGTGGAAGCTCTGTAAATATTTTTTCTTTTTTTGTCAGTGAAATGTGGGATCTTGACCAGGGAAAACAAAAAAAAAAAAAAAGGAGGGGTATCTGCATTCCCGGAGCGATGACGACAAGCCATCTTCTGAGTGACAGGAGCTGCCCTATGGATAACACAGCCAGGCTGTTCCCGGCTCACCCACCTCTCTAGAATTTACCATCATTAATTTCTCAGGATTCCCAATTTGCATTTTTCTTCCCAAGACTGTTTCTTCCTCTTTAAGCTCAGGGATTGCCATGATACAGGTATCGGGTGGTGCTTTGCTGTGTGACAGTTTCTAAATGCATGCATGATAAAATTGTTATAAATGCCACCATTGCAAGGGTCAAACAAAAGAATTTAACTTAAATGCTCAGATTTCCAGCCAGCTTTCCTGTATCATAGGCTACCAATCACACTACTCATCGGACCACCTGCCTGAGGAAAACGGGAATGAGGTTTTTCAACTGGATCAAATGAGTGGTCCCCAGCAGGCACTGGAAGCTGATGCTTCAGAGTGAAATTCAGGCAGCCCTGACTTAGGCAGGAAGGGATTATCAGGTTTTCCCCCTCATGCACCATATTTAGAAGGAATTCCACGCCTTGAAGCACCATGGTTTGCGGCTTTTCCAGAATCCTGGTGATTCCTGCTGCTTCCCTAACCCATCTTGCAGACCTCGGCGTGCCCCTGCCCTCATTAACAGCCGGCAGCAGGGAGTCCCCCAGCTCCGGAAAAGAGGGTGGCGAGCGCCCAAATGGCCTATTTTCCCAAGGCCAGAGGAGTCGGGAAGACCCAGGGGTGCAGAGGGAGAAAAATAGATGGGAACAAAGGGAGAAATAGAAGGTGAGAGAAGGGCAGCACCAGCAAAAGGGGAATATTGCCTGCGGGACACTCGTGGGGACCGGTGCGGAGCATCCCCGCGGGTGGGAATGCGGGGTGGGGGCAGGCTGGTAGAGGGGCGGGCTCCTCACCTCGGCAGCCTCCTTCTCAAATTTCTCAATGGTCCGTTTGTCGATGCCCCCGCATTTGTAGATGAGGTGCCCGGTGGTGGTGGATTTCCCAGAGTCCACATGCCCGATGACGACGATGTTGATGTGCGTCTTCTCCTTCCCCATGCTGCTGGGCTACGCGGGGCTGGCCGGGGCGGGCGGCGCTGGGGAGGGCGCTGGGAACGCAGCTGCCTTTTTGGGGGAGGCTGCGGGGGAAAGAGGCAGGCGCGTCAAAAGAGCCCCCCCTGTGCCAGCCCCCCTCCCAGCCCTTCGGGAAAGGCTGTCCTGCCCTCGCCCCACCTTCCCGCTGGACCACTCGCCCGGGGGTGCCCGGCCTCGTCTGGCAGCTCTGCCCGCGCTGGGTCGCAGCCAGCCTGCCCCCGGAGGAGGCCGGCCGGGCTATTTCGGGCCGCCACGTCCAGCCTCCGAGTCTCGGCAAGGTGCCGTGTGCTTTCCGGCATCTCGCCCTCCACCGCCCTCGCGGAGACCCCCAGTTCCCAGGGCTACGTCATCGATGCTTCGAAGGTGCCCTTCCTCCCTGGAAAACCTTCCTGCCACTCAGGGCTGCTCCCGCTGCCTTCTCGCTCTTTCCAAACCCGAGGGCATCTCCTCCGTGCCGTGGGTGCCATGGGAGGAGCCGAGGGTGCCCGTCCTCCCGGGCTGCCCCCACCGCTCCCCAGCTGGGCACAGTCCAGGTGACAACAGGGTGTCCGCAAAATGGGGTGGACGAAAATAGCCCCCGCCTGCTCCCCCAGGCAGGGCTGCGAACAGCGGGGCTGCCGACGGCTCCTCTGAGCCTGCACTGGGGGGGGTTATTATATTTTGCTGCCATGAAACTGGATGGAATAGAGGCAGGAGGCTAAAAACGCAAACGGATATATCCGGGGAGCTGTCCTGGCATCTCCCGGCGTTGCCATGGCTCTGCAGCTGCACACAAACCGGGCACAATTAGGAGCTTTAATCTGACGTCTAATAAAATCCAATTTCACGAATCTGCCCATAGAAGTAAAGGAGGTCAGGAGGAGTTTGCCGCTCTAATAGCGATTCAGTCATGCGGGTGATAACATTCCCAGCGAGAAGCTTCCCTGGGCAGCAGGAGCGGCGGCTGTCCCGTCCCTCCTGCCCTTGAACCCAGCCAGCCCGGATCTGGCCATTTTGCGGCTCCACTGAGATGCCCGGTCCTGGAGCTCCCAGTCCTGGGTGCGGGTCCCTCTCCCCCCTGCAGACCCCTGGCACACGGGGGGAGATGCAGGATCGCTTTGGGAATTGGGGAATTTCTTTTATTCCTTCCCCAAGGAGCTAAAGGCATCCCTGCCCGTGGCATGGGGGCTGGAACGAGATGATCTCTAAGGTCCTTCCAACCCAAATCATTCGAGGATTCTATGATTGTAAAAGCAGGGT
>VZTG01007555.1:248091-277694 GCA_013397845.1 Melanocharis versteri | reverse complement strand
CCCCCTCTCCCCGCCGCGGCGATCGGCACGGATGTCAGGGGCGTGTGCGGCGCCGCCCCCGCTGCCACTGGCGGCGCCGATAAAAGCGCGCTGCGCGGGCGGCTCGGCAGCGCCGCGGCTCAGGCCGTGCGGTGCGAGCGAGCGGCGGCCCCCGCGCCGGACCCCTGCCCTGCCCTGCCCTGCCCTGCCCCGCCGGACCCGCCGGACCCCCACACGGCCCAGGTGCGCTGCCAGGGTGGGCGCCGCGACCCCGCCGGGAGGAGCTCCGCCGCGCCTCGGTTTCCCCGCGAAGGGGAGGCTGATTCTCCCGGATGGCGCTCGGTGTCCGCCAGCTGTTGGCAGCTGGCGCGTTTGGCTGCCTGAGCCTTTTTTAGGGTTTTCTTGGGGAGCAAGGGGTCGGGCTGTGGGAAGAGTCAGCTGCTGGCAGGAAGGTGTTTTGTACGCGGAAGAGGGAGAAAGCTTCTCCAGTTCAGAACTGGAGCTGAACCGCATCAAAGATGAAGGGCGGGCAGGTTTGTCCCGGCTGTGGGTGATGGGGAGGCTGCTGAGGGCAGGCTGGGGCTGGAACTTCTTGCAGGAACACCCTCGGTATGTGCCCCAGCTCAACATTTCTTTGGCCCTTACGCAACATCCACCTGGCATTTTGCAACTCCAGATGTTGATCCAAGGAGGGGAGCTGGATTCCTGCAAGAAAAACACCCTGGAAGGAGGCGGGGTCGGGAAGGGGCTGTGCTCTGGGCAGGCTGTTGTGTATGAGGGAATTCTTTTGGCTTTGCACGTAGTTCTTGGAGCTCTGTGGATTTAATCCATGTGCAGTGAGCACCGGCTGCCGTTCCCAGTGCAGGGTTGCATGTCCCATTTCTCCAGAAGTCCCACTGGTTCCACTGACACCCCTGCAGCTTTCGGGGGTGCAGGGGTGGGTCAGGGTGGGTGCTGACGGCTGCCTCTGTGCTCGCAGGTTTAGATCTGCACAAGAACCAAGATCAGGAACCATGGCATCCATCCCATCCAGCGGCTCGCTCATGGCCACGCACAACTATCGCAGAAGTAAGGGCAGGCGGGGGGCTGGCGTGGGCTTGTGGGGGTGGGTGAGCACGTGGGGGTCTCTGCCAGGTGTGGGGGGATGTGGCTCCAGCAGAGATGGAGCTGAGCTCAGGTCTGTGCCCTCAGCTGCAGCCCTGTGTGAGCGTTTGCTGAGAAGAGGGGACAGCCAGCAGTGTCCCTGCTGCTGCCCAGACCCTCCTTTGGGCCCCCCAGCCCAGCTGCACCGGCTGGTGAGGGGCTCAAATCCCTGTCACCTGTCACTAAGGTTGTAGGAGACAGAGTGGATGGTATTACCTTGCACTGTTGCTTCAGAAATGAGCTGCAAAACCAGTCTGGGCAATGATTTCTCCTGGTACCTCACCCGTGAGAGACTTTCTGGTTTAATGCATTGCTTAAACCAGAGGGAATTAAAGGATTCGCCCGAGATGAAACAAGCAGCTGGCTTGTAGCTGTTGTACTAAAAGCGCATGGATTATACACAGGAATTTGCATCCTCTTGGCCTCAAGTCATCTGCAGAGGCCTCTCAAAGCCACTAAATTTTGTCCTTGGGGTTGCAGGCTTTTTCCTACAGAGGTGTTCAGGTGTTTTTGTGCTCTCTGCTCTTGGAATCTCCTCAGTATTCCCTTCCTAGTGGTTTTTACTGACACTAAACTGAGCAAGTGCTGGAGTGAGTTAGTGAGGCTGAGCCGAATCACCCAGGGAGAGCCACATCAGGGCTGTGCTTTCCTTCTCATGGCACAACCATGGCTCAGTAGTGGTTCTGATGGCCATGATTTTTCCACAGGGCGCCTGAGCTCCACATCCAGCACCAGCTCCTGCAGCTCGGAGTACTCTGGGGAGGTCATCCCCCATGGCCTGGGTAAGTGTCACCTGTCCTGGCTCAGGGGGACTCTGCTCCCAGTCTCTCCTTGGGAAATCTTACTGGAGGTGACGCAGCCTCCCCTCTGGGATGAGGCTGGGGTGGCCATGGCGCTGCCCAGGTTGCAGTGACCTGGGCTCTCCCTGTCACGCACGGTTCCCCAGATCTGCCCAAGTCTGACCCCGGGCAGTGGTGGGCCAGCTTCTTCTTTGGGAAGACGACTCACCCAGCCATGACAACGGTGTCAGAGTCCCAGGAGAGGTGAGTGCTTTGGGGTGACACAGGAGCACCAATGCAGCACCCAGGGCACTTGGGGACATCCCTGCTGCATCTCCCACGGTGCATTCTGACCCAATGGACCATGCCCGGGGCTCCCACACCTTTGCTGCAGGAATAAACGCAGAGCAGTGAGGCCACATTTCAGGGCTGGCATTACTGCTGACTCTCTCTCTGCTGTGTGTTGCAGCCTGGGAGCTCTGCGGGTGGCCACCGGGCCGATAGCCTGTGGCCTGGTGGCCGCTCCGGGCGCAGGACGGAGGCGCCGCGGCAGCGAGTCCAGCGCAGGGCCCTCGGTGTGAGCGGGTCGGCGGCTGCTCCCTCCCGGCCCGGCGGGCACAGCCCCTCCCCTGTAGAGTAGCTGGCTGCTCCAAGCAAAAGGTGCTGCTTTCTGACAGGAAAAGTGCATCGACCCCGACGATTCCACTCCAGCCTTTTTTACTCCCTCCCAGTGTAACTAAGCCCTCTCGAAGCGGACTTGCTAACGCATTTTTGTCACCTTACGATCGCACGATGGCAACGAATAAACTTGAGCAGCCTTTTAAAACGCTGTGGGTTGTTTTCATCCGTGGAAGGGGGAGCAGGGCGGTGCTGGGGGTGTTGGTGGGGCTGGACCAGGACGCAGCACAGCTCCTGACCGCAGCAGCAGGATCTGGCGGTGCCAGATATCACGTGCAGGCCTGACTCACTGGGCCGTGTGTGTTTTGCACGTGAGCAGGATCTGGCTGGGCTGTGGTGGTGTTGCAGACGCCTTCCCTCACCCCCTTCTCTCCTTACTTGGCCACACAGCCTGGCCCTGCTGGCGCTGAGCTTGTTTTGCTCCCCACACACACGGCTGCTGCCCTGCTTTGGTAGCTCGAGGGGTAGGAGTGAGTGCCAGGGCCTGAGCAGGTGTGGCCGGGGCTGGGGGAAGGATTTGGGTGCACAGCGATCCCTCCATAATGAGGAGGGAGATGAGGCTTGTTCAAGACGTGCATTTTGTGGATCTGGATGTCAGGCTGGAGCTCATGGTGTGGATGGCAGCTCAGGGGCTGCACTGGCTTTGGCAGCCCTGGATCCCAGCTGGCCCATGTGCTGCACTGCCCCAAGTGCTGCTTTGCCTGTTTTTTGCCTTTAATTATTCAATTTGGCTGTTTGATCCTTCTGTGACCAGCCTGATAGCAGGGAAAACAAGAGCCTGCAGGTGCCTGCATGAAGGGAGCACCTTTGTTCCTGCTGGAGGCAAAAAAAAACCTGGCAGAGGTTGATTTGAACGTGCCAAATCTCCCTGCTCTGCTTCCAGCCACAGCACGAGGAGCGGGGCTGTCCCTGTGTGCCCCAGGCGCTGCAGCCCCGATGGCAGCTGAGGCCATGGGACCCCTGAGCCGTGCCTTTCCTCCGGGTGTCCCGTGCTGGCAGGGCAAAGGGCAGGGAGCAGGTGGGGGCAAGTGGCTGCTCTGCTTTCTGCCTGCTCTGCAGGGGCACCCAGGGTCACTTCCAGCTCTGTTGTTTCTACAGTGGGGAGTGTTGAGAAAGCTTTTCGCTGAGCCCTGCTTCCCCAGGCACTGGTCCTTGTCCTGGGGACAGAGGCTCTGTGTCCCCTGTCCCTCCGAGGGGCCAGGGCAGCACTGGCATCTCTGCTCCCCCTGTGTCAGCGTGTGCATCCAAAGGGAATGGCTTCAGGGGGGTTCCAGCAGTCTGGCACACACCTTGGGCCCCAGGGGCTGCCAGCACCCTGAGGGTGACCCCCATGTCCGTGGCAGCGACTGATCTGATGTGTCTTCCAGTCAGGCAGCAAACTGCTGGTGCTGGGGGGCTGCGCATCACGGGAAGCACATGGCAGCCTTTAAACTTCATGAAACATGGGAAAGTGGAGATAAAATACAGCCTTTCTGAGTAAGACAAAGCAAGGTGGGCTGGCTGGCTGGGAAGTGTAGTTGTGGCACCACTCCAGGGTCTTCCCAGGCCCCAGCAAAGCCCTTCGGGTGCTGCTCACCCCCAGGATGCCTCAAGGATTTCCTCTGCTTCTGGTTGCCAGCAAAAGCCACGTATTTTGGAGAGACATTTTTTTTTTTTCCAAGCCTGGAAATCAGTGTGGACACACAAAGGTAAAGTCAATATTACTGTATTTGCTTGTTGGTCTTGTGATCATGGAGGGACAGACGCAGCAACTGTCCCCAGGCACCCAGGGGAGGCAGTGGCAGAGCAAAGGCACCAATCCTGCATCCCTGGGTTTCATTTGGGCACGTTCCCCAGCCTGATCCAGCTCTAAGTGAGCTGCTCTGTGACGCCATGAGCACATGGATGCTCCCCTATCTGGTTTTTAGATTCTGGATGGGGATTAAATTCATTCCTACATTTCTCCAAGGTGGGCTGGATTTACAGCAGGGACTGCAGCACCTGTCAGTGGCTGCCTTTATGCCCATGGTGCCCTGTCCAGTGAAGCAAAACTGCCTGGAAATACCCTGCTGAATTAAAGGCTGTTTTTCTGAATGTCTGTGAAGAGTCACAGACTCAGACTCCTTCTCTGCTGAGAGTGAAGACACAGGGAGAGTCCAGATCCCCCCAGATGTGCTCCCGGGCAGCTTCAGGGCATTTCTGAGAGCACAGCCCATGGCATTGCCTTTTTTGCTTGGGATTGAAAGGCTTTTAGGGCCTTTCTTTCCCTTTCACAGCATTCAGACATATTTTGGAAAAGCATCTGACAGCCAAGCACATTTATTTTTGTTCTGTTTCCATCTCCACTGCTGTGGGTGTCTCTCTTCCCAAGTAACAAGTGGTGAGAGAAAACTGATTTCACAATTCTGTGGAACAGCCTCCAATTGTGCTGGGAGAGGTTTAGGTTGGATATCAGGACAAATTTCCACACTGAAAGAGTTACCAAGTGTGGGAACAGGCTATCGAGGGCAGTGGAGTCACCATCCCTGGAGGGGTTTAACAGACCTGGGGATGTGGTACTTGGGGGCGTGGGTTAGTTGTGGGCCCAGCAGTGCTGGGGGAACAGTTGGACTCAATGATCTTAGAGGGTGATTCTATGGTTCCAGATGATTTCCTGTGTCCTCATGCTGCTGCTGTGGTGGAATAGCAAGGGAAACATTATGCAGTAGAAGCAAGACAATGAAAGGGGTTCCCCATACACTGCACCCCTCCCTAAGCAATCCCCTTCTTCCTATAGGGCTTGATATTGGAGGGGCAAGCACCCACCTCCCATGGCATCAGGGACTGATGTCCCCCCCTCTGCTCCCTCAATGGTTTTGGCTGCTGATTAATTCGCGTATTTGTTAAAAACTCGCTGGTGTTTTCTGTTCACTCGTCCCTTGCAGCAGCCCTCATGCTCCCCCACCGCCTCTAGCGAGAAGTATTTCTTTACATTCCCTGCCTCTTGCTGCTGGGGGTTGTTTTGGTTTGGTTTATTTCCCTCCAGCAACTTTGCTTCCCCCTCACCCTTCAAAGGCTAATGTGGGACCTTAAAAATAGAAATGAGCTGTGCAGCTGAAGTACATCGCGTTAGCCTGAGGCCACTTCCAAATGCCACTGGGTCAAGGCTCCGGTCCTTGATTCCACAAACGGGGCACATGCCAGGCTGCAAATGGAGCAGGAGATACCTGTAACAACAGGATTTGAAATGCTCTCTAACAACAGGATTTGCAATGCCCGCTCTGGAGTGGTTCCAGAAGGACTGGGAGCCCAGCATTCCTGCCTCTGTGGAATGGACTTAAGGAAAAGCTTGGTCCAGTTTTTGGGGGAGGGCTGCAATGCCCAGCTCAGGCTGAGATCCTGGGAGCAGATAGGAAAATTTGGGCTCCCCCCACCGCCCGCCATCCTCCTCCCCAATTTTACCCACTTTTAGAAAGCAAGTAATGACGCAGAGAAATGCCAAAACCCAGCGAACTGTGCTGGAGGGCAAACCCAGGCCGTGGGTTGGCTTTTCATGCAGCAGAGGAGGAGGAGGAGGAGGAGGAAGGAAAACTGCTGTGGGCAGCACCATCACGTCCCCGTGTTTCCCATCCACACCCCCAGGCGGTCACTGTGACTGCTGAGTGAGCTGGTTTTGGGCCATGTGTCTGACGGGCTGGTGCTCTGCCAGCCCCGCTGGTGTCTCCAGGTACCCCACCATGGACGGCTGTGCCCCACACCAGCCCCATCACCCCACGCACATCCTTCTCCTCCTGCTTATTTTTGAGCTCCATCTGGTGGCAGCCAGACCTGCAAATTTACTGTCTTTATTGCTTTTTGAGCAGCCTGGTCTAGAGGAAAGTGTCCCTGCCCATGGCAGGGGGTTGGAACAAGATGATCTTGAGGGTTCCTTCCAACCCGAACCGTTCTGTGATTCTGTGGTGCAGCAGACCCCTGTGCTTGCACCAGACGTGTCCCTGCCCTTCACAGACGTGTGCCATAACCCTTCACCTGCTGCATGCAGCTTCAGCCTTTAGTTTCCTGCAGGAGAGGACCTGAGCTGTGCTCTCTGCTCGGGTATTTGATCAGGCTGCAAAATGTTTGTGCAAGGAGAGGATTTCCTCTTGCAACCATGTCCAAACCCCACCTGTCGCTTTTTCCATCTGGGAACACTCCAACCAGGAGCTGCTGCCCTCCCAGGACAGGGCTGCAGCTCTGTGGACATGAACAGAGCAGGCTTATCCCACCCCTAAACCACATTCCTGCCTCCCCTTTCCAGGCCCCTCGTGCTTGGAGACTTGCTCAGCTAACAGCCAGACTTGTTTCTGTTGTTCTGCACAGCGTGGACACTGCCCAGGCGTGGGGAGTGTTGCATAAACTTTATTAACTTTATAAATTCCAACGTTGCTGTTGGCTCAGTCCCACTGGTCACCTGCAAAGGGGCAAAATGGGCTTGTCAGGAGGAATTCTAAACTTCTGCCAGCTGCCTTTCACCCACAGCGCCTCTGCTCCTGCCACCAGTGCCACAATTATGTTAGGGCTCCAACAGCCCCACTCGGGCTGCCCCTGCCTGCACCAGCCTGGAGCCTTGGCATCGCTCCAATTCCTGCTTTTCCATGTGTCCTTCCACTGCTGCCAAGGACAGCCCGGCCTCTGGGAGTGTGCATGGGCAGGGGGCAACACGGACTTGGCTGGAGCAAACTCTGCCCCAGCTTGGGAGGGACCAGAGGCTCAAGGTCCCCCTGCAATGCCATATCCTGGGGTCAGGGAGGAGCTGGGGGTGGTGGGAGTATCTCTTGGCTTGCCCAGTGGGTGGGATAAAGAGCAAAACAGGGTGATGTGGTGTTTTACCTTTGCTGCCTGCGCCTGGGATATAAGGAGGCATTCAGTATTTGAACCATCCATGAGAGACATCCATGTTTCTTGGAATAAGCACACGGTGGTGAGTGAGACAAGGATCCAGAGCGGAGCAGCCCAGTCAGGAGCTGACTGTGCAGAGTCCTCAGGGCATGTGGGGCTGCTGCCTGGGAAAGGGGTGGCAGAGGCACACAGGGGTGCTTGGATGAATGGAGTCCAAAGAGACACAAGCATGGTTTTATCTGTGGTTGCAAGAGTGGGACTGATTGCAAATCAGTGCTTCCTTGAACCTATCCTTGGTGGGTTCCTTGAACCCATCCCTGAAAGTGTTCACATCCAGGTTGGACAGGGCTTGGAGCAGCCTGGTCTAGTGGAAGGTGTCCCTGTCCATGCCAAGGGGGTTGGAACAAGATGAGCTTTAGGAGCCTTCCAACCCAAACCATTCCACGATTCCTGGCAGGGAGCAGAGCAGCGTGCTGAGGGAGGAGCACCCAGCAACACCCTGCAAGGACTCCTGTGGGTGGATGCACACACATTTATTGATAAATACACCGAACACACACTACAAGATAAATCAAGCAGAGCCACAACTGAACGTGAACTGCAAACCTTCACGTTGGTGAGGGGCAGCAGCAGGGACCTCCCACCCTACTGAGTGAACGAAGATGTGAACTCTGAGTGATGCCTCCATGGGGCTTCTCCAAACTGTTACACTGCCAAGCGCTGGCCACGAGTTCTCCACGACTTGTTGCTTTCTCCCTTGGCCACCTCCCTGCACCCTGGCTGTGAGGGACCACAGGCTGTTTTCCGGGGGGAATGTGCTTTCCTTGTAGCCCTGTCAGAGGGCAAACCAGAAGGAAGGAACTTCTTGGCAAGAGCTGGCCTGGAGGGGCTTGTGCAGGAAGGATGGTGGGAAGGGATCCCTCAGGAGAGGGAGCTGAGCAGCCGCCTGTAGATGAAGCCCAGCTTCTCCCGCAGGGCCAGGAAGGTGGGACGCTCCTCTGTGTTGCCACTCCAGCATTCCAGCATGATGCTGTAGATCTCGGGAGGGCAGGGGCTGGGCCGGGGGAGGCGGTAGCCCCTGGTGATTTGCCGTACGGTTTCTTGGTTTGTCATTCCTGCAAGGAAGGAGAAGATGGCCCTGAGTCTGATGTCCCCAAAGGATGCCCTGAAGGTAGACATGCAGTGGCCAGGGTGTCACTGGTGGTGCTGTGAAACGGTGTTTCTCTGCCGCAGGGGTGGTAGAAGAGAAGATTTGGGAGATCCAGACCAACTTCCTGCCTGCAGCTCCTGCACCCACTCTGCAACCACTGAATATCCCTCTAAGCCATCCCCTAAGTGGACAATAACCTGCTCATGCTGCAGGAGCTGCTTCCATATCCCTTAGGGAAGGGAGAGGATAACAATTCATGACGCTCTGGCTTTTGGGGACCATGGGCAAGCTGCCCAGCAGGTGGATGGAGGGCACAGGAGTGGGCTGGCAGCCCTACCTTCATACGGGATCTGTCCATACGTGAAGACTTCGTAGAGCAGGATCCCGTAGGACCAGACGTCGGACTTGAGGGAGTAGGTGCGGTAGTTGGCTGCCTCCGGGGCCGTCCACTTCACCGGGATTTTAGTGCTGCTGCTGGTGGAATAAATGTCATCCTGGAAAGCAGTGGGAGACAGGACATGAGGGGTGGGGTGATCGACACAGACACGGCTTTTGGGGATGGCAGGGAATGGCTCCAGCGTGGGACAGCTTCGTGAGCTCAGGTGGTGGGAGGGAGGGAGCACAGCACCCCGCTGAACTGACCTTGAGGAGCCGGGCAAGTCCGAAATCAGCGATTTTGCAGGTGAGTTCCTCTCCCACCAGGATGTTTCTGGCTGCCAGATCCCGGTGGACAATGTGCTTCTCCTCCAGGTACCTCATCCCATCCGCCACTTGGCAGGAGATGTTGAGCAGGTGGGAGGTGCCCAGGGACTTCCCTTCAGGACCTGTTAATCCAGACAATCCAAGCACTGGGGACAATCTACCAACACCTGTTTTGGGTGGTCTGGTTTGGAAGGAGACCCTGTGCTGGCAGTGTGGGACATGGGGAACATGTAAAACCTCAAATTTGTGCTCCTGCCTGACTGTCCTGGTTGTTCTGTGTGGGAAGTTCAGCACAGCCATGTGCTCCTCAGGCATGGAAGCCTCAGGAGTGGGCTCTGAAGAGCACCAAGGACACAGATACCCATGGCTTGTTCAAAGACAAAGGTGACCTTCTGCCATGCAAATCTCCCTCCAGGCCTCTCAACCTGTTGTACCTGCGAGCTCCAGCTCCTCCGGCACCAGATGCTGCTGGAGCCCTAGTCAGAAACAAGGTCAGTGTGGGTGGGAGGGGGAGTACCCTGTAGAAAAACAGGTCTTGGTAGGAGCGGTTTGTTTTGTCTCCTTTCAAGACTGATTGTGCTGGGTCAGGAAAAGAAAGGCCAAGAAAATTAAACTGGGTGATGAGTGGTCCATGGCCTGTTACGGGCTCTGCACATGAACAAACCCGTGGGGAGGTTTGGCTGTTTCATTCCTGAAGAAGGTGGAGTTGCCCAAACACGGCAGTGAGATTTCTGTGCACTGGTGGGAGCTGGCAGACCGTGGGTGGGTGGAGAAGGAGGGATGAAGGTCCCTACCAACATGCTTGGGCTCCCAGGGGTTGATACAGACCCAGCCCACATGGACACCCAAAGGATGCCAGACTTTGTGATCCCAAAACCATCTCCACCGAGTGCCCATGGATTGCTCTGTGTTACCACTGATCCAAACAGGACAGAAACCAGGGTGGCACTCTCTTAGGGTCCCCATTCGGATTCATAGGGCCATTCTGGGGCACAGGAAGCAGTGCCCCAGGATCCCCCATCCCGTGGGGCTGGCCCGGTACTCACTGTTGAGGTAGCTGTGGAGGTTGCCTTTGCGCATGAGCTCGGTGATGATGTACACGGGCTCCTCCAGGGAGCACACGGCGTGCAGCTGGATCAGCTTCTCATGCCTCAGGCGCTTCAGGTTCTGAATCTCCTTGGTGAAGTCTTCTGCTTTCATGTCAGCTGTGGGAGAAAGCCAACACAGCCCTTGGGATCCACTTTCTCATGTAGATGTTGGGACCTCAGTGCCTCCAACTGGGATGAGGACTTTTCTTATCTCCTCGCAGCCCACCCCTGCTCTCAAAGCTCAGGTCTGCACAACCTGTGTCTCAGAGCCAAAGAGATGTTTTCCATGAGGCTTTGGATCCCATTTTCAGGATCATAGTCCCATCAAGGCTTGATGTACCACAAATCCATTTGACTTGATATGATATCACTTATCACAAACCCACTGGCTGGAGCCATTTTATCAGGACGCAGCCCAAGCTTAGGTTTGTGCACAGAAATATTCCAGTGGTTCCTCACCAGGTCCTACTGCAGTTTGCCTGATAAAACAGTCACAGCGACCGAGAGGATAAGGAAATAAAGGAGAGTGAATGCTAATGGCAGTGAACAAGAGACTCAGCTGGCTGCTGTTAACATCTGATTCTCCACATACCTTTAATGATCTTGATGGCCACGGGCACCGTGTTCCTCCACAGCCCTTCCCACACCTCTCCGAAGTAGCCCTCTCCCAGCTTCCTCCGCAGGGTGAACTCCCAGCGCGGGCGCTCCCAGCCGTCCCTCTCGGGGGGAGTCTGCCAGAGGGACATGGAATGGCACACTCAGACCAGCCGGCCAGGCAGGACCTGCTGGTGGAGCCTGCAGCAGCCCTTGGTGCCCACAGAGGAGCAGGGCACGATGCTCCACCAGCCGTGTGCGCAGGGGCTGAGCCTGAGCGCTGCCCTTCCCTCAGTGTTCACTGCAGGCACAAAACACACAGGGCATCCTCTGTATGACCCCTGCTGGGACCCCCGGTGTGCGAGGGGGAGAGTGAAATATCAGGAGTTCAAGTCGTAACTCACTCCTCATCAGACCTCAAAAGTGGCTTCTCTCCATCTCCACCAATAAATAAAAATGAGTGAATTCATGTTATTGAATATTATGGCTGATTTAGACTTCAGCTCATTACGCATTTCTTTCATCCCACACCTTTCAATTTCACTCTTGGATTATTCACATGCTTAATTGCTATTTCCAAGTCATAATCAGTGGATGGAACTCTAATCAGGAAATGAGTTCGCAATTTGGGATTAATACTGTAATTAGACTTATGAGTGCTGCACTAATTGGTATGAAAACTTTATAAAAGCCACGTGTTTTGTCTTGTATTCTCAGGAAAAAGTTGGAATACCAGGTATTTCCATAACCCGTATTGAAGGGGATTGTAACAACTTGATTTCCAGTCTTTGAGATGGACGACACATTTTAGAAAATTCTGTGCGTTTTGGCTGGTAAAAAATACCTATAAATGCCATGCCCAGCCTTAACGTGGCTGATCAAAGGTGATGCTGGCAGCTATACTAATGGTGGGCTTTAAATTTAGTTTAATAAAGCTCAAAACCCAAATGCACAGACGAATTATTTCTAGTTTCCCTCGCTTCCCTTTCTTTTCCAGCCCGGTGATCGCGGGGAACGGGGCTGAGCTGTGCCCTGTACGCACCGCGGGGCTGCAGGGCTGCAGCAGGGGGCTCTGGATGACATTCCAGTGCTCCGTGTAGAAGGCGAGGAGCTCCTCCATGTTGGGAAAGGGGTGTCCCTTCTGGATGTAGAGGCTGCCCCTGGGGCTCTTGCAGATTCGGAAGTGGCTGACCTTGGCGTGGTTGCGCACTGCGGGGAAGCCCAGGTTGGGGAAAACTCAACTCATGCAAAGATCAGCCCCTCCCCACCTCCCTGCTGACTTCACCCTCTCTCCTTTCCAGGTTCCCAGTCTTTTAATTAACCTAGAGCAACACAGCTCTCCCCTGGACTGCTCCGCCCCACTGCCCACATCCCTTCTGCTCCCACCTCCTGGCCCAGAGGACTCCTGGCCATTGTGAGCACTTCAAGGAACCCGCCAAGGATAGGTTCAAGGAAGCGCTGATTTGCAACCAGTCCCACTCTTGCAACCACAGATAAAACCATGCTTGTGTCTCTTTGGACTCCATTCATCCAAGCACCCCTGTGTGCCTCTGCCACCCCTTTCCCAGGCAGCAGCCCCACATGCCCTGAGGACTCTGCACAGTCAGCTCCTGACTGGGCTGCTCCACTCTGGATCCTTGTCTCCAGGATAATTCCCCCTGGAAATGGACTGCTCAGAGAAAAGCAGAGCTGCTCAAAGTGGGTAAACCAGCAGTGGCTGTGACTCCCACAGCCCGGGGACTGATGGTGGGATGTGGGGTTTGCCATGAATTTCTCAGGATTGCTTTTTTGGGGATAAAACCAGATTGTAATGGCACTGCCTGGTCCAAAACCCCCTGAATTCAGATTTCAGTATGTGGGAGCAGCCCAGGCCCTGGTAATCTGGAGTGGCAGCACTCCCTCAAATGACAAAAGCTGTTGGAATGAAATCCTGGGAGTTAGTGCCATGAAACCATCATTAAGCTGCAGTGAAATGTTTATGGCTTTCATACCCCAGACAGGAGCCATGCACTTTCCTTTGCCACAGTGATGCAACAATTCATCCCTCCTCTGTTAACTTTCCCCTTGCCCTCAGAAAACAGCCTATTTCCTTCAACGAGGTGCTGAAAAGTGCTTTAAACTTATTCTTGTTTTTCACCCCATGCTAAGCAAGCCAGGAGCTGCCCCTACGGAACAGCCTGCTTCCTTTCCCTGTGCTAATTTTATCTGGATAATTGCCACAAGGTCACCTGAGAGAGAGTATTCGCCCTTGCTGCTCTCGCTGTCCCGGACGAGGAAGGAGCCGTGCTGGTTGGGAGGCGAGAGGAGGAGCTGCTCCGCTTCATTTCGGCTGATCTTGCTGAAGTACCAGCTGGGGAGCAGAGGAGAGGGCTCAGAGCAGTGCAGATCCTGCACCTCCTGAGCCAGAGAGGGGGAGCAGCTGCTGGGATCGCACTGTTTGCTCATTCCTACAGCCACCAAGTGGCATGGTGGCTAGCCCACACCTTAAAACCTGTAGATGTGGCTGCCTGCATCAGGGCTGTTCCATTGAGTGGGCTTTACAGGCACTTGCTGCAGTTTGTTGCAGCTCACTGCCTGCAGAACTTTTCACAGAATCAGAGAATCCCACAATGGTTTGGGTTGACAGGGGTCTTAAAACTCATCTCATTCAACCCCTCCTGCCATGGACAGGGACACCTTCCACTAGCCCAGGCTGCTCAAAGCCCCACCCAGCCTGGTGTTGAACACTGCCAGAGGTGGGGCATTTCCTCCATCAGTGTCTGGACACTGCTGTATCAAGCTGTCCAGGCCTCAGCTCCATCCCAAACCTGTGAGGTTTACACTCTTGGGATGACAGCCTGTGGTAAATAAAGCACCAACCACCTGGTGCTGGGAGGAAGGTGCTCTGGTGGGATTGTTCGTGTGTCCTGCCATGAGAGCAGCATCTGCAGGCACAGGATCACTTTGCACTTGTTGACCTGCAGCTCATGGGCAGAACTGGCTCTGAGCCCATGAGCAAACGGCATCAATGAAAACATCTCTAGCAATTGCCTTTTGCTGCTCCAGCTGTGGCAGTGCTGGTTGAGGACTTCACAGCACTAAGCCAGGGGGAAGGACTCGGCCAAACCCTTTCTCTGTGTCACGTCACTGAGATTCATCACTGAATTCCCGTAAGGAAAGGCAGGTTGGCTGGCTGGGTCCCGACACAGCGGGATGCACAGGAAGAGGCAGCTCCATCCAGCCTAAGGCAGCCAGGACGTGAGAAGCCAAAAGTTTCGTCATTAGCTGGGATCGCCAGCGTCTGAGAAGCCGCGCAGGAAATTATACGTGATGGAGTGAACAAATTACCACCCAGCCCCGACCTGCGGCTCCGCGGAGTCTGTGTGCTCGCGGCTTGCTCCGGCTGGGAAGCCGGGCACGTTCCTGCCGTCTGCCCTCCCACGCCGTGGCATCGCCCTTGTCCCTGTCCTCAGGATGTGGCACCGGCTGGTGCTCACACAGGTACACACACATGTACGCACACACATGAACACAACACACACATGAACACACACACGCTCCGCTGTAGCCTGTCCGGCTGTCCCGTGCCATGGCAATAAGGCAGGGAGCCGACCCCACGCTCCACACCGCTGCGGTCCCAGCACAGCCCAACCAGACTGGATTTGCCTTCCTCAAAGCACACGCAGGGAGGGTCTCTCCCATCCCACCGGCTCCCGTCACTGCCCCTGCACATCGGGGACCCTTCCCGGGCTTCTCCCGCTCCTCTCCTTCGCCCCCCCAGCACAGGGCGAGCGCGGAGGGGTCTCCAGGGTGCCCCGCCCGCCCCAGCCCTGCGCTGCCCGCACCCGGCGTGACTCAGGGCCGGCTACCGAGGGAACAGCTCTGTCTCGGGGCGCTTTGCCCGACGTGTCGGGGCCAGGCTGCCTTATGCAACGAGGAGCCTGGGCTTTCCCCGGCTGCCAGAGGGCTGAGACATCCCCCGAGCTCCGTGTCGGCTGGGACAGGCACCGACCGGGAGGAAGCCGCCAGCCCTGGGTAAGCAGGATGGCAGCAGCAGCAACAGCTGGCCCGACACAACTCCGGGCTTCCTGGCGGGTACCAACCCCAAATGCTTCTTCCCGTGCTCCCAAGCCCTTTGGAGCTGCCAGGGCTCAGGTAGAAGTTTCCCCAG
Organism: Melanocharis versteri; assembly: GCA_013397845.1. Classification (NCBI taxonomy): domain Eukaryota; kingdom Metazoa; phylum Chordata; class Aves; order Passeriformes; family Melanocharitidae; genus Melanocharis; species Melanocharis versteri. The sequence continues at coordinate 262,595 of VZTG01007555.1, read as the reverse complement.
CTCCCTCCCTTCCTGCTGGCTCCCCTTTAAAGCAGGACAAGTGGGAGAGTAGCCGGAACGAGCAGGAGCCTTTGCACCCCTGCCCACCATCACACCGCATCCCAGCCCAGAGCCACAGCGCGGGAGTGATGCAGCCGGGAAGGGGCACCGGCATCTCTCCCCGCTGGCGGATCCCCCAAATCTCTCTCGCTGTGCCCAAGACCTCCACCGCACTGCCACGAGCGGCAGGAGCTGCAGGACAGGGATGCCCAGGGAGGGGAAGGCAGATCCCCGCTCAGTCCCGGCTGATGGCCAAAGCAGGGGATGAGGACACCGTGCTACCCTAGCCCAGCCTCCACCCCGCTGAGGATCCAGAGCAGGCGATACTTACGGGCGGTGAGCGGAGGAGCCCTGGCTGAGGTTGGCCACGTAGGCAGCGGGGACGTAGCCCATGGCCGGCTCCCCCAGCAGCCGCCGGGCTAAGACATACTCGCCCTCTTCTCTGAGGACACGCAGTTTGTCCCCTGCATTTATGCTCAGCTCCTCGGCGCTGCGGGCTGTGAAAGCGTACAAAGCGATACAGAGAGAGGACTTGGGGATGAAGGAAATGGAAGTCGCCTCCGAGTTCAGCGAAACGGAATCAGAGCCAAGATACCCCAGCGAGCAGCTCTCCGTCACGGAGCGGGGACGGAGCTTGTTCCAGAAGGATGTCAGGAAGGTCAAACGCTTCCTGACGAACTGCTCCATGCCCGGTGATGCGGTGGATGCGGTGGGCTACGCCACCGCGCTCCGGGAGGCGGGGGGAAGGGGGGATGCGGGGCTCCTGCCGCCGGCCGGGAAGCTCATCCTGCCGGCCCGCGTTACCCGCACGCGTCTGGGCGCTCGCCGGCCCTTCCCGGCGAACTTCCTATTTCTGAAAGTGAAACTGGTTCATCTGGTGAGACGAGTCTGCAGGCGGGACGAGTATGCAGGCAGGAGTCCCACGCTCAGACCCACGGGCACATCTGGGAGACAGGCACAGCTGGAGCCGGGCTTGCTGCTCTCGAAGAAGGAGAACGGCTGTTGTTTTATTTAATCATTATTTTAAAGTGTGCTCTTTGCTTTTTACCAGGGCACCATAAACACAGCTCTCTGTTCTTCAAGCAGCTCTTGTCACAAGTGGCTGACTCCAGTTAATAGTCTTCATCTCACTTGTGTGGGAGGATATTTTTTTTTCCATAGGACAATCATTACATCCACAAATGTGGGAGAGTTAAAACAGAATTAAGGAAATAATCTTAGAAGAGATCTGAAGTGTTTGGATGCTTCCTGGGTGGATATTGTGGGGTTTATAACAAAAGATCCTTTCTTCCTTCAGTCTCCTATGACCTCCCAGAGTTACCCCCCTAAAGCATTTGCCTCCTCACTCTAATTCCCTATTGCAGAGGATCGCTAGGAAGTTCACATCCCACATCCACCAGGATCTGGTGCTCACTCAGCTTCCATCAGAGATGGGTCCCCTCCAGAATCAGGAGATCTTTGCCTGATGCAGGGCCTGAGTCAGCCTCAGGTGCTCGCATGGCATCCAGAGCCAAGCCTTGGAATGCAGCCCCCAGCTCTCACTGTGTCAGCACAGCCATGCTTCCCCAGCCCTGGTCACACTCGGACACTGACATGCTCCAACCACCTCCCAAATCATACCACGCACAGCCATCAGCTAAAGGACAGAGATTCCCCCCTCACATCTTCCATGTGCACTTTAAGCCACCTGAAGACCACTGCTTTGGTGAGAAATCCCAACTCCAACCCCCCAGCCCCCACCTGGGCTTTGTCATTTAACTGTTCCATGTAGTTAGTGGGAGTTTTGTGCCTGGCAACTCCACTCCTGGCCTTGAGCCCATTATTTTGATCCTCCTCTGCTTGCAGTTGGTCTGCGTAGCTCATTTTGGGTGTGTAGTTGGGATTTGAAAGAGGCTGCTTAAAAAGAAAAATGAAAAATTAACTGTAGGAGTCTGGGCTGCTGACTGCAACTGTGTGGCGTGTGAGGAAAAAGCTGGACCCACCCTTGGGTCAACAGCTCTAGACATGTTGTGTCCTGCATCCTGGGTGTCCCACGATGGCCAAAAGACCTGCGAAAGGATTTCCTTGTCTGGGTTTTGGGCTCAGCAACTTCCTCACCCTGTCCCAGGCAGAGATGCCCAGGGCAGAGGGCAGGAATACAGAGTGTGGCCTGTGCATTCCTGAATGGATGAGAACCGGGAAGAAAGGGAGTCTTTACTAGAATATTCTGCTCCCTCCTTACCCAAGTAGCACCTGAATGTATGGGTAAGTCCCCCAAGATCTGCCCCCTGCCCAGCTCACATCCTCACCCCCAGAGCCACACAGGGCTGTGCAAAGTCGCCGTGCATTTTTCCCACTGTGTAATGTCTCCGTGCATTTTTCTCACTTCAGCATGAGGAGGGGAACTGAGGATGGAGCACAGAAGGGTTTGCAAACCAAAGGGAAGGGAAATCCCCTCTGCTGTCCTTCTGCAGCCCTTGTGACAAGAGTGCTCCTCACAGCACACTCCATCAGGAGCAAAAGGGGCTGCCTGGTTATGCCCTGAAAAAGGATCTGATCAGATCCAGCACAGAGCATTTGTGCCTCACTGTGTTGAATGAGGACTCGCTGAACTTCTGGTCTGCAGAAGGAGACTGTGAACTGATTTACCTTTATTGACCTTTGCCAGATTAGATTCTCCAGTGGTACCAGAGATAGACAAGTGCAGCTGATTTCTAACACGCAAGGCTTTGGATCTTGATTTGCACCTAAATGAAAGAGTACTTCCAAATGACAAACATCCCTGAGGACTAAATACTGCCTCTGAGCTGAGCCTACCAGACATGCAGAGCACAGACTCATCCCTGCAAACCTCTGTCTGCACAGGGCACACACGCACAGCTCAGCTCCATGCCAGGAAAGAGATGATAAATCACAACCTTTTTCTAGTATCTTTTTTTTTATTATTATTATTTTCCTATTCAGTTCCAGGAGCATCCCTGCTGCTTTGAATCCCTTTTGGTACTATAAAACACCTAAAAAAAAATAAAGAAGAAAAAGCATGTTCATAGAAGTTTCTGGTCCTTGTGCTGTGGGAAAGAAATGGGAGGATGCAGGAAAAGGGATAAAGATAAGGAAGGCACAGATATCCGATGGATCAAGTATTTTCTCCTCAGTCCCTGTGACCAGCTTACAAGGATGTATTAAAAACCAATCTGTCCACAGATTTGGGGTGGTGGTGGGTACACAGGGACTTCAGTTCTAGCACCACTAAAGAGCACCTCCAAAGAGCACCGACACCAGCAGCCCTGAGCAGCAGAGCTGCCTGCACAGCCCTGGTTTGGCTGCAGAGCACTGGGGAGCCATAAACACAAACAGCACTTTGCATCCACCCGCGTGTCAAACACCACAGCGTGGCCTCCCAGCCTAATTGACAGAAACCAGCAGCTCCCCTCCACTAATGAGAGCACCCATTACGCCTAATTAGCTGAGGTTCTGTTCCAGGTCCTGTTACGTTTACACTTGAAATACATCTTCCAGCAAAGAGCCTTTTTGGAAGGAAAAAAAAGGAAGAGAAGCATAATTCCAATTAAGCCCCTAAAGGGGTGGAAAATTGGATAATGCACGTCATGCTGAGCAAAATGGTTTTGAGGAATGGTAGGTCCCTCGTGGGGTCTGGGGATGTGCCACTTGTCACCACAAACTGGCAAAGCACAGCTGGAGATCGAGGGTGTCCAAGCTGTGCCTGGCACCTCATCCTGAAACACCCAGTCCTAAGGTTCCTCTGGGTCTTTTTGATGGCATCAGAAGATGGCTGGGGTTTCTTCTGGGCTTCATGTTTCTTTATCTTTTTTCTTTTTTTTCTGATTTCTCCAGATGTTTCTGGGCACCACAGTGCATTTGAGAAAGGTTTAGCCTCTTGATGAGTTGCTTCGGATGGGTGTCCATGGGACAGTTCAGACAACGGGTGGTGGGTGATGACAGCAGTGCATGGGAAGAGGAGCAGAGCAGAGCAGGGACATTAAAGCAGCTTCAATTTGTCTCTATTTCCTGGGGGCTGTGGAAGAAAGAGGCACCTTGGCAGACTCTGGGCTGTCACCATCGAGGGCAGAGCCCATCCCTGGGAGGCTGACAAGGGCAGGAAGGGTCCAGGGGCTGAGGGGCTCGTAGGCAGCCAGTGCAGAGGGTTCAATACAGGCAAAAGTACAGCGGTCCTGGGACAGGGAGTGGTACAGGAGGTGTGAGAGTAGGCACAGCACCGTGGGGTCTCGTGGTGGCTCTCTGAGCCTGTAGGGGTGGGTTGGACTGGCTGGTGGAGAGCAGGAGTGCAGGTCACAGGGCACCTGAAATGGCACAAGAAAGCAGAAGAGCTCTGTGGGAGCAGCTGGAGGCAGAGTGAGCTGTTTGAACAGTGCCTGGCAGGTCTGGGGCAGGGAAACCTTTAAAACCGTGGTAATACTTTTCAGGGACCCTACAAACCCAGGGCTTATCAAGGATCTGAAACAATGGCAAGGAAAAGCCAACCCATATGTCACAGTGCACTCTGTCACATTTCTAAAGCAGAGTCATTGTTTGAGTGGAAGATCTGTAAGGACCAAAACACCAAAGCATGCTGAAAAACAGCCTGGCCAGCCTCCAAGCCTCCCTTTCTGCTTTTTGCTGAGTTTATCAGCACAGACCAGCCTTCACTTGCCCCATCCTTTAATCTAACTTCCAGAGGATGAATGCACCTTCTAGTACTGACTGCCTGCACTTCTCAAAACTCCACTGCTCCTGTCTCTGGAGAAATCATTTGCAACACATAAAAACCATTCACCACCACCAGACTGGCGGGTGCCAGGGAGCTGTTTCCCCTCTCTGTCAAGGCTGCAGGGATCTCCATGGGAAGCAGGAGAAGGGAGCTCAGGCTGTATTCCCTGTGCCTGTGAACACCTGGACTGGAGTTCTGGCAGCCCTCTGCCAGGACCCTGTCACGGCTGAGCAGCAGCCAGAGTCCCCAGGCTGGCAGGGGCTGACAGGGACTTTACACAGGCACCTCACAGCTGTGCTGCTCTGGCCTGGGCTCAGCAAGCAGAGGACTGGTGCCTTCAGGAGTGAGGAGCACAGTGACTCAGATGGGGAGGGGGAAATCTCTGCCAGTTCATAAGCAAATGATGGATTGCTCCATCTGCCCAGATGTCCTTGTTCCCCTGGGGAGGAACCAGTCCGTCCACTCCATCACCGAGCTTTGTGATATCTCTCCCCACAAAGGTCCTTTGGAGGCTGTTGGATTTGGGGTTATGACATTAAATGTTAGAATAACCCTACCCAGAGTCCCAGGAGAACAGGCCCAAGAGACCTCACCCAATCCACCTGGTCCATCCTATACTTATGTCTTTCCCCATCTTTGCCAAACCAGTTCTTAAAAGACCTCCAGGAATGGATACGCCACCACGTCCCCAGACAGCCCATTCCAGTGAGTCACTAATCATCACCAGCAGAAACGAGTGTCTACCCTGCTGCATTTAAGCCTATTACCTCATGTCCCATCACCTCATTGCTCCATTCCTCCCTCATGGGAACACTGCTGAGCTGTCCCCCCACACTGACCCTATGAGGCCCCAGCCCAGAACAAACACCCTGACCTTATACAAGGAGGCAACGTGGTCATCTTTTTCTCCATTTGTCCCCAGTCTTCTTGCCCTGTTCACGTGTGCTGGTGTTCCTGTGGTGCCACCTCAGCTGGCTCTCCAGTGCATTCACCTGGGGGTGAGAAAGCAGCAGCTCTGAGAGGAGTCTGCACCACTGCACAGGTAATCTTTAACCTGTCCCAAATGCAAGGAGTCTGCACCACTGCACAGGTAATCTTTAACCTGTCCCAAATGCAAGGGGTCTGCACCACTGCACAGGTAATCTTTAACCTGTCCCAAATACGAGAAGAAAATGCTGGCTCAAGTTTTCTTCACTGAGGTTCATGACTCCATGAAAGACAAACATTGGCACACCAAGTTTTACCTGTTTCCGTAGGGAAGTGACTGTCTTCTCCAGTTCAGCCACAAGGGACTCAAGATTCTCTCTGGAGGAAGGGCTTGGGGAAGGCGCCTCGTTTCTGGGGTCAGGGATAAAAAGTGAAAGGGGTTATGCAAACAGCAGCTTCCTGGGTGAAGGACTCATTCTGCCTTCTCCAACATCAGCCTCCAAGTGAGCATCAAAGGAAAGGCCCAACTGCCAGATTCACCTGCCAAGAGATGCCAGCCAAAGAGCCCCTCAGCCCAGGTATTTACACATCAGACCTGGGGTCTGCACTGAAGTGTTGGAGGACTGGCTGAGCTCAGCATCTCTCCACTGATCCACCCCTGACCCCAGACCTCTGCAAAGCACCAGATTCAGGGGCCTGAATGGACTGAATTATTAAAAACTTCTGTTTCATAAAAAGCAGGTAGAAGGGGTTATACTACACCTGGGCAAGGCAGGCTTGTGCTTGGCAGGGTTTTCCTCTGGGTAGCTGAAGCCAGGAGACCTCTTGCTTCGGAACCGCTGTGAAAGAGCCCTGAATTGCCCTCGTGTCCGGCAGTCTTGGGAAGGAAGGGAAAGCCTGCAGTGAGCACTGGTGTTTGGAGCAGGGCTGTGTGAACCACAGCAGCACAAGGCAGCGCTGCTCTCCCGCATCATCCACCCTGGACTTCTCTCGTGTGCCAGAAGGGAGGAGGCAACAAAGGTGTGGAACAGGGTGTGCATCACTCATGGATTCCCATGCCTCAGATGGACATCTGAACCAGAATGCAGCCCAAAGGGACCATGGCAGGATCCGTGGTTTAACGGCAGAGATTTAGGCTCCCAAATGAACCTGTGAAGTGGCACGTGGTGGGGATCATGTCCTGTTTCAGTCTCTCCCCCAGCCAGAGGCCAAAGCCCTCTGTGAGGTGGACTTTCACCTTTTCAAGATTAAATGAAGCGAACAGGCTTCCTAGAGAGGTTCCCAAATTTCTCAGAGTTTAAGAAGCATTTGGATATAATAATGATTAAGATGTAATTAAGACATAATTAATGATTTAACTTTTGATCAGCCCTGAATTGGTCAGGTGGTTGGACAGGATGATTGCTGCAGGTCACTTACAACTGAAATATTCTATTCTATTCTATTCTATTCTATTCTATTCTATTCTATTCTATTCTATTCTATTCTATTCCATTCCATTCCATTCCATTCCTAATATATTCTATATTCAGTTCTCTTTGCACCAATTTGCTGACACAAGGTTCTCATGGTGCAGCACAAAATCAGCTACAATTTCATAAAAGCTGCTGTGGCATGTGACAAATGCCACCCAGAGTGATCCCAGAGTGCCAGAGCATCCCTCTCCTTACCCTCACAACAGTCCTGCCACAGGCGGAGGTCCACGGCAGGAATCTCCTCACAGCTGACCATGCCCTGCAGGTACGATGCCACCTGGAACACATCTCTCTGCAGCTGCTGGATGTGGTCACTGTTGTCACAGATGACACGAGCCAGGGACGCCTGTCTGATCTGAGTCAGCTGCGCCGGCGTGAAGACTCCGGGGTTCTCATACCAAAATCTGCAGTGGGGTGTAATCACAGCATGACTCAGGAGTGGGAGAGCAGTGAGTGAGTGAGTGAGTGAGTGAGTGAGTGAGTGAGGCTGGGAAAGGAAGAAGAGCTCCCTGCCATCTGTGTGGCAGCACCCACACCCCTCAAAATGAGCGTCTGCTCTGGTGTCAGATGGCTGCAAACACAGATGGCTTTTTCTGAACCCACAAACCCCCGTGGTCCTGCCCTAAGTGCATCACCAGGCAAAGACGCGTCTCGTTTACACAAGCAGCAAACAGGGATTAGAAAAAGCTCCTGTGGACATTTTCTAGCATTTTCATGAGATATTGGGAACATCCTCAATGATCCCCAGTGTTCTGCACTGAAATGAGAATCACTGAATCAAGAAAGGACACGTTGGCAGTAAGTGTGACAAGTGCTTTTGCAAATACACTGGACAGAGAACACTGTTCCTCATATCATAAGACAATCAATAATAAAAAATTATAGATTCTGCTTCTCCCTGTGAGGCAAAAAACCTCCCAAACAGAATAACCAAAGGATTTGGGATGAGTCCAATGGTAATACCTGTCTCCATCCCTCAGCCTTTTGAACTGAGTCGTTAACAGGCACATCAGTGTCGGTCCCACTCTGGTCCCAGGGACAAGATCCTCCACCATCAGTGCTGGAAACAGGTCAATATTTTTGGTAGTTCCATATAAACTGCAGGATAACAAATATTGAAAAAAAATGTTAAGAGGCTCTCGAAGAGTGGAAATAATATAATCTGATACCAATATAGAAATTTGTGTGTCAGGAACTCATCTGGACAATATTTTTAATGGTTTTATCTAAAAGACAATGGGATAAAGACCTGCCTTGGAAGAGGCAGCCAGGGCAGATAGGACGCAGCTTAGTCTGACTGGAAAATAGCTCCAAGGCTCAATCTGCTCCCAAACTACACCACAGCAGTGCCTGACAACATTCCACCCAGAACCAGACTGATCACCTGGAGAAACCTCATTTGTCCTACCCCATTGTTAAACCACAGTTATTACCCTATCTTAGCATCTGTGGGGGGCAATATCTGGGAAGGTTATTCCATGGGTGTACTGGAAGAAGCAGGAACCTTTCACTGACTGGTCTCCAGTACTTTTGATGCTTCCATATCCAGGCTACAGTACCTCCTGAGCTTTTCTCTGATCTCCAAGTTCTTTATCTCATTTCGGAGGTCCTCAAACTCCTGCGCAGAGGAGAGGTTGCAGAAGACCCTGAAGTCATTATAGGGTGGGATGCCGTGGTCTCGCCCTCTCTGGATGTTGATAGCAGCCAAGTCCAGTGACACAGAGTGTGCCATGGAGAAGAGTTTCTCTGTCAGCTCCATGTTGAGGAGTTCAGAGGGCACCCGCATTTTCCCAGGAACCCCAAACAGCCCACGGAGGAGGGGGTCGATCCCCCCTTCCTGCATGATCCTGAAAGGGGAGAAGAAGGCCTTGTGCAGGGGGATGTGGCCTTGTCGGATGGGCTGGAAGGTCTCGTTCAGCCGGTACAGGATGGGGTTGATCAAGGTGTGGCCGAAGCGGAAAGCAGCCGTGGCAAAGGCGTTGAGAATCCCTGCATTGACGTTGGGGTTGTAGCCTCTGTACTCACCCAGCATCTTCATCCCAGCCTCCCCGAGGACCTTGGGCAGCCACTGGGCATAGGTGATGTGCTGCATCTGGGCACCCACAATCTTCCGCGCCTCGTGGTACAGGAGGTCCCCGTCCCAGTGCGGGTTGAGGGCGGCCAGCTCGGTGGCAATGCGGTTGTGCTCCCGGAACCACAGCGTGTGCATGGCCGTGAGCCCCAGCTGCTCGTTGGCGCGGTGGTCTCCTGCCAGGAAGCACGGCACGGGGCTCTCGTTCTCATCCCTCATGCACTCCGTGGGTGGCCCCACGGCAAAGGGAAGGAGATGCTTCCCCGAGCTGGGCACAACTTGCCCTCGCTTCAGCAGCCCTTTCTGGCCCCTCAGATCCCGCAGCTCCCGCGATTCCTGCTCCGTACTGCCGTAAACGTTGGAGGCGTCGATGTAGGAGGTCAGGTGGTTGATCTGCTCCCTGGCATAGACAGAGTTCATCAGCAGGGAGGTCATCCCGCTGCCGCACACGGGGCTGGAGCGCACGAAGAACATGCAGCGCCCGTTCCGCACGCGGGGGTCGTTGGCGGGGACCGTGATGGAGAAGCAAGGGGGGTCGTTGCTGCACACCTCGCTGCAAGGGGCTCCGTCTGAGAAACGGGACATGCTGATGGCTGCCACCGTCTGGTCCATGTCGTGGTCCAGGAACTGGCCCCACTGCATGAGCATGTGCGTGAACTGGTCATCGGGGGTGATGGTCTCGGTCCCGATCATGGCAGTGGAGACAAGGCGAGGTAGAGGAAGGGGCAGATCCCTGGCATCTTCTGCTAAGGAAAACCCTCGGGGGAGATTAAATCCGTTCTGGTAGGCGGGTTTGAGGAGCCTCTGGAAGGCTGTGAGGGACGCACCCCACATGGGGTGCTGGAGGTTGTTGCAAGAGCCGTCGTGGGTCCTGTACTTCTTGTGGAAGCAGATGTCGGAGCAGTTGGGCATGCGGCGGTGGGCGGAGCAGCCCGACAGGTTGGCGATCATGGTCAGGTAGTGAGGGGACACCAGGTCATTGTAGCGATAGCCTGCAGAGGGAAGGGCACAGCACCAGGTCAGGCATCACCTGCAGCCTCCTGATTCCCACTGTCCCGTGGAACGGCTCTGTGTGAAAACCCCTGTCAGGAAGGCCGGGTCTCAGAGCGTGGTGTTGCTGTGGAATTTATGGGAAGCAGAGGAAGCACAGGATTGCATCTGGCCCATAAAGGAAAAAAGAAGGGCGAAAGAGTTTAACTGCACAGAGCTGGAAACCAGAAATGTTGAGATTGGCAGAGCAAACTGTGGGGGTGGTCTCAGTCCCTATTCTAAGTTTATTTTATGGCTCCCTGGGCTATTGCTGCCACCACGAGCTCCATCACCCACCCAAGCTCTACGTGACGAGCAGCAGGAAGCTGTGGGTGACTGCCAGGGCGCTGCTGCGCCGTGTGAAAGCGCTGAATGATGCTGCATTGTGTGGATGCTGACAGGGCAATGAGGAGGAGAGGCTGGCAGTCCAACCAGCCCAGACCAGACCTGCTGCCTGGAGAGAGACTCCTCGCACACTGGAGTACATCCAGGCAGGAAAAAATATTTACAGGCCCCAAACACACATGCCTGCTACATGATGAATCACACGTATAGGCAGAAGCACGCAAGGTACGGGAATGTTTGCTGTATATCAAGGAAGTCCCAGGTAGGAAGTTTTGGGGTCCAGCTGCTGCATGCTTGGACCTCATTAGGTATTTTTGGTGTTACATTGCTTTGTTGTTTGCTATCCTGCCTCGATAGAAGGAATGTGAGTTGCTGGGACTTACCAGAGTTTCTAGATAAGAGGTCAAAGGAGTAGAGACAGAAAAGGGATATCCCACTTCCTCTGTAACAGCACCCAAATACCCCAGAGTTCACAGCATTGTTCTTGTTGCCACTTGGAGGGCAGAAAACATCTGAGACCATGCTGTTGAGGGTCTGAACTTCAGACCCACAAGGATACTTCTTTATCGTGTAGATGGTTAATATTTTTTAAGGAATAGGGCTTTTATAGCCATCTAAGAAACCTTTACCAAAACAGGGAAATAAAACATTTTCCTGGGTATCAAATTGGTTTGGCAAACACAAGATCAGCCCTTCAGCTATTAAAAAAACCATGAGATACACAAAGAATTGCCACCCAGACAACACATCTCTTGAGATACCCAACATATATCTGGATTCTTGATACACCACTGCACATTTTAAACTTCCTGGATGTCTGCACATCATTGTTTTCATTTCATCCTGCACACAAAATGAAGAAGGGAAATAAAATCTCTCCTACCTGTGACATTCATGTCCACGATCAGCCCTTGCTGCACATGTTCCTGAATCAGCTGCAGGGTCCTTTCAAAGATCTCCCCTGCCCTGGCTGTCTCGATGGTGTAGGGGTCCCTCGGGTAGCGGAACAGAGCCAGGAGGTCATTGGGAGTCTTGGGGCGCCTATTTCCGGGAATTAAAAGTGATGCAGGATCATTAGAATTAATCAACTCTGCTCAGGGCAATGAGACCCTACAAGCAGCAAGAGTCAGGCTCTAAGCTGACCTAGTGCTTGGCCCCCAAATTAGTGCATAAGACCAACGTGGCTTGCCTACACATTGCAGATGATTAAAGAAAGGATATTTTTCCCCAGGAAAATGTGCATATTTAATTCCCTCAGTGTCTCCAGGTTTTTTCTGCGACAGCAATTTATTTTTTCACTTTTCAACAGCTGAAACCCAGAGGGTTTCTGGCTTAATACAAACTATCCATCCTTCCAATAAAAACATATATTGGGGTAGAAAAGGAGGGAATCATATTCACTCGAGAATTTATTTTTTATCGAGGAAATGGTTGGAATTTTTATATTATTATTTCTGGTCACCCTCCACAAAGTCAGTTGCATTCATAAAATGACTACTCTGATTATTTTCTTTTTTATTCGCTATCTCCAGAACCAACTCCAGCTGACAAAACGCAGCTAGAAGTGACATAAGAGATGATGCTCGTGTATCTCATTTTTCCAGAAACCCAAATGCCTGTTGGGAAGCTCTATCACATCCTACATGGTGCAGCTTCAGCCTCCAGCACTTGAAACAATCCTATAGCTTTCCTTTGCGGGTTGTCAGCGATAAAATGAGCTTTGAGAAAGCTTCATTTCTTGCGGGATTTTATCACTTTTCTGCTTCAGGCCCCGGCTCGAGGCGCTTCCCACCCTTACTTGCTGAAGAGCTCGGTGCGCGTGGAGTTGATGGCGTGGTCCACGCTGCTGATGGCCTCGCGCAGCGACGTGGCCACAAACGTGTCCCCGCTCCGCCCCACGTCCGTGGCTGCCCAAAGCACAAAGAAACAACAAAAACACCCTCCATTTACTTCGCTGTTAATTGGCCCTCCCAGCTCAAGAAATTCCGCTCACCAGCACCAGCCCCAGCCCCAGAGCGACCTCACCGCAGAACAAACGGCGTTTCCGTTCGTAATATAAACACCATGAATTTATTTTTTAAGACAGATATTTTCAAGCATTTGAACTGCCTGAAAAAGAAGGTAGTTTTTTCAGGAAATGTCTGTGGACACATATTCAGAGTTTTCTCCTGTACAGCTTTGCAAAAAAAAAAAGCCTGTTTTGGTTAGTGGTTAAACTGCAAAAAGAAAATGTAGTAGGTGAACCCTAAATAATATATTTACTTCCCACAAAGGTACTTCTCAAATTCATGAAATTAATTTAAATATATTGCTCATCTATTAATTTTTCTGTTTGTGGAACACTTTACTTATTAATTATTGGTAGTAATTAATAGATATTTATGATAATAATACTTCAGACTTAGTTTTAACACATGTGCTACATAATTTAAAATCAAAAATACCAAAGTTGTTGTTGGAATACTTTCAGAAGTAAAGACATCACCTCTTTAAAATTACTACAGGATGTATTTTTTAAGCCAGGGCCTTTTTCACAGCTGAACAAACCAGTTCTCGGTTAGCTACTGGTATATGCTACAGCCAGCTGGTGAATGAGGCACCAACCAAGAATAAACCACAGAAATTATCTCAGGAATAATGTCAAACAACAAAGACAATTCTGACCATTTTCAGCGCCTTGCTTATGGAAAATGTTACTAAATTCATTTAATAAGCGACTCACTATCCACTCGGCTATTGCTGGAACAGCTCTTTACTTATATTTTAAACTTTTTTGCTTGCCTTTGATTTTTTCTTCCCTTTGCCAGTTTCCCTTGCTGTCTAAGAGGTACAATTTCCACTCCTGACCTCTGGTTTGACCAGCAGAGGAGAGCTACTCCTCCTCGTTCATTACAGCTTCCTTAACGCACAGAGCAGGAGACTGAAAACCAGACTTAGCTCCCATTCCCAAGGGTGGTACACGGTCTAAGGTTGGACTTGGTGATCTTGGAGGCCTTTTCCAGCCTTACTGATTCTGTAATTCTATGATTCTATGGCTGAGCAGATATTTAAACCCGTGTATTCGCAGTGACAGTGTTGTTCTGCTCCTCCCTCCCCTGGCGTGCGAGGTTTCAGTCAGATGATGATTTGTGAGCACGTTGGCATTTTTAATAAGTTTCTCCCTCCCAGCAGAGGCAATAACTACATGGACACTGACAGCTGGGCTTGCAGGAGGAGGTTTAGGACAACACCTTTGGCTTTGCTGGGAGCAACTGCAGCTCAGCTGAGCAAACAGCGAGGGGCAGCTGGGAGGTGCGTGGGCTTTCCCAGTGGAGTGACTCTGATCCAAGGGACCTGTCTGCAAAGAAGCCAAAGAAGCCATTTCTTCCATAATTATCTGCTCAAAGTGTAGCTGTCAACAACAGCACAGCACCTCCTTCCAGGGGAGGCAGCGAGGGCTCGGGGGAGCGCGGCAGGTACGGTACCGGTGATGGTGAGCTGCATGGCGCTCGAGGTGAAGCCAAAGGGGTTCCTGGCTATGCACTCGTATCTGCCCTGGTCAGCCACGCCCAGGTCCTGGATGGAGAGGGTCCCGTCCTGGCTGATGTGGAACTTGCCGCTCTCCGTGATCTGGATGCCCTCCTGTTGCACCATCAAAAGACAGGAACGGTGTCAGAGCACGGAAAGCTTTCACTACCCCAGACTTCAGCCTGCTCAGCAAACCCAGGGATGGATGTGATGAACGAATGTGGCCACCAGATGTTAGCATTGCTCTTCCACAGAAACCAGAAAGAAGTCCAAGGACACCTGCTCCTGACAGGACCGACTGTGAGGAGGTACCTGCTCAGCTCCTTCCCCCGGCCCAGCCCAGGAACTCCCTGCAGGGCACAGACACCCCGCACAGACACCCCACACAGATATCCCACACAGA
>VZTG01007555.1:176052-247579 GCA_013397845.1 Melanocharis versteri | reverse complement strand
GACACCCCACACAGATATCCCACACAGACACCCCACACAGATATCCCACACAGACACCCCACACGGACAGGCTGGCTGGAACAAGCCCCAGGCCCTGATGCCCTCACAGAAGTTTCATGGCACAGAATTAAGTCTAAATGCCTCCAGTTTTAGGCCAGCCTGAAACGGATGGATTTTTGCTGGCCTTGAGCTGCAGATCCCAGCTTTTGCTGGCTCTGACAGCATCACTCAAACCCAACCTCTCAACCTGGCTGGTGACAGAAGTGACTTTAGGTTTAGCTTTTTTATTCTCCTGCTTCTTAACACCTTTCTGCTGCCCTGCCCCAACCCAGTGCTTGCTCTGCTGCTCTCTCAGGCTCTTTCCTTCTGCTCCCACTGTTGTTTGAGCCCGCAGAAAGCTGCAAGTTCACCTCCCACCAGATTTTTCTGGGATAAGTGAGGCTCAAGCATTTTCTGTGCCTCACTGTGCTCAAAGGCAGGACTGGTAATGAGGAAGGTCCCAAGTGTTGCACTACAGCACAGCAGAAGAAAAGTCAGAAGAACTTCATCTAATGAATTCTTGGGAAGAGCAGCCAGGCTGCAGTGTGGTTTTGAGGGATCGTGGCTTTGCCCCATCAAAGCTGGAGCAAACAAGCATCATCCAATACCATCAGCAGGAATCCTGGATACAAGGACAAACTACTTCGAAAAAAAATCAATTTTCAACATTTTTTTTCACCAGGGATGGTCAATCAAGTATTTATAACATCCTGGGATGTCACTGGCTTCAAGTGACTCTTTTGGAAGGAAGAACAGGAGAATATTTACTGCACGGCTTCGAGGCTGAGAAACTGCAATATTCTCTTTAAAACCCCGAATCAGTGGAAATGTTGGTCTCTATCCACGTGTATTGCAAAACTAATGAAGCTGGGGGAGGTTTTGAAGGAGAGAGCTGTTTAAGTGTCCCTCAGAGGAGCCGTCCCTCTCCTCGGTGACGTGAAACCATCGCGTACCTTGACCCAGGTTATGGTGGGCCGAGGGTCTCCCTGGGCAGCGCAGGAAATGGAAACGTCCTGGCCTGTCTCTGCCACCAGGTCTTGGGGGGGATGCAGGAACACGGGGATCACTGTGCAACGCGGGGAAAAAAGAAATGCATCAAGGAAAATAGAGAAATCTGTGCGTAAAAAAACCACCTCAGCATGTGAAAAGCAGAGCTGCTGAGCTGCCGCTCTCGCAAGGGCTCTGCAGAGGGGCAGCAGCTCGCCCCGTGCTCTCTGTCTCGCTACCAAGCTCTCTGTTCATTAATTTATGCAATTTATGTTCATTATTTTCTGCTCCTCTGCGTCTCTACTTGGGGCAATTACACAGGAATGTGCTGCATCATTTAAAATCCTTAATTCAAAGGCTTTCTAGAAAAGATGCTCCAGCTGAAACAGGGATCATGAGTTGTTTCAGGAATTATCGGATGAGGCTCTCTCGGAGTGTTAGTGAAGCCAGATTATGTAATTATATTGATCTTGCTGGTCTTCAAATATTCTGTGAATTCTGTGCTTGAGGCTTCACTAATTTCATGCTTCTAGAGAGTTTCCTTCCCTCCAGTCTGCCCTTAGTAAAACCCTGCCCTGTTTGTGAATAAGAAGGGAAATTTGCTTATTTAGAAAAATAATTTATAAGGAAAAAAAAAAAGAAAATTAGGCAAAAGCTTTAAAAAACTAAGGAAAAAAAAAAGAAAATTAAGCAAAAGCTTTAAAAAATTAAGAAAAAAAAAGAAATTGAGCTTTAATTAAGCAAAAGCATCCCTGTGTGACTTGCGTTTTACAGAGTCTTGATTTTAGAAAACCTAAATTTAGATTGAATCTGTGACCTGGTAGGGAATGCTTAAGACAAATGTATCTAGAGCCAGAGTTAAATGTTTGCTAGAAGGAAACATTATGTTTTGCAGAATATTTTGTTTGAAAAACAGTTTCACAATTAATTCTAGAGGAAAGACAAGATTTTGAAATTGAAATTGAAATTGAATTACATAAATTAGTAAAAATTTAATTAATACACTTTTTTTTGGCAAATTTTCCAGTTTTTCCTTTACCGAAGCAATTTTCTCGATGACAACTCCCAAATGGCAGCAGCTTTTTCCAATTTCCAAACCGTGGCACTCTGGAAACCTCTCCAGCACTTCCCACCAGCTGATGGAGCCCTCATGGCCGGATGGCTCTTCCCAGGGAAGAGCAAAAATCCCACCCCACAGGAAAGGAGGTTTTCCTTTACCGAAGCAAAGGGCTGTTCACCGCAACACCGCGTTCGTGTCACACCTGTGCCAGCCCCGTGTGCCCGGCTCACCTCGCGGGGTCACCGAGAGCTGCACCGGGAGGGTCCTGACGCCGATGGCGCTGATGGCGTGGCACTCGTACTGCCCGTGGTCGTGCAGGGCCACCCGCCCCACGCGCAGGGTGCCCGTGGACAGGACGCTGTGCCGCCGGTCACTCGGCAAGGGCCCACCTGGGAGAAGGAGCAGCCCGTTAGTTCCCCGTGACAGTCCTCATCCCATCCGTGCCAAAGTGGTTTTTGCTTTTGTATGCCCTTCGTACTGATTCGTGGCTCTGGAGGCTGATATTGTAGGGTTGTACGGTTTCCTCGCTCCAGCGCTTTTCCTATTAGACAATCAGATCCCTGAGGGCCGGTTCTGATCCTGCTTCTTATGGGAATCAAGGACAAGGCACCTTCCCAAGACACTTCCTCATGTATTAGACAGAAACAGCTGGCAAGGAGGGGGGCTTCAGAAGGGGTTGAACCAAGAGGGGGAATTACTTCATCACCTGTGTTTCTGTTTGAGGATTCTTGTCAATTCTGCTAATTTGCTGAACTTATAAAACTGTACTTGCCCTGGGTCATGTGTGCTTCAACACGTGTGCATTTTCAACGCATTTTCAGTGTGCATTTTGTCATATTTGCACCTGGAGGCCTCCAATTAAAGACCTGCTTTTATATTACTTCCTATTTTAATATTGTCTCAAAAGTGCTTTGTATTGTTTCTGGACTTTGAAGGCATCACCATCACGGAGGGGTCTGTGTGATAGTCACACATTTCATTTCCTTCCCAGCATCAATCGCCCTGAAATACCACCTTTACACCCTGAGTTGTCTTGTCAGATCACATGGGAAGAGCTGTAACTCTTTTTCTTTCCTCCGAAGTATTTTCTTAGTGCAACCTGCAGATTCTTTTGACCCCTGATGGATAGCAAATCACTCTTCAATTCTCCAAACTGTTTCATCAAATAAGTGGGAACGTTTGGCATTGTCTTTCTAAATTCATTGGTCTGATTTTTCTGGTTTGGAAACTGTTGTTTCAATATTTTCTCTATTTCAGGAGAAAAGCTGAAAACTAAACTGCTTTAACAAACCCAAATAAAATTATCAAAATTTGTCTGGTTAGCAACTTTTTTTTATATGTACTCCATTTATTCTATTTATTCATCCAAATACCAAAACCTCCCACGCTCTCAAAAGTGGCTTTGAGATGAGCAATGCTCCATCACTTCCCCTCCTCTTGTCTTGCTTTTAGCATGTGAAAGCACTGTAAAGCTTGGTTGATTTTTTATTTATGGAGTGCTGAGTGCAAACCTGGTTACAAAGCAGTTATGAACCTTACTTCTTGTCACTGTGCTCCTTTCCACGTGCCTAAGATCTATTTTCTGGGAAGTGGAGGAAAACAGGTTAAAAGAGATGGAGAACATGCTGGCAGAGCAGAATTTCAGCTGGTCCTTCTTAACTCCACGTCAGGGCCATTGCTGTGGAAGCTGGAACACAATACCCACAAACTCTCCACAGCACTAAACCATTAATTACGGCTTGTGAAGCATAAGGAAAAGTTGGAGGACCTCTGGGCCAAGCATTACTGGCTTCTGTCCCAGAAAGTGCTGGATGAGATCAGTTCAGTGGAGCCAGCGCTAACAATTATTTGAGACTTTAAAAGTTCACCACCACCTGTTGTCCCAAAATCCTTTTTCCTAAGCTAAGAGAAAACTCTGAGGTGTGTCAGTGGATGGTGCCCTTCTGCAACGTGCTCCCCAAGGGCAGCAAATCAAGGACAGTGCCAGAGAGCTGGCACACGGTGGTACTGCAAATGGAAGTGGTGGAATCATCATCCCCAGAAGTGTTCAAAGAAAGTGTAGATTTGGCATTTAGGGACACAGTTTAGTGGTGAACATGGCAGTGTTGGGTTAAAGGTTGGAATTAATGATCTTAGAGGTCTTTTCCCACACAAACAATTCTTTGATTGATATCCACTGATCTGGAGTGTCCAGACCTTGCCTTTTCAGAGGAGGTGGGAAGCCACTGCAGGAAGAAGTGCGAGGCTTTCCATGGGTTTCATGTTGATGAAAACCACCACAGTCCTTCCTTGTGACAGAGCCCTAAGAGGCCCCTTCCTCAGGGCTGAACACCATCCTTGGTGATCTACAACTCACCTCCCAGGGGGACTGGGTCTGTGCTGATCACAATTTGTCCTGTGCCACCCCTGCAAGCCACCACCCCGGACCAGCAGCTCAGCTGTTCCCACCCACACCCTGTGGATGATGGCAGGGGATAGAGGAACCACGAGTCAAGTGAGGCAGTACCTGCCCTTGTCCAGGTAATCACTGGGGGAGGGTGACCCTCAGCAGAGCAGGGGAAATCCACGCTTTGTCCCTCAGTTACCGTCTGATCAGTGGGAATGACAAGAAACCTGGGAGAATCTGGAACAGAAAGCAATGACTGAGCAGCAGGAAACACTCAGGCAGCAAACTCAGGGAGTTCATGGGAGCAGAACCGGTCACAAGGCTCAAGTACACCCCGCTGACCAAACACTGTGTCCCAGAAATGCCACAGAATCTTCACAGGATCAGCCTGGGAGCCCTCACCTTGCACTATGATCCTTGCTGTGGCCTGGATGGATCCCTCGGAGTTGCTGGCATTGCAGTTGTACTGGCCCTGGTCCGAGAAGGTGACGTTCTGAATGAAGAGTCCTCCAGAGCTGGTGATTGTGAAACGGGAATCCTGTGGCAAAGGAGAGCCTGTGCCAAGGGTCCAGCTGATGCGGGGGTGGGGGTGCCCAGAGACCCCACACTCCAGGGTGACACTTTCCCCAATCAGCACTTCGGTGTTCTGTGGCTGGATCACAAAAGTGGGCTTGGCTGGAAGGAAAGGAGAGCTTTAGGAACCAGCCCTGCTGCCTGCTCACTGATGGGCAGAAGTTGCTTGGACTCATCTGCAACCCAGCAACCCACCCTGATTCTTCCCTGACATCCAAATCCTCACTGTGAGCAATGCCCCCAGCACCTTCCTGCCACCTCCTTACACCCACACCCACTCAGTGCATCCCCATGCCCGCGTCCCCTTCACCCTTGTGCTGCAGAACTCATCCCAGACTTCAAACTCCCTCCGCAGTCCCAAATTTCCTTCCATGTCTAAGTACCCCTTTTCCCACTCTAGTTGGAACTCCCTAAGCTCAGGCCTCACCTGGCCGTCAGCCACTCTCTCCCCCAGCACACCAAGAACATCTTGGCACACACAAAGCTGGGACTGACTCTGATTTAGCTCCACTCCCACCCCCAACCCCAGCCAGGTCATAAAGGCGTGCACAAAGCTCAATTACTTGGGGTGCCAAAATAGCGCAGCACGACCTCCTGTGTCTTGACCTCCCCAGCAATGTTCTTGGCCATGCACTGGTAGACGCCTTTGTCCGACTCCTTGGTGTTCTGGATCATCAAGGTACCATCTTGCAACAGGTTCAGGCGGTTGTCATCTTTCATGTCAATCTTATTACTGAAAAAACAGCCACAAACAGGCAAAATCTGAAAGGAATAAAGGCTGGTGGTCGCCCCTGAGCTGCTGGGGTTTCTGGGGGCTTTGCTTGCATTGCAGGAAGTTGGTGTTTCTTGGAGCTGTTCTGAGACTTCATGAAATTTGCAGCAAGAGTTCTGGTTCACAGCACTGAACTGCAGCTCCAGCTCTGATTTGCTCCCTGGGTGAGCTGCTTTTTCTCTCTCCACTGATTACACAGGACATTTACAGCCCGTCAGGAGAGCACTCTGTTCTCATGTCGCAGCATCACTGCCATTGTCAGGGTGTCCTGGCCCGAAAAGCCTGTTCTCCTTACTCACTAAGTGCAAATTTAACAATGAATTAATATTGTTCTTGTGTGCAGCCATTGCTATTCAAACTCAAGGCTCAAAGGCCTCGGAGGAGCAAAAAAGCTCTAAGAAGTCACCATGGGACCCCAACACAGCTTGGACTCCAACCCAGCCCGAGAGCTGTGAAACATCTTCCTTCTTTCTGCAATGACCTGCGACTCCTGGATCCCAGCCCGTGGCAGAAGGTCCCAGTGCTGCATCCCATTTGTCCCAGCATGAAGGAATCTTGGATGGCTGCAGATGATGGAAAGGGAAGAAGGGACCTCTCTCCCCCTAGGACAAAGGCTGAACCCACTATGCAATCTAATCTGCTTGCTGGGCATTTATTTAATTCCCCTGGTGTCTCCTCACTCCAGCCATATCTCGTTTGTGGAACATTTATTATCATTACCCTTCTTACAATGCTGTCTTTGGGAGCCTGCCAGCATTTCCCTAACAAAACCTTCCTTCCAAAGGGACTTAACTCAGC
The DNA here is from genome assembly GCA_013397845.1 of Melanocharis versteri. Lineage (NCBI taxonomy): Eukaryota > Metazoa > Chordata > Aves > Passeriformes > Melanocharitidae > Melanocharis > Melanocharis versteri. The sequence goes on along the minus strand of VZTG01007555.1, from coordinate 240,964 downwards.
CATAAACTTTTGCTCTGGGCTGAAACTCTGCCTGGTGGGGGGTTTGCTGAAGAAGCACACATTGATCATTTTTATTAATAACCGAGCCCTGCTCAAGCTTCACCAGACAAGAAGCTCGTAAAGCACCAAAGCAGCTTCACTTCCACAGTGGGCGACTGCCTGAGCACAGAATATTTTATTGTGTAGCATTTCCCAGAACACTCTGGCATCTAGCACATAACCTACACACGAATTTGCAAATTCTGTCCTTCAGTGGAGCACGGTGATTTTTCCCTTCGGAAAGAAACCTCATACCTAGCACAATCAGCCTTTAGTGAAAAGTATTTCAGTAGTTAACAAATGGCAAGCATGGTGGCCGAGAGCAACATGAAACACTAATTCTATTTTCTTCCTGATCAAAAGACAATTGCTTTCAGCCTGCAGAGTATGTTTATAGGAAAGTTATAAGCTCTTGGAATCCATTACAAACACAGATGAAATATTTCAAATGCAGATGAAAACGCCACTTGGATTACGTGGTCACCAGAGAATGCTGTTAAAAGGAAGGTAAATATAACCCATGGAATAACCATTACTTTTTTCTTCTTTTTTTTTTTAACATTGTGTGAACCAGCTTTTGTAATTACAGGCAGGCACTGAAGAGCTCAGTGCTTGAAAACCTTTGCCACCCCAGGGCTCCTTGTTTGTGACTTACTTGTTGTGCAGCCAAATAATGGCAGGCTTTGGGTTGCCTTCTGCCCTGCAGGTGAAATAAACTGTGTTTCCCAAGAGCACATCGACGTCGTGAGGTTCTGAGGTAATTCGAGGCCTCTCTGCAAAAAACCATTTGAACACAACCCGGTCCAAAGCAGCACAAAACTACCTGCAGCCCAGCTGGGGTATGGTGGGGCACACGACACCCATCCTGCAATGCCCCAAGAAACAGGCACCAGCAGAGCCCCAGATGCCGCAGCATCCACTCAGAGCCACCCCAAAACTCACTAAAACCTGCAAATGTCATGGAGGAATAGCATAATTCACCTGAACCCACTAAAAGCCCTGAGGAATTGTTGCTGTTCCTATTCCCAGTATGCTGGGCAGTGGATCAGTTTCCACAGGCCTGGCTGTACAGTGGTTTGTTAAAGAGCTGGTCCCTGTCTCCCCCCAAATAAGCCAAGAAGTCGGTAGCATCCTCACTTGGGTTGTTTTCCTGCCCTTGGCAGCCTGCAGCTTCCTGCTCCACCTGCACACGGAGCCAGCTCCCTGCAAACCACACCACTCCCCTCCCAACAGGATTTCATTCACTATGGCCCTCATTCATCATCCTATCCCTACCCAGCCAAGCTTTTCACTGTGTGCTTCACTTTGAGATGTATTCAAGCACCAAACAAGTCAAACATTGAAAGGATGTGCTAAAATAGGGAGGAATTTATGGACAAGCCCTGGAGTGCTTGATCTTGATTCAGCGGAAAGTTTACCCATTTCACAATCTGCATGCTCACCAGTAATCCAGTAAAACCAGCTGGATTATTCCCAAAATTGAGAACCTGTCACCTCCTCCAGTGGAAGGTCAGTGTTCTCACTCCTTAGACCACAAGTTAATGGCTCAGAAAAAATCCTCCAAGGCAGACTAAGCACAGCCCAAACACAGCACAGCTCAAACCCAGCACAGCCCCGCAGTACAAAACGCTGACCTGGGGCAAATTTGCCTCTCTGGCTCACAACTGCTCAAAGACATGGGTTAATGGCACCAGCAGCTTTCAGACTGACTCAAATATCAGCCACCTGCATGGGTAGAGCTCTGTGCTGAACTCTGTATCATTTGTCTTCCCAGCTGGCACACCACCAGAGCGAAAGCCAAATGCCAGCAAAATCTTCCCAGCAGGTGCTCTGGCTGATTTGACAGACGTCCCACTGTGTGCCCATGCCTCAACCAGAACAAATTTGCTCTAACAGCTGTGCTGTGGCACTGGGAGTGTGTTGGGGACAGCTTGTTATGTGGCACAGCCACTCCATGTGTCCCCAGCTGCTTTCCCTAGGCCCTTCCTATCCCCCTCCCTTGAGGTCACAGACCTGTTCGTGCCAACGCAACTCTTTGCACGGCTGTGCCCTAAATTAAGCTGTGAAATGGTCAAGATTTTTCACAAAACAAAGATGAATTTGAGGGAGAGCTCTTCAAAATCCAGCTGAGCTCACACATTTGGCTCACAGCAGGGCCATGCACAGCTGGACTGGCATATCCAGGAGGGATGCTAACAGCCAGCCTGTGTGGGTGGGAATTTCTCAAACTGACTCTACCAGCAGCAAAGTACCATGGAACTACACCCAATGCTTGTGCCAACCTCCACTTAAAAATCAGTGTTTTAACTTACTTCAACTTAAAAATCAGAGCTTTGCCTTTTTCTATGTGAAATAATTAATTTTAGGATTTGTCAGAACAAAACTTAATTTAAAACTCTAAATTTAAAGAATAACAGCCTAACAAAAGCCATCGGTTACACTGCAGTCAAACAAAGCATTCAGCTACATATCATATGCTCTCCCTCAGGTTTCCAGCTGTGTTTCCACTCATTGCAGCTCTCCCAGCGTTCCCTTTCTGTTCAGCCTAATGTGGGATATTTCCTCTGGTTCCTGGTTTAGCCACTGTTGCAGCAGATCCTAATAAACCAGGTCTAACAAACCAAGACGACACCCACCACCCAAAACAGAGCTGCCTCCAGCACCTCTGGGAATGTCAGCTTCCTCCTGGCAGCCCCACTGGCATTTTCCCATTTCAGCAGCAGAGGGAAAAATCAGGATGCCGGGGAGGAAAAGGGGTGGAGGAAGCAATTCCCAGGCCAAAGGCCACCTCCAGGGGCCGAGGGCGGCCGATGGAGGGGTTTGGCCTCGCTCACCGCAGTTGAACTCCTGGGCGGTCAGGGTGACGATGGAGCGGCCGTGCAGGTCCCGCGGAGCCTCGCAGGTGGCGGCTGTCTGGATGCTGCCCTGCTCCGCGTATTTCTGCAGCAGCTCTGCCAGCCACAGCAGGTCACAGTCGCAGAACAGGGAGTTGGAGTCCAGCCGCCTGCAGCAGGCAGGAGAAGGCAGCTCAGTGCCCAGCCTGCAGCTGCTGGGCTGCCTCCCGCTCCGGGCGCAGCAGGGGAACAGCGCTCCAGAGCGAAGGGGCACCTGGGTGGTTTGCCCCGCATTTGGTCACACCCCAAGTGAAAATTTGAGGTATCTCGGTGCCACGATGGGTAACTAGGATGCTTAACCAATTAGAAGGATTTAATTGAAAAACTACCATCGACCATTCCAGCTTCAAATAGAAGTGATTCAGTTAAACCGGATTATGCATATTTAGACTAATTGAGACATTGAAGTACTGGTTTTTACCCTGGGATGGAGATTTCAACCTTTACTGAATTCTGTAAGAACTGCCTTTTTTACAGCTTTTTTTTAGCTCCAAAAAACCTCCCCCTTTATTTATGTGTGGGTGGGATCAGTCCCCTTCTATAACCAGCTGTGAGGTTTTGCAGCATTTCTGCACAACTGGAAGAACTTTTATTACTGCAACACAAGCCTGAACCACGGCAAATGGAGCTCCAGTGACCTCCCAGTGCCCCCAGCCTCTTCCCTGCCCTGACCTCATTCCTACGAGCAATGCTATCCATGAGGATAAATAAGGACCACAGGGGGATTAGTTTGTGCCTCCTTCCCCACTGACAGTTTTACAGTCGATGGGTCTCGGCCATCCAAAAATAAAAAACAAAACAAAAAAAAACATGGAAGAAAAGTCTAACACTTTCAGGGTCACATATTTGAGAATGTGAGATTTCACACAGGGCCACGACCGAGTATTTTATAGACACTCCAGCTTTTTCTCTGGCACCTACAGAGAGCATTTCACAAGATATTCCCTGTTAAAGAGAAGTGAAGCATTTTACCTGCTTGCAGAAATCACTGAGGGCTGCAGTGAGAAATATATTATTTTATTGTACTTGAAAATCATGGCAGAACACCAAAATTCTTTACCTTTTGCATTCTTCCCCCCCAAATACATCATAGAACTTCTTTCCAGAGATCATAAAGCCAAAGCAAGAAAGAAGTAAGCTTAAGAGACAGACAGGTTATGTGGGAATAGCACCCTGGGGAATTCCTGCATGGAAAGAGAATCATGCCCCTTGGCACCCCTCTGACTAATTTCAATCTAGAAACCAAGCCTTTTCTTTTATGACTATGATTTTTCTTTCCATGTTAGATACTGATCTACAGACATGTTCGAGGTCATATCCGTGACCTGGACTTTCTACATTTTTCAAGGATGTTTTATGGGTTCAAACTGTTGTGAAGACTTTCCAGGAACGTTCATTCCTGTGCCATTATTAAGCTGTAAGCTGATTATAATTAGACACTAGAATAAAGAAACTTCTAACTGCTTAAATAAGCTTTCAGATCCAATCAAAACTGTTTTATAAACTTAGCAGCGGCCTTAGAAGTGCAACAACTAAAAGCTTTGCCAACCAGGCACATTCTTCCTCAGGTCCTGCCCATCTGATTGAAGATAAACAAGTCCTCTTTGCAGGCAATGTTTTTTACTTACAGCCGTTTGAGGGATTCCAGTTGAGAGAATGTCCCTGGATGAATCCTGGAAATCTTGTTGTTGTGCAAGAATCTGCAGTGGGAGAAGCCACGCCAAAACATTATTCAGTGTTTGCACTGTGAGGATGATAACACCCCAGGTCACAACTCAGTTTAAATGCAAAGCCTTCTCATCAAAGCGGAGCTCAGTTTTTCAATTCCGTGTTTGCTTCCATGAGCTGAAGGGATTTCATCCCTCGGTGGCTGTGATGTAATATGCCAAAACCGAGAGCGGGTGTGAGCTGGAAACAGTGACTCAGGATGTGATGGAACAGGTTTGAACTGGGCCCTTCCAGTCTCTCTGCAAAGGGAGGAGAAAGGGCACAAAATCCCCTCAGAATGGACCCACCCTCTGTTTTCTGGGCCTGGGTCAGCCCCAGTTTGGAAGGGACCTTTTCCTTCCCCTGTGCAGATGACGTGACAATTTTACAAGGGCAGCTATTGGAGTTAGACAGCTCCTGCCTTAGACTATGTGTAGTTATTAACCCAAATCCATGAGCAAATCTAATTCAGACAACAGCCACCCAAGCTGGGCTTACCTCTGAACAAAACTGAGGCAAATTCTCACTTCCAGAATCTTAGCAACCACATAAAACTCCTCAGTTCTTAGGGAAAAACCCTGATTGCGCTAAAATGCATCAGTGGGGACCAAGAGGGGATAATTAACTCCCCATTCCCATAATGGTGGGGGAATTTACTTGTGTTGGTTACATCTAAATCTCGTAAGAGACCATTGATAAAAGATATGAAGCAATTTTAGTGGGTGGTGGAACAGGAGAGAACACAAAAGCAGCACAGCTCGAGTGCAAATGTCTGCGCACACGTGTGCACCAGAGTTGAGCCTGGTTGCCCAGCTTGGAGGCTGAAAAGCCTTCCTTTAAAATTTAAATCCAGAATTTTTGTTGGATCAAATACAGTGGCTGAGATCAGCCACGTACTGATCCAGGTCTGAATTTTCCTAAGGGTGTGGGATCCCACAATTTTATTTCCTTGGCACGTACGGATACAAGGCACATTTCCACACAGCCCAGAAAAGTCTGCTGGTTTCTCCATGGAGTGGGAACCACACAGGGACTGTTGTGCTGGTGGCTCCATTACTGCGAGAAGCAATCCTGGGGAGCAAGAGACTCCATTTCCTTACTGCTTTCAAGAAGGATGTGTGTTTTTCTTGTTAGACCTTCTGACTTTATCCCTTTTCCACCCCCTTTTTTTTTGCTCACTCTGCCCAACAGTGACTAATGGTGCTGACCTTATGCTCAGAGTAAAATTTCACTTGGCTTGACCAGCTGTAGGACTTTCTGCAGATTTACTCCTATTTAGATGGAAACCTGAACATAACATAAAATGGGAAATTCCCTTCACATCCTCTGTCACCCTCCTACTCGGCAATTATGTAAAATCTCTTTCTTTAAAGAAGTTTCTTTTTGCATTTTGAAGCTCACACTCCATGCTGTGATCCCAAAACTGCTACACTAAATAAAGGGGTTTTCTCCCTTCTCCTCACTGTCTTTGTCCCAAGAAATATCCCATCTTTACTCACAGCCTTTCAAGTTTAGGCAGGTCACTAAAAGTCTCCAGCTCCAGACTTTCCAGGTTGTTGAAATGCAGGTACCTGTGACACAGGAATCACACAGAAATCGCACAGATTGCAATTTAAGAGACAGAAGATCTTCCCAGATCAATCCACCAGTGCCCCCCAGCTGGTCACACTCATCTCAGGGCAGGTGTTGAGAAGCCACAATCCAGTTCAGTGTCTCCAGTTTCCACATGCAAACACAGTAGCCAACACGGCTTCTCTGCTAACACAGACTGATATTTTCAGTTCCACTAAACTCCAAAGTGTCACCTGCCACTCTGGAGGCCTAGGGGACCTCCTGCCTGTCCCAGGTCACCCCTTGCCACCAAGAAAAGAAACCTGGTGCCTGCAGAGCAACTCACCACAACACCTGAGCCCCCCTGCTGCCATGAGCTGTGACATCCATCAGCACAACTGACACATTCCTGACCTTTAGATGGTGTTTGTACAGTCCCCAAATTGCCTGAACTCTTCCCCTTTATTTTACATGGGCATAAATTTCACAGCAGACACAGATGAATCACAGATCTACAAATACTCATTCTGCTATTGTAGCTGACTGCGTTGAGAAGAAATTGCCTAAGCCTGCACATGGCTGTTTGATTTGTAATGGAAGGATCATGAAAAATGGTCCAGTATCAGAGCACAGACTGGGAGAGGGTGGCTCAGATTCACAGTGGGGGAGACAGGGACGTGCTCTAATCAGTCTCAGATGTCTGCTGAGATTGCCTTGGACCTTGAGGAAAGCATCTGATCCTGTCCATCAATCGGGTTATACTTTTTCTTGAAAAGCTGGCTTGTGGGGGGACAGAAAAATGGGCTAGGATTTGAGCAAAGCTAATTCTTTTGGAGCTAAGCCTGCCTGGGATTGAAAACAGATGGGACTTTCAGCGGGTTGTTTGTTGGTTTTGTGGGTTTGTTGGTTTTGTTTTTTTCTTTTATTCGTGACATCAAGTCTGGAACACTCACTGCTAAAATATCCCTATGGGCAACATCAGCTCTCTAAGCTCAGCTTAGAGCCAGTTTCAGCTTCCTAAATTTTCTCCCAGGCATCCTTGCTGAGCTGGCTGATGAAAAACCACATTGTACACAAGTTTGGTGGCACACCTATTGTTAGGATTGCCTGAAACTTCCAATTATGCTCTGTCCTCTTGTGCTGTCAACCTGGAGAACAGGCTGGATCCTATTCCTTTTACAGCAAAATCCTTGGTTACATTCCAGCCCTATAAATGCTGCAGCTGGGAACAATTCAGGAATTAGACCAGTTTCACCTTTGGTCCCTGTTCTCCAATGATGCAAGTAATTCCTATATTTCAGTTATTAGGAAGAATAAATCATTAGGAAGAAATTCTTCCCTGTGAGGGTGCTGAGGCCCTGGCCCAGGGTGCCCAGAGAAGCTGGGGCTGCCCCATCCCTGGAAGTGTCCAAGGCCAGGTTGGACTGGCCTGGGACCAACCTGGGATAGTGGAAGGAATCTCTGCCCACGGGAAGGGGTTGGGGAGAGATGAGTTTTAAGATCCCTTCCAAGCCAAACCATTCCACGTATCTATGATTCAAATATCCAAGCTCACACTCTCTCCACCCGTCCCAAACAGAAAAATCCAATCCCAGTTTAGGAAGACGCTTCAGAAGAGTCAGACCTCAGTCTGCCCATCTCACCTCGAGACTGGTGCACTAAGAGCCAAAAAGCAAAACTTCTCTGAATAAACAGCAGAGTTTTGCCATGCACAGAAGGGGAGCAAATGGGGACTGTTGGAGTGTCACTGTGATGGACTCCAGCTGCCAGGAGAACACACGAGGCTCCCTCCATCCCAGACTGAGCACAGAGTGCCACGCAGCTTGAGGGAAGCCCATTACTGCGTTTGTTTGGATCCATCCTCTTCCCCCATTGCAATTTCCAGCACGGGAGCACCACCACCCTGGGAGCTCCCAGGAACACCCAGCTGTCCCAGCCCTCAGCTTGCACTTCATCCATTCATTCCCAGCGGAGCTTTGCGTGAGAGAGAAACTCAACCAGCACCCTCAATTCAAGCAAAGGACCAGATCTGACTCTCTGCTCGAGGAACCCCCAGACACAAACCCAGCAGAGCAGCTGCCTTCTGCTTCCAGCCCTCCTGCAGACCCTCTCTCCTCCCATCATAAGGAAATAAAGGCCATCAGAAGCACAGCTGGGTTCTTCCTATGCTCCAGAGGTTTAGGGGCAGGAGAAAACATATGGAACATCAGTGGGAAGAGACCTCCGTACTAACTAACCAAAGCCAATACTCAGAACAGCTGTTTCCAAATGAACCCAGCGTAGTCTGGCAAATCTGGATGATAAAAGAGCAGAAGCTTCATCCTACCCCTCGCCAAGTGCCTGCTGCTCCCCGAGCCTGGGAACACAGCACGCAAACAAGGCTGGTCTGTACTTACAGCTGCTCCAGGGAACGGAGCCCGTGGAAGGCATGTTGCTGGATGCTCTGAATTTCATTTTTATAAAGGTAGCTGTCAAAAGGAGAGAAAGGAAACAGCATTAGGCCAACTGATCAGCACTTGTGTTCTAAAAAGTCACAGGAAACAGCAATGAGCCTCAACCCAAAGCAGAACTTGCTGCCTGGATTCAAGGGCAATGTTTTGTACCTCTGGCACTGAACTCCAGACACAGAAAATACATCCTTGACTGGCAACCACTAAAAGCAGGTTGCTAGATTTTAAAGAGGTTAAGAAATTACTGTGCTACCAACTCACAGGTATTTCAGGTTCTCCAGATCTTCAAAGGATCTTCTCACAATTTGTTTTATCTGGTTATTGTTCAGCAGCCTGTTCAAATCAAGAAAAAACCCACAGCTGGTGAATTCAGCACATGCGAGCTTTGTGGCATTTCTGTTCTTGGATGCCCACTGAAAAATCCTGAGCCCAGGCGTCACAGAATTGAAGATTTAATGGGGTTGGCAAGTCAGAGTTTGGGTACTCACACCAGCCAAGGCAGTGATAAAGTTTCTCACCCAGAGGTGCCAAGTACTTCCAGTATTGCAGTGTTCAAATTCCTTATCTTTTTCCACAGTTTTCACTGCAAAGTTACAATTTCATCCAGGAANAGATATTAAATCATTGCTGCCACTCTTGTACAACCACGATGGGTTTTGGAGGTGCCTGGTTGTGTCCAACAAGTGAGCAGGGGAGTACAGAGCCAGTTTTTAAAAGTACAAATGCAGTTTAAAACACCAGTTCTCAGCGGAGCTTTAGGAGCCATAAAATGCTAATGGCTTTGCTCTAATCACTTCGTAACTGATACCTGCAAATGAGAAAGAAATAAATTCAACTTTGACTTGTGAGGCTGCTCAAAGACAACCTCTTTCAATCTCGGGAGCCTTGTGCCAGATTTTAATACAAAACCTCTGGGCCACATGGCTCTGGAAAGCCACGTGTGACTTGTGTGTGCAGTTGCCATGACTGTGCATGCAGATGATGGCCGGTGCCAGTGCCCAGAAACAGCCCAACCCTGCCAGAGCCACGCTGTGTGCAGCAGGGAAACCACACAGCCGAGCCCTGCAGAGCCCTCCTGCAGCCCCTGCCAAGCCCAACACCGAGGAAACGCAATAAATCACTTATAAATAGCTCTCTAACACACAGAGTTTAGCTATTCATCGTGGCTGCCCGGCCGCGCTCCCGCGGGTCTCTCGCTGCGGTGTCCCACTGATGTTCAGGTCTGGCAAAGCTCAGAGCTGGGGGAGCTTTTAGAGCTGAATAGCTGAGAACAAGCATTTCACCAGCCACGCTAATTTTTAAAATTCCTAAATGGAGCTGTGGGCAGAGAGGGAATCTGTGGCCATGTACTGCAAAGATTTCTTTTTCTGGTGTTGTAGGAAAAACAGCAATTCCCTGTGCAAGCAGCCAGACCTTACAAGGTTAGGTCACATTCAATCCGTGCACTGGATGTGCATTTTACAAATTGATTTTTGCCATAGCTCTGCTCCTCAGGAACAATCTGCCACCAGGCAGCAGGTGAGAAGACAGTCCAGCACTTTCCCAGCAGTAAAACCCAATCTTCTGCCCCGCTTTTCTGGAGAAAAAGGAGCAGGCAGCCTCTGGCACTATGAGCCAAGGTCTTTTCCAGGGCAAAAACAGTTTGTGCAGGTAAAGGAAGGAGAGAAAAGATGAAGAAATGGGGAGAAATGGTAAAAAACTTGTGGGAAAAGAAGATGAAGGTAAAATCAAACATCTCAGGAATGACAGAAGAGATAAAAGATGTCAGAAGCACACAAGTGTGATGGCAGCTTCACGAGTTCTCTCCAGGCATCTGAGTCACCCCAGCTTTCCACCAGCTTGTTCTCAGGTGGAGAATTACGCTGAGAGTCAAAAAAAGCGTGTGAGAAACTCAAGAGCAAACAACTTTGGAAGTCAGGTAATAAGGGGTTGAGGAAAACCTCATTATCCTGGCTTTGACTATCCTCCCCGGGTTAGCTGATACCAGGGGTGTGGGTGCCACTGCAGGCTGCACATCCCCAGGGCTGGGCACAGGCAGCCTGCAGAGTGAGGGCTGGAAAGCTCCTGCCCAGCTGGAAGCAATGGCTGCATGCACACGGCTGAGGTCAAACAGCCCGGGCTCGCTCATAAGGATGCAAAAATGATGTCAAGTCCTTGGAACACACGATCCTGCTTTGACAGCCAGCTATGCTGAGTGGAAATACAGCCCCTGAGCATCAACCCAAAAAGTTTATTTGGTGACTGAACACTGAAGGGCTGGAAATAACTGCCTGAGTGCGGTGTGGGAGAGGGCTTTTGTCTATTTACCCGCAGGACAAAGACAACACAGGCACCAGCCGTGCTTCCCTGCCTGCCCCTATCAGCTTTCATCTCTGGCCAGAGCAGGACGAAGGCAGCTCGTTCTCTGCTCTCCGATCCTTGGCCCCACTTCTGAGCACACAATGGGCTGACACACGGGTGCCAGCACCGACGTCATTCCCATGGAGGTGAGCACCTGTCACACAGCTGGCATTGGCCATCTGCCTCCCAGGGGACAGGTGACAGTGACCAGGTGAGCCGGGTCACACCAACAGCCTGAGCAGCCCCACGCAGCACCAGGGTCTGGAGCCCTTCACTGATTGTTATCTTCAATGCTCAGAGTTCAGACCAGGACTGATCTCCGCTGGGATTTCAAATTGCATTATGTTGTCTGGCTGTGTTTTGGGGCTATTTAAAAGCATTATCCCAGTCTGTTTTGTTGTCTTGGCTATTTTGTACAGTTCAAGGGAGTGTAATCACTGACCCAGCCAAATAAGATGAATCCTGGAAGTTCAGATGGCAAGCAGCACACAGGGCTCTTATCTCATCGTCTGATACTTAAAAATTTGTTCATCGCCTGATTTAAGAAGAAAAAGTGCATGGAAGAAGCCATCTCTGCTTCCTGTCTCAGGATTCCCCATTGTAATGGAAGGATAAGTCCTGGAAAACATTCGAAAGTGAGATAATTGATGAAGTCCACAATAGCCCACTTATTCCAAAATGCTGCTTTCAGAGAAATCCATGGACAAGGCAGCACATCTGGCTCCTAGAAAGATTTTGGACGGCTCCTGCACAGCTGTCTGCTCCCTGACTCCTGTGCAATCCACCCAGGCAGAGAAGTGTGCAAAACCCTGGCATAGCCTGGCTATCGGTCCCAGCTGCCATCCATAGCAAAAATGCCCAAACTCCTGCTACCCTTAGAGGGCTGAAAGCTGAGATCCCAAATCTGCTGGGAATAAATGCTCTGGCACCCAGAGGCCGGAAAGATCATTATTACCACTATCATTATCTTAAGCACACCCTATAGCAAACCAGGCTAAATTAAAAGTATCAGAAGCATGTTTCCTAGCAAAAGGATGGGACATTCCCCTTCGTGCCAGACGGTGAATTGGACTCCAAATGAGTAGGAGAACTCAGTCATACAGGTTTTATTCCTGCAAAACTCTTCCAGGACATTTGAGATATACAAGCACCATGAGATCTGGCCCAGATCCACCAAGAGAACATTTTACATTCAGTTTCCTTTAGGTTTTATGTCTTGACTGCCCCTCCCTCCTCCTTCCCCACCCTCTCTCCAGGTTGCCAGGCACAGGCTTAAGTTGCATTAAATGAGTGGTTTTCTGTTTTGAAGAATGTATTAAATGATGTGACAGTACAGAATTCAGACTCAAACCATGTTCTCTTTCCTCTTTTCATTTGACAATCCACATGCTACAGTCATTGTGACAAAACAGCTATTTTTTTCCTCACGCCATTAATAGAAATCATCACGTAGTGTATGTAGAGGGGGAGAAAAACTGAGTTTTATGTTCAACCGCACATTCTCCCTTGTTGACAGAATGATCTGGAATAGCCATTTCCCATATTTAAGGGAGAAACTTCTATTCTGAGATCCAAGCAGGCTCTGACATCCCCTCCTTGCTGGCAGGAACACATTCTCTCAAGAGTTACTAGAGGGTAAAAGGCAGAAACTCCACGTTACTGTGGAGTTCACCCTGAGACTCTTCACAAGCAGCACCTAAAGCAGAGTGCAGGGCTCACCAGAAGTGTTTTTGCTCTCACCCAAGCAGAAAGGGAATTATGATGTGAGCAGTGACAGGGCAAAGGGCCAGGCAGAGGCACAAGCAATGTGGTCTCCACAGAGTCCCTGTTCTCTAGGCTGCTCTTGCCTCCGGAAGAACAAAATACACACTGGGGATGTTAAGAAACCCTGTTGGTCCCTGGGTTGGACATTTCTGTGGATGGTGCTGGAGAGACCCAAGGAGCAGCAGCTCTCTGGCTGTGGTTTGAAAATACAGCAATGAACCAGCTGGGTCCACAGGGCAGCGCTGACTCCTGTGGGAACACGTCAGGAGAAGCCTCACAGGGGTGTCATCATCCATCCCCACCCAAAAATGACCTAAAGGAGCAAAAACTGGAGAGCAGTGAGAGGCTGTGCCTCACCACAGGCTCACAGCCTTTCCTCTCTCTCCCACAGCCCAGCACCTGCTCTGAGCTAATGCTGGCTTCAGCCATGCAGCAAGTGATGGCAAACGGCAGAAAACAGCTGTCCTGGAGCTGGGGGGATGTTGTGGATGGCACACAAGAGGGGTTTTTGCCTCATTCTCCCTGCTACCCTATTATTTATTTATTTATTTGTACCAAGAGGACATATTAAGAGTTTAAAAATACACACCACACCACAGAGCAGGGCCAACAGGAAGGGACGAGGAAATCTTACAGCTCTCTAAGATGTTCAGCCCAAGAGAACTTCTCCAACTGCACACAGCCAACAGGGAAGCTCCCGGTGGTGTGGGATCTGGGATAACTGCTCATTACCTGTGCTGCTGTACCAGGAGCCCCCAGCTGGAAGCAGTGACTGCGTCTCTTCCACAAACAGGGCTCCTGTTTTTATCTCTAAAGTAGTGCTCTTTGATTTACCAAATCTCCCACACCAGAGGAAAGCAGAGAGGAGCCAGGGGAGGGTTTGAACCGTTGAACAGCCCCACTGGACATCCACACAGGCTCCTCTCCCATCAGGCTCCCAGCCCATCTCCCTGCATCCAACACAGGCTACAAAGGTTTCCTTTTCAGGGTGGTTTACAAACTGTCAAACTTGGATACAGAACAGCCACCCTGCCCTAAAGGAGATGGAGAACAGAAGCTTCACCAGAATCTGTTGCTCTTCCTCTGCCATTAGTGGAAAAAGCTCTTTAAAAAACATTTATTTGCTTATGGAAGATTTATTTAAATTCAATGGTGGAAAGCTGCAAGCTCAGAGCTCTGCACGTAGAACCTGAGCTATTCTATCCTCCAAACCTCTCGCTTCAAATTTTCTGGACAAATTTTCCCAGGAAGTCTCTCAGGGATTTTAAAGGATTTATTCTCTTTATCACTTGAAAAGCTATCTAAGTCCTCAGGCAAAATTTACCATCTAAGAAACATCAGCACATTCTTCAGCTCTTGTCAGTTTTGATGTGGGAATTGGACAAACTGAAGTTCCTGGAGAGAAATTTGCTCCAGGAGTGTGAGGTCCAATGTTCTCTCAGACACTTATCAAGCTCCTCAGCCGTGGGAGTTAACTACTACAAGTGTGAGAATAACTGAGTGTTCCAGTTTGCTGGCCAGACCAGGAAATACAATGAAGCATAAGAAGTACTACCTAAATGGAAAGGTTTCCTTGGCAAATCAGGTTGATTTTAAGAATCCAAATATAAAAATGCAGTATTTTGTTAAAGCAGTGTTTCACCTGGTCCAGCATTCCAGTTCTGACAATGGCCATAGGACACTGTTTAGGGAAAGCAGGAGTGTCTGCCCACCACCTGTGAAAACACGTTGTTCTTACTACCCTGGCATCCCAAATCATGAGATCAGGGGTGCCAGGGGGTTCATTCCTGCCCATTCCCTCTGTCCGTGGACTTGCTGTCCTTGACATCCCTGTCCAGGAGAGTGTGGAGACAGAAAGGAAGAAGAACTGGAGAAATTCGTGGAGCACAAAAAGGTGTTAGAGAGAGAAGGGTCCCTCCCTCTCAGCCAGGCTCTATCTGTATCTACCTCTATGCAAGGTGGAGGAGTCAGAAGACAGAAGCAAAAGTCCTGCACGGGTCAGAGACCTGCCCAGTCCAAGGTGCTGGCAGGGCAGGAATTGGGACCCCTCACAGAGCTCGGCAGGTTGGGTGGAGCATCTCTCCCAGTGAAGCCCTGCCAGCATCCTCGTTTTCCCCAGGGCTCGGCTGAAACTCGCCTGGTGGTCCTGGGAGCTGCTGCCAAACATCTGCCTGCACCACACAGAGATGACATCATCTGGAACCCTTTGTTTCCTCACTCAGGAGAGCTCCAGGGGTGGAAGAGCAGGGCTGGAGATCAAGAGGCCTCAGCAGAGCTTTGTGATAAGGTAAAACCCTACGGACTTGGACTCTGTTATCTCTCTGGATATTTTTTTCTCATTTCTCGCTGTATCTGACCCTATCTCAAATGACAGAAATCCATCCAAAGCATCCTTTCTTTGCTATTATTTTTGGCAATTAAGTACCACATGGTTTGAGAGACTAACCTGGGCTGTTCTGGATGAACAGCATCAGTGTCAATGACGTTTTTGACCAGCCCACTTGATGACCCCCTGTCCTGGGCCACAGCCAGGGTACCCTACAGCATCCTGCAGTCACATCTTGGCCACTCAGTCCCACACACACAGTGGAACAACCTTTGGCAAAAGTTGATTTTTCAAATATAACACTTGAGCAGGTCTCTACAATAAAGTCCTGCTCTAATCCCATTTTTCCTGCAACTACTTGGAGTTGACTGGATGCCTTATTGCCCAGGTTTGCCTTCCTTCAGCTCTGCCATCTTCACAGGATCAGGGACTTCAGATTGCTCAAGGCCAGACAGAAGAAAACAACCTGAACTTTTGGTAATCATTTGGGATCATGAATGTATGAACACCCGTCAGGGTCCCAAAGGAGCTGCTTTGCCTCGCTGAGGAATTCCGGCTTGGGCCTGGAAATCCTATGGCTGTTAGCACCATGTCACAGCTCAAATAATTAGATCTGAGTCTCAACAGACCAACTACATCCAGCACAGTGCTGTGCTGACACAGCTTCTGGTTCTGATTTGGGAGCTGGTGTGTTTGCAGCTCCTTGGCTACGGGGTGCAGATGCACTCAGATCTGTCTCCAAACCCTCAGCCCTGCAGCAGCCAGAAGCAGCAGAGGCTCCCAGGATTTCCTTTGGGAAGGGTGAGAAGCTGGTTAGTGGGGCAGTGTGTACAGTGATGTGAGAGTGGGAAACAAGGCTGGAGGGGCAGCTTTCTGCCCCCGTTCCTACCTGCAGTAGGGCAGCTGTAGGCACCTCGTTTAGGGCAAAGCATAGGGAAAGATGGCATTTGAAGGATTCTCAGTCAAACTAATGTAGAGCAACTGATGTGGTTCATGCATTCCAGGAGACCACGGAAAGGAAGAAGATTTTAATCCATCCCTCCACTGTCTTGATCAGGGAGAACTTCTTTTATGGGCTACTCTACGGCCATCCACTGCTCGAACATCCTCAGTCAGTGCTAGAGCTCATCATACTTTGGTTTTAAACAGAGGGGTTAATCATGCAAAATGAAAGTTATTAAACGCCACATTTAAATTAAAAAAAAGGTAAGAAACATGATCCAGGCTGGAACAGAGGGAATTTTAAAGCTTTGGCTGGATATGCACAGCTTGACTGAAATAACTAAAAGCCCAAGGCCACCTTCAAGCCATTTTAGGGGACAATACTAAAACAAGTAATAAATGGATATCCTCAGAGTGCAACTTACAGTGTGTTGAGGTTCTTCAGTCTTCTGAAGGCTCCAGGTTGTATCTCCTTGATGTGGTTGAAGCGTAAATCTCTAAAAGCAGAGGATATAAACAAGCCATTAGACCAGGGAAGGGAGTGGAGAAGGAGTGGGGACAATGGTTGGGGTCTGCTCTTGTCTGCAGAGTCAGCCAGCAGCTGGGGCACTGAGAATATTCTTTATTCTAATTCCACAGAAAACTAGACACTAAAAGGACTCACGGGGTCATTCCCATGAGCACCAGAAAAAGGTCTGTAGCAAAACACCCTAGGTTCACGTGCAATTACTCTTGTATCTCATCCTGATTTGTAGAGGAACACACATCAGCACAGGGACCTATGATTTAGCTCCCTACTAAAACTCTCTTTGCCCTAAAATGGTTAAACCTGCTCAAATAACCTCATGTAATAAGCATTTCCCATTTTGCTCTGCAATGCTCCAAGACTCACAACAGCTTATCGCTGCCTGCATTTCAAATCTGTGCCAACTTCAATTAGAATTACTGGAGTCCAGGGGATTCTGGCAAATTTCAAGGGCTGCCCATGGAACTACATCAGCCTGGAACCCAAAACCATGGGGTTTGGATTGCTAATGGGATAATGAAATAAGAGCTAAGTGGTTTAACCTGGTTAACCGAGGAGAAACACTTCTATAGGGAACGTGCATTGATTTGGCACCTTGCGTGGTCCAGTGTGTTACAGCAAATCACAAAGGGCTGACAAACGGGGATTGCTGCAAGTTTCTGTCCAAAGCACACAGTGAAGTGGATTTTTTTCTCCTGCACCGCTTGATCTATCACATTTAGGGAATACACAGCTATTTTTTCGGTTTAAGGCAGCCTTTTAAGGGCGTTTGCTTTAAGAGGAAAAAAGCACAGGTTGCCCATTCTGGTGGTAAAGTCACACTTGGAAGCAGAGTTTAAAACAAGGGTTCTTCAAATAGCTGCAAATTCAACACTCCTTTGTAGACAGGCATCAATAAGAATTGTGGCACTTATAAAATTCAAATTAGAAGGAGGTCCAGTCATTGCAGGTAACCCCAAACTGGCAGTGAGGATCCAAGGGGGCTGAAACAGCTTGGATGGAGCAAGTACTCAGGAAGAGGCTGCCCAATGAGTAAAGCTGATTTTATTTTAAGATCATGGAATCATAGAATCAAGGGTTAGTTTGGGTTGGAAGGGACTTTAAAGTTTGTCCCATTCCACCCCCCTGCCATGGGCAGGGACACCTTCCACTATCCCAGGCTGCTCCAGCCTGGCCTTGGACACTTCCAGGGATGGGGCAGCCACCGCTTCTCTGGGCAGCCTGTGCCAGAGCCTCAACACCCACAGAGTAAAAAATTTCAGCTTAATATCTAATGTAAACCTGTCTTCTTTC
Source organism: Melanocharis versteri (assembly GCA_013397845.1). Classification (NCBI taxonomy): domain Eukaryota; kingdom Metazoa; phylum Chordata; class Aves; order Passeriformes; family Melanocharitidae; genus Melanocharis; species Melanocharis versteri. The sequence continues at coordinate 223,132 of VZTG01007555.1, read as the reverse complement.
AGTTTAAAACCATTGCCCCAAGATGCGATGATTCTGCAGGTTAACAGTTTGCAAAATGAAGTTATTTTATGCTAAAAAATTCATAATAAATTTTCTTACTTTTTAGGCAGAAAATGCAAGGCAGTTTTACTCAAATTACACTGCAATATCAAATCTCTGCCTTGTTACTCTTTTGTTATCACTGGATGCAACAGCACATGGCCAGTGGAAGTTGGGTTTTTTGTTGTTTTTTCCTTTAAGTTTTCCACTTTGACCAAACAATTCAAAAGTCTAATATAGAAAGAAATCTTTCCCCTCTCTTAGTGGTAAATATTGTACAGAGAAGAACCAGAGGGCAGAAAGAAACACAGCTTCACAATATTTAAAAAAAACAATATTTCTAATTGTAATTCACCTTCTCTGTTTGTCTATTGCAAATTGCAGCCCCAAAGGATCATCCTTTGGAATTGAAGTTTTTAACAGTAACTTCACTGTGGACATTTTCAGGTGTGTTTGGCTTAACTGGCATTGCCTCAAATGTGCATTTCTTGCCCTTCTTCTCGGAGGGAGTTCTGTATCCTTCTTCCCTGACAACGTGAATTTGAGGGTATCTTTACGGATTTTTCAAGGCAATGGCTGCCACCATAAAGCCAAACACAATGAAACATTGGCAGCAGTGATAGCACAACGTGCTGCCTCTTCTCCACGGCCTCATTAAAAGGAAACGAGGAAAGACTAGACCAGGAAAAAAGGTGAAGAAATGCAAACTTGATTTATAGCCTGCAATGCACAGACACCAACTCCGCTGCCCCGGGGGGTTGTAAAGGGCCCTGTAATTAGTGCAGGCAGCTGGCTGCAGGTAATAGGGAACATTACAAATACATGGGAGGAACACGCAGGGGTCAGGGCTGGAGCTGGGGATGCTCATGGAAGGCAGCAGGGAGCAGGCAGTGAAGTGTAAAATCCCACTTCGGGTCACAGGCTGCAGGTGGGGACAAAAAGCCTCTGGGTATTTTAATGAACAAAGACAACTGCAATCCTTTAAACTACACAGAACTACAGGTCTTTTTAAACCACACCACCCCCAAGGAGCATGTAATAAAGCTGAGCTCATTATTTTAATGAAATATTTTAATTTTTCTTCTGTTTTCTGTTCCAGGTAAGGCCTTTAGATGATTCTCTGGACCCCAGCTATCTTTCAATCCTTTAGAAAGTTCTTTTTGGTTTGCTCTCCATCACAAAGGCAACAGCTTTCCCCACAGACAAAAATGGAACTGAAACACTGCATCTCTTCTCTGAACACTTCATTTCAAGAAATGATGTGAAATAACTGGAGAGAATCCAAAGGAAAGCAGTGGGAATGATATGAAGTCTAGAAAACATGACAATGAAAAGAACTGAAATTGCTTATTTAGCCACAGATACAACAACTGTGGCAGGAAATTGCTACAGATAGAAAGGGCAAATAGTCACTGACTGAAACTGCAGATTCAGGGCTTTTTTTTTTTAATATCTCAATTGTCAAGGCCCATAAAATACCCAGTGGACTGCAGGTGAGATAGCCACACATGTTTTGGGTGGGTGGATTCTGCCCTGGAGGCAAAGGAGGGACCAGGCTATTCTGCTCCCAGCACCCCACACAGCATTAAAAGGCACCAATGTGGAGGTTCCTGCACAGCAAAGAAAGTCCCTGGGCATGCAGAGGAACCTACATATTCCTCTTTACCACATAAAAACCCCAATACTTCGGCTCATCCTTAGTGTTTTTACTCCAGACTTTGCCTTAGCCTAAAGCATCACTGGCAGTGAAGGGCTGCCCTGGGAATTCCCTGGCTTGCATGGGTTTGACTGAGAACATTCCCTACAGAGTTTGTCTCCTCTCACACAGAAACGCTTGTTCCTCTCTATTCCCCGGGCACTCACTCTGGAAACCGACGTTTCTCTTCAGGAACAAATGTGCTTTTTACGGGGACCCACCACAGAGCTTCTCCCAGGGCAGCTGCTGCCAGCTGCCCCGTGCCCCAGCAGCTGGGCTCCCTCCCTCCTGCCCGCTTCTTTCCACCTGGGAATTTGAAAAATGGGGGGAAAAAAGAATCCCTTGCGATTTAACTCTCCCCCGTGATTTCAAGGATGGCAGTCTGGGATTACAAACGATCTTCCCACTAGAAACAGCTGCTGCTAAAGGATTCTGGATCCTCTTCTACCTTCACACGAAGTGGAGGCCCGGAACAGCAGCATCACCCAACACGGCTCCCTGTGGACAGCACCAGCTTGACTAATTCAGCTGAAAATCTCACTAAACCCTCCTGCTCTGACAGGAAACTGACCTGGAATACGTGGATAATCCAGGATCTGCTGTAGAAATAAGTCACCTTTTCTGAATTTGGGAACTATTAACAGAGGCTACAAACAACGCCAGAATTTGCAAATAGATGGGGAAATGGGTCTGTACAGAATGGCACTCGAATCTGTCTGAGCCTCTCAGCTGCTATGAGAACAATCATCCCTGCAAGCCTTGTGTTAGATAATTATCACTGATTAGCATATAAAGCAATCAATGGCTTTTACAAGAAACTTCCACTTCTGTTTAATCTATTTAGGCTTTCACAGACTCATGTATTACTATGTTAACTAAGCAGATAATTAGCTACAAGAGGCGTTTTACTGCAGTTCCATGGAAATTACTGGGTTTGTTTCATTGAAGAATCCTTTGTGTTCCCAACGCTGTGCACAGCAGTGATGCTGACAGTTCTGCCCAGAACTGGTTGGAAAGTGGCAGCCACGCAACCATTACCAACAGTGACACCGAGAGTAAAGGTGTTTTTACAGAGATAAGATGTTGAAGTCCCTCCCGGTGTTTCCTGAAGAAACAAGGGCATGAAAGACATCTTAAACACATCCTAAAAATATCCTGTAAGTCAAGTTTCCCATGCACAAGAAGAGCCAGGACATTTATCAGGAAGACGCTGTTCCTCACATTTATCTGCACAACATCAGAGTCAGCTCTGCAGGTTCCCCAATCCTGCCAAACCACTCCAGTCCTGGCAGGGAGGGAAAACTGCCTTGCTGAGATGGAAATGAAGTCTTCCAGACTCACTGTCATCAGCTCCCCAACTCAGGAATGTCCCTGTCCCACACGAGTCCCCAAATGGCTTTAATAAATGACAGCCTTCATCCCAGAACCCCTACATGGACAGCTGAGCCCTGCCAGCCCTGTGAGGCTCATGAGGAGATCATGGGGAGGCTCAGGGCTGGGGATTTTCCAAGTCCTGGCTATTCTGGGGCTTACCAGCTTAAGACATCAAGATCTGACTGTTCAGAGTGAAGAGGAAGGAAAACACGTTGAGCATGGAGATACAAGGAAATGAAATGATGGGATCGTGGTGGAAGCAGTGGAGAGGGAGCAGCTGCAGGGAGCCTCACTCTGCAGAACAGGCTGTGGCTCCCTGCTGCACTGCCACACCACTTATTTGGAAGATTTAGGAACACCAGATTTTAATTAAGAAATTACCACAGGCATTCCTGAACCCAGCTTTTTAAGGTCTCAGCTCCCACAGACAGGAGTCAGATTTTCAAAAGGTCTCCCTCTGCGTCAGCTGGGGCAGGAACTTGACCACAATCCAGCAGCCAGTGTACCAAGCTGGTCTGATCCCACTTTTTCTGTGCATGTAAGCTGGTGGGAATGCTATGCCTGAAAGGCAGTGCCAGGGCAGCAGGGATCTGCAGGTGCCTCATTCCTGGTGGAATCACTTCAAATGCCACCTGGCATCCCTTTAGCTCTTTCCAGGAAGGGTAGGAACAAGGAATACCTCCAAAACATAGTTTTGGTCCTGAACACATATTGAAGTAGGAAGATTATATAAAAAGATACTGAATTCATCAATGTTAGATAATTTGAGCTATTATTTATTAGCAGTGGGAAGAAGATTAGTGTCTGGTCCTACCCAAATCAGCTGAGACTATTCTTGGGCATTCATGGCAGCAAGGACTCTCTTAACCTAAAGCATAATTCCTTTGCACCATCTATCCAAAATACTGCCTACATCAAAGGAAGACAACTTTCCCTCCTCCTGAAGTGCGGTCTGACCCTGATTCAGAGGAAGTAAAAAAACACTTTAATATTGGATCTTGTGTCGCCTAAATGTCAGTCTTTCACTTTTTTAAGAGAATTATTTAAAGTTTTTACCCAGAATACCCTCACATTCTTTCACCAAAAAATACGGAGTTCTTAAAGAGCACTGGAATGAGTCCTGATATCTCTACAGGGAGAGGGATGTGGTAAGGACAACAAAAATACAACTACCCAAGTGGGAACCAGATGCTGAAGCACTGGGAAGTTCAGTAAAAGCAGGATTCCAAACACTTAAGGTAGCTATAATCACAAGACTTAAGATGCTGGAATGTTTCTAGAAGGAAAATACGTTTGAAACACCTTGCCTCCCCATTTTCCTGCCAATGAAGAGACTTCTAAAAATAGAACATAAAGTTCTTGGTCACCTCTAGAAGGTTTAATAAGGATTAAATACTACAGTGAAAGAAGTCAGAAAGAGATTCTACCTGGCACGTGCAGAATGTGTGGGTGTGCATTTAATGGCTGCATATAAGATTATCACATAGAGAGGAAATGAGTAATCCCTTCTTCAACCCAAAACACACGACAGAGACCACAAACAGAGCAGCATTTCCAAGAACTCATTTGCTCAGTAAACCTTTCCCCAACAAATGTATAAAATTCCTTCTCGAAATGTGCTCATTAATAGACTAAGAGAGCTACACCCTGTCCTGCTCCAGCCTTCCTTCTCAGGAGGAAGAGAGGAACTGAGCAGGCTCCAAAGGCAGCACAATGAGGAAGGGAAACAAAACTTGTCAAGCTGGCCATGCTTACACTGCCCAATTAGCAACCAGGTCTGTGAACAACTGGGTCACCTTCAGTTCATGCCAGCGATGTGTTCAGAGCCCGGATCCTGCCCTGTGCCCTCAGCTGTTTCTCCAGCAGTACTCGTTCATTATGTGCCCTGCATAATGCAGAAAGAAGAATGACCCATGGATAATTGGATTGCAATCCATTAGCTGCCAGCCAGAGGGGAACTTCTTTCCATGGATTTCTTCTACTCATGCCCACACGTTTCAGAGTTTATTGTTTTAAATGTCACACTGCAGAACAAATGGCTACGAAGGTTAAAGACCTATTGAAATTTTCAGAGTGTATGTTCCACAGCTGTTCCCTTCCTTGGGCTGCTGGCTGGAAGAACTGCCTGAATCCCAGCAGTAACCAGCAGATCACATCTGGATAATCGTGTTCCAATTGAACAGACAACAGCCAAAATACGCTTGCAGTTCTACACCACGAATTTTTATGGCTTATCTGTACACGTGTAGTTGTTCCTGCCATCCTACTCTCTGCTCGGGACAAAGCGAGCGGACTCCATTACCAAAGATAAATAGTCTATTGCTAAAACCAGACTTTGGGCCAGATCCTCAGCTGTACCCAGCTGGGATTGGGAAGGGAGGAGGGAAATGGCGACCCAAGAGGAGCCAGTAACAGCTCATCAATCCTGGAGCTGGTTCCATGCCAACCCCAGCATCGCTCGGAGAAGGCGATGGGCGGCTCCGAGTGCCGCCAGCTGGCCGCAGCCCCAGGGGCCATCTGCCAGTGGTGGAGCACAGCCTGTGCCAGCTAGGAGACTTCCCCACTCTTCCAGGATTCTTAGAGAGGGTGGCACCGAGTCACGGAGGTCAGAAAGTCCCAAACTCCCAACTTCAAAGCAAACTCCATCTGGAAACCGCAGCTGTTCTTCGAGGGAACCGAGCTGGAGCCTGGGATCAGTGTTTGGAGCTGCAGTCACAGACTCAGTCCTGTTCACACCAAAGATGAACTGTGGAAAATATCCCAATCCCACATTTTCTGCTCAGAATAACTCCGTGATCAAGACTATTCTTGCTGTAATTCCAAATGTTCAGTCTGACACAAGGGCTCTCCCAGGAGAAACACTAACATACCAAAAAGCTGGAGGAGTCAGGGCTTGGTTAAGAAGCATTCCTTGATCTTCCACAACTCAAAAAAGTTTAATTATTCAAATGCTATTTATAACACATACAATGGGATGCTGGCTGGGAAATGCATGTGCATACATTAGATCTTCAAGATAGCCAGAAAGTCAGGATTTTTCCTTGCCACACAAAGGCCCACGATGTGCCAACACAGAGCACTCACCAGGCTCACCCGTCTTTATGTCTGTGAGGATCTCTAATCACCAATATGTGGTTTGCTAATAATTGTGCAGACAATAGTAAAAGAGAATAAAATGGATAAATCACCTTAAAAAATACTACGAAGAGTCATCTTCCTTGGCAATATTGCAATTTTTATATCTCACACCTATACTGGTTCTTTAATGTTTTAAACCCCAGTTTCCCATTCAAGGCGGTGCAGAGACTGGAGTGTGCTGCTGCCAGAGGGAGCTTGGAACCACACCACTCCAGAACTGGGAAAGCCTTGGTGACACAGCAAACTTCCCTCCCTCTGCACTCGAAGGATCTCTAGCAGAAACACACTGTCACAGCAAACATTGCCTCATTTCAAACAGAGAACAGGAATTAAGCTTCAACGATCTCAGAAATACCTCAGTTCAGCCAATGGAAGAAACCTTTCCCTCAATAAAATCTAGGTTTAAACAAGGAGGAACAAGTTACTTCCCTAAAATCAGTGTCGGGGTATTTAAGATATTTTAATATTTCAAGATGCAGGGGAATAAGGGGGAGAAAAAGGTTGGGGAGAGTGTGAAGAGTCAGATGCTGCAAGTTACTGGAAGAGCACATAAGCAGTGCCCAGTGAGCAAGTCCTGAGCAGGGTCACACTGAGAATAACCACTGCAGCACCAGCCCAGGCAGTGAGAAAGCTTTGGCAGCTGTAGCGAGCATAGATCTCATCCTGTGGGTCACTAATGCAAGAACCTCTGTGGTCCCCACCCACGAAAGCAGACCTGGATGGCAGCAGCCCAATGCCAGCATGCTGCCCACAGCACGTTCCTCAGGCTGCCAGCACAGAAAGTGCATTAGCAACACTAGTGAATGTTTATGGGAGAAATGCAGGTGTGGATGTGCTGGCTGAGATAAAATTGAGTTTGTTACAAGCACAGGGAAAAGCTGCTCAAACTCATGCTGGAAAAGTGTTGCAACTGGCAGCAGTTTAAGGAGGATGAGTATGAAGATACATTTTTGACAAATCTTTCCAACTACTTCCAAAAAAAGGGTCTTGCAAGACAAGGGATCAGATAAGAATTGCACGAAGGGAAGGATTTTGTCATGTGCCACTGCATCTTAAAGCCACCTTTAAATTAAATTTAGGGTTTGTCTAGAATCACAGGGAAGTGCTCTTCTGCATCTCTCAGTATGAGCTCTTTACAAGTCTCCAAGATTCAATGTCCTTTTCCTCCACCTTTCCTGTCTGAATGGACTCAGCCACCACCTCCCTCACCTTCTTATTTCTCAAGGAATCTGTGAGTTACCACAGTTGTTACTCTCCAAACAAGCCTTAACTTTAAACAGTTCAAATAGAAAGTGGAAAACCAGTACTTTAAAATGCAGTACTGAAATGGTGTTGTATATATAAGGAAAGTGTTTGTGTCACTGGAGACAAAAGCCTGAGCTGCTCTATTTCCTCTCTCCTCTACACCCATATACAAAGCCTTCTAAAATGCAAATTGTGTTCCTTTCCATGAGCTCAGTTTAACATTTTTGACCTTTGATTCCCCAAAACTGTCTTCCAGTGCTTGCCCTGGAATTACACTCATTAAATTTTTCAATTCCCTTGATTGTCCCATTAGCAATTAACTGATGCCAAAAGAATCAGTTGCTGTTTCATGTTTTAAAAGCACGAAACAGTTCTTGAGGCAGATAATTCTGCGGGGGAAAAGGAGTATAAAAGTATGCCTTTATCCCTTTGGCCTTGGCTTTTTTTTTTTTTCCCCTTCTTTCTAAAGACCATGCAGGTAAGAAAGGCAGGAAAATGAAGTGGTTACTCACAGAATGTTTGTCTGGGGTGGGATCTCAGGGATGGTTTCCAGCATCAGATGCATGCATCTCACTGTAGTCCTGAAGCACAGGCAGCGGCTGGGGCAGGAGCAGGAGAAACCAGGCAGGAGGAGAAAATACAAAAAGCCCCCAAGAGCTGAAGGTTTGATCAGCATGGTGTTTGCTGGAGCGCATTTGCCTCAATTCTGAGCTGCAGGGAGCTGACAAAAAAAGTTTCCCAGCCCTGAGGTCCAGGAGGAGGGGACTCATGAGCATGTGTTTGCAATTAAATTAAGGCAGTTTGACAGTCCAACCGCCCACCCTCTCTGCCATTCTGCACATCACTGGAGATCACACTGTCCCCACCCCTCTCTAATTGTGGCGCTGAAATACAAACTCTCCATTTTGATCTATTTTCGCCTTGTTGCTTCTTTCGAACAGCAAGTTAACTCCTCACCTTCTCCTCAGGCATCTGTCTGAAAGCAGAGTTCACCTCCATGGACAGCAACCAAAAAACGACCCCGTGCTTCCAGGGCTGAGCTGGGATGCAAAAGATCCAGGGCCAAGGTTTTTTTATGTCGATTTTTTTTTTTTGCCCTAGCACACTCTGCAAACTAAATAGAGAATCTTATCTAACAGCCTGTCAAATGTATTGTGCTGTAAGACTTTCAGGACAGAGGCTGTCTCTTATTATGCGTGGTTACAACATCAAGCAAAAATATGCCTCCAACCATTGAGTGGGAGTGGGATGTTAGAGATAAGGGATTTTAAAAGGGAGATCACTAACAGAGATAAATAACCTGCAAATAAAGACAAAACCCCACCCTGGATTCTGTAAAGTTTCTTAGGCAGAGTAAAAGTTGATTCATTTCAAAGGCCTTTGACCAAGTATAATTTCTTTCTACAAGGATGTCATTTGGAAAAATGTCAGGATTTTTGAGAAAATCAAGGCAGCTGAGGAATGAAGAGGGAAAGAAACAATGAAATCAACTGAGTTTGAACTGTAGGAAATGCAGTCCTCCATTTGTTTCTCCTCACAGGATAATAAAATTGAGATGCAAAAGGCAGGATTTGTTTCCAGTTGAATTAATCACCTTTATAAAGAAGCTACAGTGAAAACAGCTTATCTTTAGGTTTCAAGTTATTACTACACAGGATCCTAGATGTGTGGGTTGAGCATGAGGGAGGCATTAACATCCATTAGGATATAAAGGGACTTGAGGAATTTCAACCACGGCACCATCCCACATAACCTGGCAGGTCAAATGAAAGCTTCCCATCAACCTGCACATCTGCTTTGTACTGTACACTACAAAATAATTAATGTGGCAAAGAAGACAAGAGTGACATTTAAACCTCCCTGGTTCAGATTCTCTGTCACTTAAGCATTTGGGGAGAGTGTTGGGTTTGGGGTTTCACCTAAAATTTCATGCCATAGAAGGTAAAAGCTGTATTTTTTTCTTTCCTTAGCTATAAAAGAGCGTTTTACCGCAGGCTTTCTGCACTTCGTCCTCAAGCAATTTGCTGTTTGTTTGCCCCGCCATCACCTGGAAATCTGCGCAAGTTCACTGCACTCATGGTTTTGGGCAGAGTGTCCTCTAGCGGCCACCCAACCCAACCCCGGCCAACCCTGCCCACAAAAACGGGCTGTAAAAAGCCAAATCATCATCTTCAGCCTTTATGCAACAACTGGCAGCTGAAATCAGACTGCTCTGGGTTAAACGTGACAGCTTTTAACTCCACTGAGGCCTTAAGTGCATCAGAAGCACGTCCTCCATGTGCATCAGGCAACGCGCGTTACGTGAAAATCTTCCTGACTGAAGTTCTCTGTCCTTCCAGCCTGACTGCTCCCCACACCATCTCCTTCCAAAGCACGCTGGACTCTGCTAGGACAGGGCAGCACAGCTGGCAGGAGCTGTTCTGCAAAGCTGGGAAAATAAACAAAAACGCTCTCTCCAAACCGTGCGTCAGTATTTTGGAGCCATCATTTTCCCTGGCCCATCTGGCCACTTTGCAAATACAAGGCTTTTGCTTTCTGCCTCTGTTGTCTCTGAGTTCTAAACAAACAAACAAACAAAAATCCCTTTTTATCTGTATTGCAAAGAGGAGAGCTGGGCCAGGGCTCAGCCCTGTTTCTGTGGAATCAGTCCTGTCTGTGGAATGGCATTTCAGTGCCCGGCTGTGCTGTGGGGGAGCAGCTTTGGGAAGGATTGGGGGGTATTTGCCCACTGCTTTGCAGGAATGGGATCTCGAGCCACGTCAGCAGATTTAACAGAGCACGGGGAATCATTTCAGTGCGAGAACACAAGTTCTGCAACCCACACATTTACTGAGAAGCAGATCCTCACCACGCCTCCCCCGCCTTGCTCATCTCCCCTCATGACAGACGGGATGTTGGTGAGAGTTCTGAACACCAGCAAACCCAGGCCCCTTGCTCTCACATTAATTTGTCTTATTTCCCATCAACGTGACAAATTCTTTAAAAAGGAGTGTGCAACTCTGAGCAAGAACTAAAACCTATCTCCTGAGCACCAGGAATGATGCCAACCCTTGTGTCCCATGCTCCAGCATTTCCGGCCTCTGCTACACAGGCTTTCCACACCTGCAGAAAGCAAGAAAGTTGGGGGGGTTCCCTCAGGTGGGGTTTTTTCCCCTTCACCCTTTGGCTTTTTTTAACTCTCCCTTCTGTCCCTTTTTCTTCAGTAGAAAGATTTCCCTCAGGGGACCTGCCCCCTCTCTCCACCCCAGGGAACTGTGATGTTGCATGTTTTACAATGAAGCGAACATAAACATCATCTGACAAATTTAATTTCCTCAGTAACATTTGTATGACACATCCATGGCTTTCCAAAGCAGAAAAGGATTTTCTTTCAGCACGCATCACATGAAGGAAAACATTAACGTTGAACTAATCTCCTGTTATAGCTGGGAAAAGGACATTTATCATACACACAGATGACAGGAAGAAACACACAGACAGGCAATTATCCTATGGAATAAAGGTTAACAGATTCATTTAATTAGCAGCAGCTGTATTTGCTATTATGATCAGATTCCTACCACAGCTGAAACCAAAATATTGTTCTCAATACTGGAGAAATGAAAGCCTTGAAAATCCAGCTCTTAAAAATCCGCGTTAATTAAACACTCAGACAGAGCCCGGGGGACAAGAGAGGAGCTGCAGTTCAGAATGCACAGAACAAACTCCCGACATGTTTGGTTTAGGCAACTCCTTGAAGTACAGAAATGGACAAAATCACCTTTTGCTATCTGTTGTTTACAGGTCAAACAGCCAGGGAAGTGAGTTCACTCTTTAACCACTTTGACACGTTAAATGTAGATCAGTCCTGTGTGATCCCAAAAATCATCCTGCACAGCTGCATTACTTCCAGGCCTGGAACTCATCAGCTGGGCAGGTTTGAGAGATCTCATTCTGAGGAGTTCATCTAAAACTATGCACCTGCACCATATTGTTTAACATTTTTTCTTCTATTTTTGTGTCTTGACTTTCCATTACAGAAATAAGCACTCACCTACAAAGTATTCTAATCACAACATGATGCAAAGCCATGTTAAGAAGGCTAAAAAGTCTTTAACGAATTTATTGATACAGAAACACTTATTAATAAAGTTTAAACTGCATAACACTTCTGCATGCCTCAGGCCAATTGAACTCTATTTTCTATACAGAGATTTTTCAGCTTACACACTCATGACTAAAGCAGCTTGAAGTTCAGTTCTTTTTGCAAATTTACTGCAGGATCAAAACGTAAAAGGAGTAACATACAAAAAAAAGTGACAACTACTGAGAACAGGAAAGGAAACAAAGCAGGTACAATTCCTGAACAGCTCACAGATCCACACAAACCCAGCTCTGCCTCAATCCCTCTGTCAGAAATGCCTACAAAACTACAGTGCAAGTGCTTGTGCACAGGGAAAATGTATTTACAATTCCCCTTTATTTACAGGCTATAAGCAATATTATTTCACAGTCATATTATACATAAAATTTGTACTATTTGTTTAGATCTGTGGTTTTTTGGACAAGGGGACAATTTGACAACCTAGAACATAAATTTCCTGTATATATATATACTTATTTATTCAACCTTATCCAGGAAAAAATAGCAGTATTTATGCATCTTATAGAAAGCTACAAAAATCTAGCAAATGTAATAAAAAAGGCAAATCTGGTGAAAAATCTGATAAAATACATTTTACAACTGGGGCGGGAATGGGGATAAAAACCAAACACGGGATAAATGAAAGATAATCCTCTCTCAACTGGTCAGCTTTAACAGAATCTCTGCTAGGCTTACTAACAGGAACCTGAATGTTCATTTTTAAAGGAACGTCTTTAAAAGTGTCGTGATTAAACTGAAGGATGACCTGGTAGCCAAAAGCAGGAGGCACCCTGGACTATGGAGGGGTGTGGAAATTGTGCCACAATCCAGAAAGGCACATACCTGGCATGACACCCATTAAGCAGAATTTTCCAACAAATAAGAGGCCACAGCCTGTAGGGAAGCACTGAGAATAATTACACACTGATTCTATGAAGCCTCTATTTACCACCACATTCAGGACTTGCACCTGTAGAAAGAAATTCATGGGAGTTGCCAGAATCACACGATGGGGACGTGCACCTTTACAGGAAACCATCAGCTCAGCGGCCACAGAACCGCCCCACTGCAAATAAAGCAATCAAAATCCAAGGGAGCAAGATAACTCGGGGTACCAAAGTGGAGACAGGAAACCAGAGGCAAAACCCAGCCTGTGACTGTGTTACATGCCAGCAGCCACATGATACAGGATTATCAGACAATATTCCCAAAGAGACACAAAAATCCTGTTAAGCAGGGAAAAGTTCTCCACTTCAGGCTTAGACATATAAGTAATTCATTTATTTTCAAAGCCACACAGAACTTTGAAACTATTTTTCATGAAGCAAGTTGTGCAACTCAGGACCATTTGGCAATACAGTCTTCACCCATTCCTCCTCAGAAAATGAGGAGACAGCACACATTAAAAAAACCAAAAGATATCAAAGTGATACCAACTTAAGAGCTTCTGATGGGGCAATGCCTTAACACAGCTTCATCACCTATTGAGGGAGAGCTTTTCATCCACCCCAGCTTTAGGACTATTTCACATCAACACAAACTCCATGGTTTCTTTCCAGCCTTCACCAATTTAGGTAGATTTTTCCAAACAGGCTGAACCAAGGAAACCTCTCCTAAACACAGTATTTTATGGTCCACAGACATTGTGGACTCCCCATTCCTGGAACTACTCACGGCCAGGCTGGATGGGGCTGGGAGCAACCTGGCCTAGTGGAAGGTGCCCCTGTCCATGGCAGGGGGTTGGAATGAGATGATCTTTAAGGTCCCTTCCAACCCAAACCATTCTGTGATCCTATGATTCCATGGCATCTCCTTCCATCACCATGACAGCAAGACTTGGGAATAAAAATTACAGCTCACATCCACAGAACCACAGAGTGTCGAGTCCTTCCACATGAGCCTGTTAAAATTTCTGCTTCATTGTGGCAGGAATAAAATCACCTACCAAGCTGAGCAGCTTCACCCCACTGTGGAACACTCATGCACAAGTTGTATTCCGGCCACCCTGCCACAGCAGGGGCACACACACAGGAACACCTAAGAACTGCACCAATTTGGCTCTCTAGACTGCTCTCAGGCTCTGCAGATCCTCCACAAAACTCTGTTTGGCTGATTTACTGCTCAGGCTGGTGCTCTGCACCTCAGTCTGTTCAGCCCAGACGATCTGAGTTATCTCACACGACAGCAAAAGTCACAGATTCTGCTTCCAGCTTTCACAAACTCACTGCTCTGCAGCCCTCCTCTACCCTTTTCCCCACTCAGAATTACTCTGTAAACATTTCCAGAGACAACAGCCCCAACCTTGACCACCCCTGCATCCTGTCAAAGCTAAACAGCTTTGCAATTCCTCACTTGCCTCCATCGCTTTAAAAAAAACCACAAAAACCCCAACAACTCATTCTCTAGAACAGGTGTTTTCCATTAAAAAAACAGTATTTTGTAAAACACTTTTTACTGAAAAATTATATATAATTTACAAGCAAAACACCAACCAAACGGGAGCTGATGCTTTCCTTCTCATTCAAAACCTGGATGCCACAAGGGTAATGCCAAAAATTCTTTCCTTCCTGTAAAAGTTGTGCTTTTTCAGATTACTGGAAGAAACAAGATTTGCCAGGTCAGGTTTTAACTAATAATCTTCATCCTCCATTAAACACACACCATGGCAAACACATGGCAGGTTTAGTGGGAGAGAGCACAGTCAGGAAAGGTCTTTGGGGAACTGCTTAGGAGTTTTTCCAAACTGATATTCAGTAGAGCAGCCACAAGATTTTTAGGAATATCTCCTGCAGTTAGTTTCGAGGGAATTAAATCCTCCTTTCCATAAGCAGCTGAGCACTTCACCAACTTGCTTCCTAAGGAATCCCTGCTGTAGGATAAAACTATAGCACACAACTGAGAAGAAAGGAACTCAAAAAAGCTATAACGTGGAAGCTTACAGCAGCCACATTCCCCAGCCAGCCTACTGCCTTGGGTGTCACATTTGCAGGCAAGCAAGTGGGACACATTTGTCAAGCCCTAAGGAATACTTTATTCTCTGCCTACTTCCCACTTTCTAGAAGAAGGAAAGCTACTTTTCCCTGTAATAAAGCAAGTAATACTTCAAGGGATCGGGCAAAGGCAGGCTCAAGACCTTTTCTCTCAAAAAGTTCACAGGAGGGTCTGGCTTTAGTTCAGAGGGTTTGGTCTCCTCCTCCTCCTCCGGCCTCTCCTCCTCGATGTCCTCGCAGTTGTTGTTGTCATCGGAGGGGTTGGAGATGCGGCTGGCGAACACCTCCTTGTCCAGGAACACGATGGTTTCCATGCGCCGGTGCCGCACCCGCCTCCGTTTGAACCTGGGGGGGTTCTTCAGCCCGTTCCCAGCTTTGCTCATGGCCTCCTGATGGATGATTTTCTTGATGGTGCCTCGGATGGCGATGCGAGCCAGGTCCTGCAGGCTGCGAACGGCCACGGGGGCTGCAACCAAACGAAAGCTGTGAGCAGAGACAGAGAAACTCCCCCAAAAGTACTCCCAGGAAAAGTTCTGTTTGCTCAGATTAAATCAGGCCATTTGAATTCCCTGCTGGGATTACACAAACAGCTCTATTCAGCTCCTGTCAACTCGGATAAACTGTGTTGCAACTTTCCAAACGAAATTTAATTGTGCATTTCTCTCATTAAAAAATTTCCTGCTTAGATTTCAAGTTCTCAATTATTCTAAGATGCACATCTTAAAGATTGTATGAATGCAGACTTAGTGATGGGAGCTGTGACTGTTTAATGGCTCAGAACAAGGTATTTTCCCTTGGTAGATAACTAGACCTGAAGTCTGTTTAACTCTCCCATAAAATGATTCTTCTATTGTACAGTTCCTTCAGCTTTGCCAAGTTCTGCACTTATAAAACACAAGTACTATTTATGCTCTTCAAAAACTGCTTCAGACTTAGTGGGGGAAGACAGGCTGGAACCATTTTGTAGAAATAATTATAGAAACATTACAATAAGTTACTGTATTAAAATGCCTCCCACATTAATGGTTTGGAAGACTATTCTGTCTTCTGCACTTATTTACTGCCAGCCCAGAAATGCAGCAAAAATTTTAAAAAATGCATAGATGCACACACATCCATGAACCAAAATGAATTAAAACTGACACAAGAAGTCCCTGTCCTGTACCAACAAGTGAGCTTTCCTGGGACCTGAGTGAAAGAAGCATAAAATAATTACATGTCATTTATGTGCAAGTCTCCCTACAAAGTGAGAACATGCTGAAACATGTGCTTATTGGACCTTCCAGCATGCTGTGGACTGTTTCCTGAGCTCCTCTCTGTCCTGCAGACACCTTTCCAGGTTAAGACCAAAGCCTGACTAATCTCTTTATGAAAGTACCTCTGTCTTCATGTGTTCTTAAGAGGCCTCTTGACACTGAAGTCTTAATCTAAAGATTGGGGCCACTGATACGACCTGCATTTCAAACAGCCAACCAAGAACTGCACAACCTGTATCCCCCAGGCATTCCAGGTTCAGGGTTATTCTGGATTGCTGGGGGTGAGAGTCTTTGAGTAGATACAGCATTTGTTCACAGGCACTTCTTGTGTATTTCCTCTCATTGTGGTACAGTGCCTGAGAACCACGACAGGATTCAATCATTCAGCACTGGAACAGAATGTGCAAAAACAAGGATAGACACCCTGCAAAGTCCAGGTACAACTTCACAGGAAATCATTAGTGTTTAGAATGGTGGCCCAGTGGAAGGTGTCCCTGTCCACAGCAGGGATATTGGAATTAGATGATCTTTAAGGTCCCTTCCAACCCAGGCCATTCTCTGAGTTTGTGGTTTAGAATCTATTTCATGCAACTCCAATTCCTGCACAAGACAGACAACTGTTCAGAAAAAGGAAGGACTTGGAGTAATCTCCCTGAAAGGACTCCCAGAGATGTTACAGCTCACAGCCAAGCAGCAGAAGGAGCCTCCCCCACGCTCAGGAATGTCTGTACTCACGCAAGTGAACAAGCCTTGATTTTCCTGAATCTGCGTGGTTTGGCTGAATCAAAGGAGCAAAAGAAACTGCAAGAATCTTCTTCGTCTCCCAGGCAGAAGGA
The DNA here is from genome assembly GCA_013397845.1 of Melanocharis versteri. Lineage (NCBI taxonomy): Eukaryota > Metazoa > Chordata > Aves > Passeriformes > Melanocharitidae > Melanocharis > Melanocharis versteri. Next base: position 206,435 of record VZTG01007555.1, on the reverse strand, counting down.
CCAGTCCGAGTTATCTTAGTCAACTACAGCAAAACAAGGAGATTATTGGCCATTGTGGGAACTACAGTGAGATTTTTGAACAAAAAAAACTATGAACAAATGACTTTTCTGCCTGGACAAGTTAAAGTACTGGAAGCTGCAAGAGTAAAAGCTGACAAGGAGAAACAATGGTGGTTTTTTGAAAAAAAAATGGAGAACTGCTTGCAGGATTAGCCCCAGGTAACTTCAGCTATTGCAACAGAGCATGGGCACTGGTAATTTGGGTCACTCTCCTGGCCCAGATCTTCCTCCAGGCTGGACCAGAGCAGCTGTGTCTGACCTCTGAGAAAACCCCTGAGTCACCACGAACACTCACTCCTGAAAAGGTCTGCAGATCAAATCTCCTACCCCAACCCACTGCACAGCCTCTTACTGGGAAGAAACCCTGCACTCTGCTCCTCTCAAGTTTCCTGACACAGGTAAAAGGTCAGGCATTTAACCCACTTTTTACTAAAAAGAATCCACTGACACTTGGAAATAGAGACATCCTGCATGCTCCTTCATGAGCCAGTCAGGGTGCAAAATGTTGTGCTTTGTCATTAAGAACACTAAATTATATAATTGAACAAAGCCTTGCTCACATTTTCTGCAGTGTGAAAGTAAAATTGCAATTAACAACAGACTGCAATATATGAAAGACTGCAGAACTACAAAATTCTGAAATATTAGGAATGTGCAAAGTTCAATTTTCACTCAGAGTGAAAACTGGTGCACTTAATTCTTTCTTCAGCCTCCTACAAGGGCAAGTTAAAGGAACAGCTACTGACTAAACCAAGATCAGAATTCAGAATAACTGAAATATGAGTAAAAAGGCACTCAACCTTCTCTTCTAGAGGCATGACAAGAATTCCCCCAACTTTCAACAGGTTCTTCATGTAGTCCTCGTGCTCCTTCTGGACTCCAGCACCACAGTAAACACGGTCATACTGAGTGCAGTCTGGAGAGATCTCTAAACAATTGCCAATGACAAAGGACGGCTCACAAAATTCAAACCTGAAAGTGAAAAAGACTTGTATTAGACAAGAATATGACAATTTATCACATAAATTATTTTCACAATTCTGGAAAAACTGAACTATGAAAAACACTTAGGAAAAAAAACAGTTTTACAGGATTTCTCCTCCAAAGCCCATCTATTCCAGACATTATTGTAACAGACCACAGCTAGAAGTCTCAAAACCACAGAACGAGGTCAGAATTCATGGATTCAAATCTCCAAAGGATAAGGATGCATAATTTCATACTTCAGCTGCAGGTAACTCTTCAGAACGAGCTATTTTTAGTCACCTGATGCTGACTCAGTTGTAATATGCAAATACAAATATTAGACCTGCGCTCCCAAATGTCAAAGTCTTTTAAGGACTGCACCTGGGTTTATTTTTGCATTTTCAAAAGCTTTTAACTGGTTTTCAGATGTGGGGAATTACCACCTGATGATACAGAAGTAAGCTGTGCTGAAGCCAATGGAAGTTTTGCCATCAGCTCCAAAAGAACTGCGATTTCACCTTCATAAAACACTTTTTGCCTGCAGCAGTTCTGACTCGGATTGAAAGAAAAACGAGCGATTCTCTGACGCCTCTGGTTTTCTTACAAGCTGCAAAACTCCCTAAGCTTTAAGCCCGATATTTAAAAGCTGATTTTGGTAGAAGCTGTTCAACACATCCATTCTTTTACTGGTATCTTGAGCGGCAGCTCAACATAGCACCTATTTATTGCTAAATGCTTCCTGGAGCTTTCTGGGTTTGCAAAGAGTGCTGGACATTCAGAGCAGCCAGAGAACAGTTCCTGCACACGCTGTTCCAGGAGCACAACCCAGCAGACATCACTCAGCAATGCCAATTTTCCAGGCATGTTGATTTCTGAATTCAGCTCGCTTTTGCTCCATAGCTGTATTTGTCTGGAGAGAAGAAAGTCTTCCTTAAAACATCTTCTCAAACAATAGCAACGTGACTGCCAAAACCCCTGTTGAGCACCATCCATGCCAGAAACTTCCAGTCTTCTGCCAACATGCAGAAAATCCAACCCCCTCCTCAGCAGCTTCCCAGGGCAGCAGGAACAGCAAAAGGCTGAGCAGCCTAAAATCCTGCAGGTCATGATTTTAATTGTCCTTCTCCCAGGAGAGGAAGATATCAGGTATTCACAGATGCTTTGCTTCCCCATTTGAACAAACTGTGAAATGGATCCAAAAATGTGACAGACACAACTTTTATTGCTGAGGTTACTATTGGCAATGGTTATCTGGCTGGGAAGTTATTACTTGTGACAGCAGCAGAATGGAGGGTCTAAGGAAGAACATAAATCAAATCCCAGGCAGTTTTAGTACCAATTTAATCATCATAAAACTACCTTCATATTTTAAAACGCCATTTTTCCTTCTTCTCAGATAAAACATATTAGGCCACCACAAAAACCAGTTCATAATCTCATCACCATGCAGGCTCTCAGATCACAAGCACAACCAAGTATTGTTATTTTCATGTTTTAAGCTGCTACTGCACGTTCATTTAAAAATAAACAAACTTCTCCAGCTCCCTCTAAGCCCTGCAACATCAGCACTGCTATTAAAAACACAGCAAACATTTCTGAAATTCCCCCACGACGCACATGGGCTTCCAAGGTCACACACTGCAGCTCAGCAAGCCTAAGGAGCCTGAATCCTCAGATTACCCTGAATCCAGAGGGGCCACATGGGAGCAAGAACTGCCCTGAGTAAAGCCAAAAGCACAAAATTAATCCCAACAGGCATTTTGCATTCTTACCTGTCAAAGCTGTCGCTCGTTTTAATGAAAAAGTCCAATTTCTGCTTCGCGTACTCGATCACGTCAGAGTGAAGCTCCACACCGTGGTTAACGCCAAAAGGACCTGCAAGTGCAGAACACCAGGCAATGGCAACACCAACAGCAAAAATCCAGCAGGATTCATACACTTCGGGTTCCTTCCTCCAGCAGATTGTTCCAGGAGTGTCAGAGAGTCCGTGTTTGTGTAGGGTCAGCGCTCTCATTGCTACAATGGGAACTGCAACCCTATAGCTGCAATTTCTGGCAGCAAATGAGCCTCTCGTGCACTATTGATTTTGAATCGTTTGGTCTTAACTATGCAGGAAACTTCTCTATAGGAGGGAAACACTGATGCCATTGCTGTGAAAGTGACCACCTGGAAAAAAATCCCAATGGCCTGCATGTTTTAGCACATCCGTGTTATTTTATACCCCCTTCTTGATATGCTGAAAATCTCTTCAATTAATCAGGAACAGCCATCATACCCTGTATTATTAACAGCAAAAACAAACTGGAAAATATAGCAGCTGTTCAGTACTCATACTTTTCATTCAGAACTGACAGGGTAACTTTCGCAAGAAGGATATAAAAGCCCTGGAATTACATATTGGTATCTTAAGTAATGTTAACAAATCTAGGAGAAAATCCCAAATGGGAAATGAGAGTGAGACTTTACCCTGAGAATAAACATCCCTGCAGTTAAAATTCTGGACACTCCCCCAGAATTGAAGTCAGTACCCTATAGCCATTTGCTATCTATCCTGGCAGCACAACTCCAACTGAAACACTGCAGGGGGAATTTAAATTGTCCAATTACACTTCCATGATTTGCTTTGTGCCACTGTACATGTGGTCACAAAATCAGTTCTGCAGCACTGAAGTGTTTTCCAGAGAATATTCCCATCTGTGTTTTGGGGAGTTAAGAGTCAAAAGTGGATCTCAAACACGTCCCAGTCCAGTCAGGACTATGAACACAAACCAGGCACAGAGCAGGTGCAGTCACAGCTTTTTGTGGACTTGCTCAGTCCCAGTTTCAACACTGTATTCCTGATCCTGACCTGGGCTGTGCTTAAGGGGAAACAAAACCACATTTGTGTCCAGATCTGCAGGAATCCCCTACAGCCACCTCTGGAACTACACTGGTGCCTGTTCTGATCTGCCACAGAAATCTGGATCCCATCCAGTTCCAGAGAGAAGGTTGTGAGCATCCTGACAAATTGCCGAGCTGGATTAATGCCTTCTTTACTTTCCCAGCTGCCTTTTTAGCTCCATTAGTGGAGGAATGCCTCATCCCCAATTTCAAAACCTGTTTTTAAAGCTCTAACACAAACAGTTAACATGACTGAAAAGGTATTTACCCAGGATGAGCCCAACCATGGAACTCAGATAACCAGTGCCACTGCCAAGGTTCAGAAACGACAGCCCTGGCTGCAGGTCCAAAGCTTCCATCACCTCCGAGTAAATGCACGGTGCTGAGAGATGAATATTTCCATGCTTCCATGCCAAGTCCTTGTAGGCATTGTCTTTGAACTCTTCCAGGTAGTAATCTGCCCGATCAATGGCCCGGAATGCCTGTTCCACCAGCTCTGTCCTGATGTACTGGGCCTCCTTCAGGTTATCAATCAGTTCATCGTTATCTTCTCCCGCACTCACCGCGCCTCCCATCTTCAGCAGCCTCCTATAAACACTGAAAGTGAAACAACAACAAAGCAAGGTGAGGCACAGAACATGCACTCCAACACTGAATTATGCTGCTCTACATGGAGCACTTTGAGAGAGATCTTCACCTACTCCAAGATCCACAAGCTCCAGAAAAACCTCACCCCAGAGCTCCCGCCCCCCGTCCAAATAATGGAAAACAAAATGCAGCAGATCTGGCATCCAGTACCTGACACCAGTGGGGAAAAAAAAATCACAATAGGCAATTTCAATGTGCAAGGCCTGTCTTCAAACCCTCCCACCGTTTTACCAGCACATCAGCTTTTCCACTGAACCCTTTTATATAAAGGATTATTCCAGCTCCTGTGCTTAGGGGTCATTTTTCACTGCAAGCCCAAACAACAGCAAGTTTGGGCTGTCTGTCCGAGTTCCTGTCACACACAAACTTTCTACCTCTAACAGCATCAATGGCAACTGAAGAGACTAAGACACAGGCAGAAAATGCAGAAAAATCTCAAATTACATTTCCTATGAACGTGCATCAGGATGCTGATTGCACAGAGGTTCAAAAAACCCAGCAAAACTCTGACCTGCCAACCTTGCTTACTTTGGCAAATGCACTTTAGCAAATGCACTTTCACACAGCTCATCTCCAGAGCCTCAGCCACCACCATTAGTAAAGCACTTAATGACACAGACAGCAGCTCCAGAGAGAATTCCCACTGCAGCCTACAGGTTTTAAAGGAAAACGTATAGGGGGAGAAAAACACTCAAGATTAACCTGGATTTTTCTCCCCTTCTCATATCTCAAGGAGAAAAAATCCTTTCCAGAAAGGACACCGTGATTTTCTAAACGTGTTTATTTACAGTGCCTTTCCCTGCTCACAATAATAACCACGAAGCAGCAGCTTTGGAGTTCATTCCTGGGATCAGAAGATCTGCCTACAGCGAAATTGTTGGGGTTTATTTGTTACATTCAGCCAGAGCAAATTATACACTTTCATTTTCTGAGGAAACAAAGCAAAGCTACAGGACTCCACGGAGATTTCACAGTTGTTCAAATAACACACCGTTCTGATTACCTGGAGGGGCACACAAAACAGGATATACTTAGGCAGCGAACTCGAGCCAGTTTTTAATCCATTCTTGTCTCAAACACATCAATCCAGTTCAAGACCATTAAAAATACTCGAAATAAAATGCCACCCCTCCCTTTTCTACAGTTACGCCTTCATTTTCTCTACAAAAAATGACTGTGTTTTATTACCTCACAGTGGGAACACATCAGGTTGAAGGTTCAGGTGGGTTAATCTACCAATTATTTTTCCCCCTTCTCTTACATACACAAAACCTCACTGCATTTGCAACACAGGGTCGCCTGTATCTTTGGTCTTTCATTTAACATTCCATATTAAAATACTCTCTTCACCAAGGGTCTTGATTCCCTTGACTTGCTTTTATATATTTTTGTTCTTAGGCTTCCTTCTTTCTTCCACTCTTTTTCCTATTAAAAAAAAAAATTAAATCTATATTTTTAGATTTAAAGCAAGAATAGGAAGGTGCGCCTTTAACAGTGCTCCACTTTGGATCCCCAACAAATTCCTGCTGATGTACGCAAGCCCCACTGGGACAACTGGTCTGACCTGGTTTTAGCTCAGCCCCATGGACAAGTCCTACACCATGGAAAACAACAACAAAAACTGCTGGCTGACACATTTTCACAATGGGATCAAGGGATATCTGTGCCGTGACAGGTGTCAGTCACTTCCGAAATCATCATTTTTACTGCACATTAACCTGCTTCCAGTAAAACGCAGCTTTTATAGGCAGAACTTAAAACTCTGACATTCAAACTCCTCTCTTTACGTGATTCCACACCTCCGCTTAACTTGGTGGGAAATGGGAACCAGGTAGGGCTCATTTTTATTAAACTTCTCAAAACAAAACCCGGGTGCACTTTCCTCACTCCCAAGGCAAAACGGAGGTTTCCCCAAATCTGAGCAGGGACCAAGTCCACACGCAGAAATTCGGACCGCTGCCCGAAGCGGAGACACCAGAGGAGCCTCTGAGCGTTGAAACATCCCCTGGTCGCCATCCTCCCCTTCGGGAAAAACAAGCCCGGACACACACGGAGCGCCCAAAGCGCCGGGGCCGGAGCGGCTCCTGCCCGGGCACAGCAGCACGGCAGGGCCCCGAACACCGCGCAGGGCACGGGAACAACGCGGCTGCTCACCCGCGGCAGATCCCCGCGGACTCCTGCCCTCACAGCCCTCACACTGCGCACGGAGCAGCGAACGGCAGCTTATCCAGTGACCGGGGACAAAAGCGCTACCTCAACGGACGGCTCGGCTCCGTGCGGTNCCACCGCCGCGGCCGGGGGGGTAGGGGGGGAAGGGAGCGCACCACTGCTGCCCGGCGGGGGGCGCTGCCTGGGCCGTACCACGCAGAGGCGGCGCGGGGGGCAGGACTGTACCACGGCTGGTTCCGAGAGGGGAGCGTGGGGATGGAGCCGGCTGGAATCGGCTCCATCAGGTACCGGGAAATCTTCCAGCAGCTTCTCCCAGAGGCCACCCCGCTATCTAAACCTTGCCATGCACACTCAGTGCGGCGTGCCAGGACCGGACACCGGCTGTGACTCTCGTTTTTCCCATCCCAGCGTGGACGCCTTTCCCCATTCCCGGAGTCTCTGCCCTTCCCAAAGTTCTTGTTCCCAGCACGAGGCTCCATCTCCGCACCTGCTGCTCCAGCTCATCGCCCAGTTGTCCCAATTGTCCCAGTCCNCGGCTCGGCTCGGCTCGGCTCCGTTCGCCTCGCTTCGGTTCCGTTAGGTTCGGCCCGTTTCGGTTCGCCTCGGCTCCGTTCAGTTCGGCTCGGCTCCGTTCNCTCCAGCTCATCGCCCAGTTGTCCCAGTTGTCCCAGTCCTCGTGCCCTGCGATGCCCTGTGATGCCCTGTGACAGCGCCTTGTCCCAGCTGCCGGGGGATCAGGGCATCCCGGGATGCAGGGGATGCAGGGAGCGAGCGACTGGGGAGATGCCAGTGAGCTGCTGGCACAGACACCAGATGTTCTGGTATCATTAGTCAGGCTTGGGAAAAGAATCATGGGAATTCAGGACAAAAAAAATTTGCGGTGGGAGCTGGTTGATATTCTTAATTTTGAGCCAATCAACACCCAATTTGAGTCACATGCTCGGATAATTTTTTCTTTTCCTGCTACCATGAATGCCAGATGTGAATTTACTGAGGGATAAATAAGTGAGATGCAGATTCACCTGGTTCCAGGAGCTTGAAGGAAACATGGAATATTGTGAAACTTCACAAGATCTGACTTGGCATTTGTGTCATGAGGGATCCCTGTCCTGTAACTGAGCGTTAGGCCATGAATTTAAATTTTACACAGCTGTGTGAGCTCCTTCAGTGACCTGGGGAAAAGGTGTCTCCTGTCACCTGTCCAAGACTGAGAGAAATTATCCTCTAAAAGTGTGTGTTTGTTTTCGTGTGTGAGTGACCCACTCAGCACTGGCTGATGCTGCAGATGAAATAAAATTGCCTGGGCTGGCCTTGGATCTAGGACTTCATATGGCTGCAAAATGAGAAGGAATAACTGCAGCAAGACAAGAGGCCTCTTAATTCAAGTTCTCTGGAGATGAATTGTGAAAAAAAAAAAAGCTGTCTTGGCAGACACAACAAGCCTGCAGCGGAAAAAAAAAAGAATTACCCTGGTAAATGAGACTCAAATAGGAGAAAGTGAATCAGCATCCGAGATTTATTTATGCTTTAAGGTGATTATCTCAGCTCCCTTCATTAACGTGATAACAGCAGACTCTGCAAACAGGCACAGGGTAATACTGTGGATGTCTGCACTTTCATTTTGCAGAAGACAGCTGCCTGGGAGAATGGGATTATTCGTGGAGAGCCAGCTCTGAAACTCCTCCTTGCTGATTCAACCAAAACAGGCCGTGGTGATTGCGCTCTCCTCATCTTTCACGCAGAGAATGCTCAGGGATAATGGCAGCGCACTGGAAACTGCAAACGCAGGACACACAAACTCCTTGCACGTGTGATTCCATTCAGCATCTGCTCCCCTTGCTGCTGGAATCACTTGAAAAATAGCAGTTGGGTTTTGGGGCGGGAGGGGGGAGGTGTAAAAATTGTTCAAATAAAAGCTGGGTTTAAAAAAAAGTATTTGCAATTATTGCTAAAGCAGCTGTGCTGTCAGCAGAGAGCTCGCAGGGGCAGAGGAGAGCACTGCTTGTGCCTCTTTCTGGCAGCAGCGACTCCTCAGGAAGCCCAGAAAGAACTCGAGGAGTGCTTAAGGGATTCCCAAACACCCTTTGCCCTCCCAGGTGTATTCACGATTCCTACCAGCCTTAAACTGCCGAGATCCGCGAGACCTGCAGCTTGTTTCCAGCCGGAGAGTTCCAGGAATTCGCCAGGAGAAGCAGGCCGGGAGGATATTTACCCACTGCAGGTCCCCACCTCGCTGCCTGCACCCTGAACACGTCAGGGGCACAGCCGTGGGGAGGGAGCAGCTGGAAGGACACGGTCACCCCCGAGGGACAGGTTGTTTTCTGCCCCTCTGAGTGCTGCCCATCTCTGCTGCACGGGGCCCAAATCCCTGGTGTCGAGCTGTGCCCACGCAGCCAGGCTGCCACTGCTCCGTGGGCTCATCCCCAGCTTCCCCTGGCAGCTTTTCCCCATCTCTTTCCTTTGAGAATGTAGCTATGAAAACACCTCCGTGGGTGTCAGAGCATGGGGCTCCAGCTCTGGAGGATACCAAAAACTGCCTGGTCATACGGCAAAAATCCCCACGTTTAGAAAAAAAGAACGGCGGGGTGTTTCATCACTCCGCGGGTCTCCGGCTGCTGATTCTCAGTGTTTCTTCTTTCCCTGCTCTTTACACAGACCTTCCTTTCCTCCTTACAGCTCCCTGGGGCTTTGTGAGCCAGGAGTTACAGCCAGCAATAGATCAGGGACGCTCTCCTGTCTGCAAACCCCTGGCTTGGAGAGCCCCAGCAGCCCCTGGCAGTGGGAAAAGCAGAGCAGGATTGGGAAAGCAGGGCCCGGTGGCACTTCGATGGCAGCGTTTCTGTCCCAGCCGTGCACCACAAGGTGTCCCCAGCAGTACAGGCATTGCCCGGGGTTCCGAGGTGGCACCTCAGCATCTCCTCCCGGCCTGGGGCAGGGCAGGGCAGGGACCCTCACAGGCACAAGTCCCTGCTCTCAGCAGCCACAGTCTCACCAGGGAGAATCAGTCTCCATCCTTCATTAGCTGAGACAATTGCTGAGAGCGAGCAATTTTCATAAGGCCAAGCTGAAGCCAGGATTTTCCTTGTCTTTATTTCCCCGTGTTTTACAGTTTCCACCTTCGTATTTTAAAAACCAGTTTCTTTGATAAGTATTTTCAGAACAACGGTCAGCATGAATTAACTTCTGAACTCTTAGCGATGATGAGCTAAAATGAGATGATTTTATTTATTTGGAAGATCAAACAGTAGAAATGCATTTTAGCCCCCAAGCCAGGGCCCAGCAGGCTGAGCTGACCTGCAGCCTGGCAATACAGATGGTCGGTTAAGTCAACGGGGTAATTAGTGAGTGACAGGAGGACTCACATAAATTAAGAGCTGGGGGAGCATTAAATCATAGGGGTTTATTTTCACCATTTTTTTCACTTTGTAAAATATGCTGTGTTGCCTTTTCTGTGGTCAGTTTGGCTCTATACCACTTTCATATGCAAATATTCTATACATGCATATGCACACACGTGCATATATGCAAATACATGCAGGCATATGCATTTACAGTAGAATTAATATTAACACACTGACAGCAAATCGCTTGGGATCCTCCTGCCCATGCAAAGGATTTCTATATTTTCATATATATATGTGTGTGTGTGTGTGTGTGTGTGTGTGTCTCCTCTTGCTCCACTTCATCTCAGGGCTCTGTGAGTAATTGCTGAAGCAAGAGGAAGAACATATGTCTTGATTTCCACTGGATTGCACTGTGCATAACCAGTGCCACATGGAAAAAGGACTCCTAGAGCCCTGGATTCATCTCACTTAAGTGTGTCATCGCAGGAAGGCAGCCAGGAGACGGTGCAGCCTGGCTGAGAGTGGGAGAAGGTGTCACCAGACATCCCTGACAGTGGGGACAGGGAGCAGAGAGGTGTTTCATCTCTTCTTGGTACTGCCAGGAGCACCAGCGAGCCCAGCTCTGTGTCCTGTCCCTCTGCTGCCTTGTTGTGGCCCATCTGCCATGATTTAGCAGGTGACTGCCAAATAAAAGTCTCAAAAGTCAAGCTTTTCATATTGATGGAGGAAGAAAACCATTCCCGGATCTTCCAAGTGGTTTGTGGATTAAATGAAATCAATGGATTTTATGGATTTATAAATAATAAAAATGCCATCAGATGGCAGCCATATCACACTTCCCTGCTTTGCCTTTGGCAGTCCTACGTGTCCTACCTGCAGATTCACCAGTCAGGCTGAGCCAGCCACATTTGTCCCCTCAAAGACCGCAGGGGCTCATCCATCCTGCTCAGAAAGTCTTTCCAAAACCTCCCTCCTCCAGCAATAGGAAAACATCTTCAAATTTCCAGTGGAAATTTATTCCTGGCCAAGATGTGCCTTATTTGATTCCCCACTCGTATTATCCTCTAACATAAATCATTCCCCTTCCTCCCACCCTGAATGTATTTATGAAAAGTAATCATATCCCCTCTTAACCTTTGTTTTTCTGGGCTAAACAAGCCAAGCTCTTTTAATCTCCTCTCCTAAGATAGGCTCTCAGTTCTGCTAATCACTCTGCCAGTCCTTCTCCGCACCTGTTCGAGGATAAATTAATCTTTTCTTTTTCCAGAGAGAGGTCCCAGAACTACACACAATATCCCACACGAGGTCCTACCAACACTGACATTTCTCTGCGTCTGCCAAATAAATGGTTCGTTGCATGAGACTTTCTGCACAGCAAATGGAAAATAGATGCAAATCCATAAATTAATAACCATAACACAACCTTAACCATAACAGAACCTTACTCAAGGAGATCACTGTGTTACTTGGAATTGCATTCTGCACCTTTGCATTTGTGGGTGCAGGTCCTTAACAGGCCTTAACCAGTGGGTTTCTATATTTCATTTACCCTGGAAGAGCATCAGGACCTTGTATTAAAGGAGGCACTGAGGAAAGTCTTGTCTGTGTTTCCCTCAGCCTTTGCTGTGGCAAAACACCCTTTGAAATCACAGCTGAGGGTTTGAACTGCGGAGGTGCAAAGTCAAATGATGAAAAACATTTTGCATTCGTCTCTTCTCTTTTCAAAATGATTTTCCAGTTTTACTTGGGGTTTAATTAAATTTCTGTGACCCAGGCAGGGAGTTCAGCCTTTCTTGATTAATGCTCTTTTAGGTGGCTCTGCTGATAAGAATTTAGCATCAACAATTGAGCTAACAAGCCTCAGTGAACAGTTTATAGCAGGAGACTAATTCTATTAACACTTTGCAGTGTCAGGACTCCACTTTGAGCTCAGAGCTGAGAGGAGAGATGGGGGAGAGGGAGCAAATGTAAAATTTGGCAGCTAAATCACCAAGATTCAGCTTCTTTGTGGGCAGAGCTCATCTGGAAACTATTTTAGCTGACAAAATCAGAATTTCACCTGTTCTTCTTTTTTTTTTTTCCCTCCTGACTGATGTTCTGCACTTTTTTGGCTCGTTGTGATAAGGGCTGGGAATAAGGAGTGGAACTGAATGGCAGCATTGATAAGAGAAATGAAAGGGTAATGCGATGACATGATACTGGAGTGGGGCCTCTGCAGTTAGCCCTGCCTGTGCTGGATGTGTGTTGGAGTACAGGATGGTCAGGACAAAGATGCTTGTGCTGACAGTTCCAAATTAGTCTGCTCTGACAGAAAAATTGAGGTGAATGCTCTGCAGAAACGTTTCTGTTACTTTTTGGGTGACAGTAGAAATATCTTGCAGGTCTGTTGTGATTCACAAGAATTATCTCTCTCTCTTTCCTTCTCCTCCCTACCCAGCTAAAAATACCCCTAAAATCTCACTCTGTTTGTGGGACAAATTCTTGGTCAAGATATTGCATTTCATCTATCTATCCAGAGCTTCTCACCTTCAGTACCTGCAGACCCAGTTTTGGATTTGTCTGTTTCGAGCTGCCCACCAACCTCGTGCAAGGATCTGCTTTGTGGGAGCATCAGGAGCCAGAGCATTATTTTACAGCTGTTGTTTTCCTGTCTCGCCTGGACAGCACGGCTGCCTTTCTCCATCCCTGGCCACCATCTCTCCTGTTGGCCTTTCTTACTTCCTCAAGGCACCCACTCAGGATTCCCACTTATTCCTGCTTTTCCTGGGATCAGTCCTGTGGCTCTGCAGCTCTTAGAGACTGGAGGAGGCTCGGGGATGCCCATGGACAGTGGGGATCTTCTGAGGCTGGTGGCCGAGCTCTGCCAAGACAGGAGCCCCCAGCACCCTCCAGTACTCCCTGAGCTGTCTCCCCTGCCCTCAGGAGCAGGGCTGGACACTAAGTGCTGCTGGAGCTGGTCCCTCCCGAGGGAGCCAACAGCCACAGGCCAGGCAGGGCTGGGTGGCTGCACCCCTGTGTTCATCCATGCTGTGGTTGGTGTTCCCAGGCCGTGCCCGTTTTTGGTTTATTTATTTTACAAGACAGGCTAACGATTCGATTCAATTATTTAGGGAATTTGATTACCTTTGCTGTCAGTGCAGTCGTTGGGGAGGGTTAGCAGTGTTTCAGCCCCTGGTCAGCAGTGATGTCCCTCGTCACACGCGGCTCCCACTCAAATCCCACTCCCTCAGCTGGCACCTCTTGGCTGTCCCTGGATGAAACCAATGACAAAACATGCCAGGGCCACACAGCCACCCTCCCTCCCTCTCCCCCCATGACTTTTGCTACAGCATTGCTGCAAATCGTAGCTGTCAGCAGGGGACCACACTCATCAGGGGGCTCCAGCCATAATCGCTGCAAAGCGGATGCGTGGATCTAAGTCCTGGATGCTCCCCAATATCGAATCACAGCAGGGACCCAGCTAATACCCTTGTTCCCTCTCCTGAAAACGTGAAGACCCACTGAGAAATCCTTGATGAGGGAGGCTCAGGCAGCGCTTCCGACCTCTCAGGACGAGAGGCAGCCAAAGCTTTGGTCCCCAAAAGCACCTGCGCTGCCGGGGCTGCCGGGGCCGTGCTCACCATGGGAGCCACACCATGAGCGTGGTCAGAGATCCCCCTGCCTTCATCTCTACAGCTGTTGGAAGTGGCCTCGTGCACAAAGGGCAGTGTCCTCATTAAATCCCGCACAGGGTTGCCATGTGGCCAGCAGAAATTTTGTTTTGTTTTATTTCGGGAAGCGGCACAGTAATATATTCACCACCTCCGAACGTAATGGGCTGACAGATGGGAGCTGGGCCCTGGCTTTCATGGGAAAGGCTCCACTCAGCAGGGAAGCAGTAAGTTTCCCACCTAATCTTCTGCAACCTTCAGGCTCCTAACAACTGTAAGAAGCAAAGCAATGGGTAGTTATTAAATTAATGACTTCATCCCCAAGCTGGTAATAAATATTTTATAGTTTTATCTCTCCACCCTGTAGACTGCTCTAGACAGACCAGACTGTTTATTAATCTAGCTTCTGGATTTATGTTATTTAATTGTTAAACAGCCTCAGCATGGTTAGGCTGGATTATTAAATGTTGGAGCCTGAGAAGGAGTCCTCTAACAAATGGCAAAACCTGAGGATCTTGATCTTGGACTTGGTTTGTCAAAACCAACTCCTCTGCAGTGCTAAAGCCAGGTTAGCCCCTGTTTGAGTCCAAACCACTCAACCATTGCCTCATGCTCAGTGTAGGTGGACTTCGGGACTTGTGAGTAAGGAAGAGGCAAGGAAAAGTTCTGGCACATCCTGATTTCGGTAAAGATGTGCTGGTGTTAACCTGCTGTGGGCAGGATGCTGCGAGGGCATTTTAGCATGGACAGGTCCTTCTGGGGGAGCTCAGGCAGAGCATTTGTCCTTGTTCTGCCCCTTCATGGCTCATGTTTCTTTGGGTCATCACAGATAGGCCCTGCCATTTAAAGAAGAGAGCGCTGCAGTCATAGAAATGAAGGCAGGCTTTAGAAGTTCCTATACTTCCTTGCTGACAGGGTCAAAAATGGCTTTAGAACGGATACTACCATTTCTACAAAAATTGCTGGTTTATTCATCCCACTGAGAGACGGCAGCTGGAGTAACAAGAGTTATTTGTCTGAAGACTGCATCATCCTCCTGCTTTCTAAAGCCTCAATCCCACGAGCCCTTCTGTACAAAGCAGGAGGTCGTTTCAGGATATATCTTCTTGTAAAAGTGTAGGGGAAGTGAGTGTGCTAACAAGTGCAGGCCAGAGCCTTCGAATCCAACCAAGCTGTGCTGGAGCAACTTCCAGCTTGGAGCTGCTCCATTGGCTGCAGTGTCATCTCCATCCCATCCCATTGCTCCCCAGCCTCAGCACTGTCTTTCTGAGGCGCAGGGGGGATGAATTTGATGCTGAATGGCATCTCTGAAGAGCAAAGTTGCCTTCTCTCCCCAGTAACCTGATGTGAACAAGGCAACCCCTTCCTGAGCACCCAGCTGTGTGTTTTTCAGGACCCCTTGGTTGTGGGAATGGGGTGAGGTGGTTCGAGCCTTCGCTTGGATGAGCTGTGGGGCAAGGGGAACAAAACTCAGAAAAAATGCATGAGGCTGGGAAAGACTCCCCACTTTCTGCTTACAGCTGAAAGCCATGGCTGGAGCACCTCTCTGGGAGAGATTAGGTCAATGCTGACAAGTGGAAGGTACCACTGGAGGAATGGATCATTAGCAGCTTTTAACAATTAACAGCAGCATCAGTGAGGCCAAATGACTCTTGTTGGTCAATGGTTTATTGACGTGTTTAGAGACAACCATATGCTGACGAGTATGTTTTCCCTGGCATCCTTGGAGCCAAAGCCCCACTCTGCTCTGACATTCCGCTCTCACCCTACGCCCTGTTGGAGGAGGCTTAAGAGCTCTCCTAAGCACACCTCTAAACTGACAGTGTACCATCTTAAACCAATTCAATTCCCTTCCCTGCGATAAAGGACGCCAGTTCCGAGAAGATAACATCTCCCAGTGATGGCTCCCCGAGCTGCAATTTAGCACAAATCTGAGCGCTCTATTATCCAGCTCAGCCAATTCGTTAAGGAAGGACAGGCGAGCACGTCTATTAGCTCGATCATCATAATCAAATATTGGCACAAGGAACTGCTCGGCACTGCAAAGTCGAGCGAAACCCCCATAAAACAATTATGTGCCCTTCAGGAAAACAACGTGCCAGCCGGTGAGGTGAACAGGGGTCTGACTGTCTTTCCTCCTTTGAGAAAGGGACAAAACCCCATCAACTCCAAGTTATGTCCAGCAAAGCCTCAAAGAGACTTTGTCCTTGGGGCTCCTGGGCAAGCTGGGCTCTGCCTCCAGCAGTCCTCATTGCTGGGGGTGTTTATTCTCAGGGACCTCTGGCTTAGGGGTCCTAAGCCTGTCCTAAGCTTCTGCCACTTGTCCTGCCCCAGGACACCTTGCAGACAGTAAATGAAGGCAGAAAAGGCTTCCAGTGAATACCCGTGGCCATGCACATGCTCAAGGAAAGGCTTCAGGAAATCCTCCTTCTACCCAAACTTTTCTCCATGTTTTTCTGACTACAGTTCTTACCTTTTTGGCTGTGTTTTACTCTGCCCCTTCACCTCCGTGCCTGTGGTAGGGCAACCTCCTTCTGCTGTAACCCAGCCGTGCTTGTGCTTCCATGCAGAGACAGACAAAGAAGTTCAGTTCAGTTAATCAGACAATTTAATTTCTTGGTGATGAACCTGCCTGAAATTCCCATTTGATCCAATTCACCCAGCTCCAAATGGCCTTAACATAATTTACCTTCTTTCACCTCTGCTACAGCAGAGCAAAACTGAATTTTGGCAACTTTAGAAATTATGTCTCCAACACAGAAATCAGTGAAAAATTCTCTTCATTGCCACAGCTTCAAAACATAAACTCTTACCAGAGAAAAGGTTCCGTTCTTCCAGGAGGGCAATCTGTGAACATCACAGCCAGGTTGATGCAACTGAGCAAATCTGGTTGACAAAAGACAGCCACTGCCCAGCATTTGAGCTAAACCTCAGAGATCAGTTTGGTGAAGTTTCTTTGGCAGTCCAGGAGGGAAAAGTGTCCATCTCTGTGTCGCATCCCAGGGCTGGCATCTCCCGTACTGCTTCCAACGGCATCTCCTCTGCTCACACACCACCTGTGGGAGCACAAAGCCACAAGATCATGAAATCCTAGAATGGTTTGGGTTGGAAGGGACCTTAAGGATCATCTCGTTCCAAACCCCTGTCATGGGTCAGGACACCTTCCACTATCCCAGGTTGCTCCAAGCCCTGTCCAACCTGGCCGTGGACATATCCAGGGATGGGGCAGCCGCAGCTTCTCTGGGCACCCTGTGCCAGGGCCTCACCACCCTCACAGGGAAGAATTTCTTCCCGATATCCCATCTAACCCTGCCCTCTGTCCGTGTGAAGCCAATCCCCCTTGTCCTGTCCCTCCATGCCCTTGCCCCAAGTGCTCTCTATCTCTCTCAGGTGTCCTTCAGGCACTGGAGGGGGCTCGTCTCTTCTCCAGGCTGAACACCCCCAGCTCTCTCAGCCTGTCTCCACAGCAGGGCTGCTCCTGCTCTCCTGGGGATGTGGAGCACTGGGGGTGCAGGGGACAAGTCCTGCCCAGAGCAATTCTGCCAGCAGCCTTCTGGGACTCACGATTCTCCCCATCACGGCACAAGCGGGATTTAAGCACCTGCTTGGCCGGATGGTGGGAGCTCCTTCCTCTTCAAAGCCTTCAGAGATACCAAACCTACATTCCTCTTAAATCCCCCAGCTTAGGAGGTGGGAAGAGCCCTGTGGGAAGTGCACAGTCCATGGCTGGAGCTCCAGGTCAGCAGGGACACACTGACCACCCCCAAGCAATAGTGCAGGACAAGGACAAGGCCCGGTGGGGACACATTGGCAGCAGCTCGAAGAAAGACCATAGGAACTAAAGTCACAAACAGAACTGGGTTTTATTATGAAATAACCCTGCCAGTACATAAGGAAGTTCTGTCTGCAAAATACATTTCCTGAGGAAAGTAGATCACAGTATTCGTTTTCACAGAATAACATGTAGCCTGCTATAACTTTCAATGTGACTCTTTATTATTTAAATATTAACAGTATTCCTTCACATAAACAAGTACTCAGTCATCACATAACCAACACACAAACGACAAAATAAATATACAACAAGAGCACAGTTCATTTTTTTTCCCGTCTTAAATATTAAATAAATAATAAATACAGAATTTTCATTTCCTGTTATCAGTGCCTGAAACAATATGAATGAAAAAGAAAAGAAAAACTGAAAAAGTCTCTCTTCCCCCCAGTGCCCCTGCCCCCACAAAAAAACAAACCAAAAAATTATCAAAATGTCTCAGTTATAAAATATCTTTAAAAAAATTCCCATCATTAAAAGAATAAATAACAAAATATATAAAAAATAACTTGGTTGCATCAAAATTACAAGTAGGAGTTGTAGATAGGGGTTTTTTCTCTTTTTTTTCTTTTTTTTTTTTGGAGTATCATTTTTTATGGTCAAAAGTTTTAATTTTTAACTTTTTTTTGCTTCTTTTATCTTCATTTCTATGGTGCAGTGTCCAGTTTAAAATAAGTATAAAATTAATAAATAAAAAAGTTAAATAAATAGCAAAAAGTTAACATAAGGTGTTGTAAATATAAATTACATACATCTTGCCAAAATTAAATAATTTACAGGATAATTAAACTAACTACTTTTTTTTTTCTTCTCTTTCTTCCAGTAAGTGCAATTTCTCTACTTTTAAATACTAACTGAATTGCAGTCACAATCAATTTGGACTCTATTTACATGTTAAGAACATTGTGTTTTTAACACCTCAAATTTTATACTTTTTTTTTTTCCCTTTTCTTTTTTTTTGTATTTTTGCACTTGGAATGGGTTCTAAAATAAGTGAACTTGTGGAGTCTGATCCTGCAAACACTTAAGTATGGAAGCAAACCCACACAGGCCATGCCCTATGGAACTCAACACAGGCAACGACTCCAATCAAGCCACTCGTGGGCTTCCAGGTCGGATCCAGTGGCCACGGTAGTCACTGGGACTTTCCACTGACCTCTCCAAATTACACCCGAAATATCTGCAGGATTTGGCTCGAAATGACACCACAGTCTTGCCTTTTGTTGGGGTTGACAAGATCCTCCCCAGCTCTGCCCACCCACGGCCGGGAGGGATGCAGGATATGGGATGCGGGATGTGGGATGCCCCCGTGCTGGGACCCCTCGGGGGGTTTTGCCCCCCTGAGGTGTTTGGAGCAGGAAGCGAGCTCCGGGCGGGAGCGAAGGTGGGGAGCAGCCCCGTGGGGTGACCACCAGCCCTGGCCGTGGAGCAGTGCTGCAGAGCAGCACCCAAAGACATTCATGGAGTTGTTCTCTAAGTGCACAGAGGGCTGCATGTACCCAGCTGCTTACAACTGCTTCTTTGGAAGAATTCCCAATACCTGAATCCTCTTTTTCTTTTCCTTTTTTCCTTTTTTTTTTTTTTTTTGTCGCAGAATGGCACTCGCGCTGTGATTTCACGCAAATCCTAGAACACCAAACCAAACCATCCTCATTGCCCTGTGGATACGTGTAAGAAATCAACTCCTGGCTCACGGTACGTAAGCACTTTTCTGGCCATCAATTAACATCTCTCTTTTTTGTTGTTTTTTGCTTCTTTTTGATTTGATTTGTTTTGTTTTGTTCATCGCAATCTCAACCGTTCTCTGGCATTGATGTATGATCTCTGGACTGGCAGTACTGCGCCACTGTAGGGATGATCACAATAATGAAAAGAACCAGAACTGTCATCAAACAGATTTCCAAAAAATCATATACACCGGACCATGACACATTAAAGAAATTCTTCCATTTGAAATATCTGGTATTGGCCTATTCATAATAGCTACTCTCATATTTAAGACAGACAAAGGAATACTGTAGTTGCAAACTCCAAAAGCTTCCCTGAGAACCTTTTTTCCATTGCGCTTTCCACTGGAGATCCAGAACTGCTCTTCAGATTTCTTTCAGAAAATAAAAATAAGCTACTTTATAATACTTCAGAGTTCCCATGCCCAGTGGATATCTGAACACTTCAGGGTTGGGAGGCCCAGCACAGGTTCAGATTTACAGGTAGCTTGCAGCTCCAGCACTTGTAGCAACATAGAACATAACTCATGTGTGAGTAGGTGATCTGGACATACAACCATAGACAACATGAGGGTTTAAGCCAGTCATACACTAGTCTTGGATCAGACAAGACCCTGTTCTTGTGACGTTTTAACCCTTGGATCAACTCTGCAAGAGCACAGCAACTCATGAAAGATGCCTGCTCTTCACCTGCTACCAAGCCCCACAGACTACTGGAGAATTTAACCTTCCATCCTGATCTACCTCGTGGTCCAGGTAGAAAAAAAATCACACTTTTCTCAAGAAGGTCCAAAGTTAAGTAAACGAGAACATTGAGTTTGATCAGTTCCATGTCTCAGAAATGGCCTCTTGGTTACATTTTGGTCCTTTTTTTTTTTTTCTTTTTTTTTTTTCATTCATTAAACAAGTTTTCTAACTTGTAAACCTGAATACTTGGAGGGGAAGTTCCATCTTACAGTCTGTTTGCTTGCTGCTCTCCATCCCGCGGCGCTACACCTGGATGCCCTTGACGGCTTGCTTGATGCTCTCCAGCAGGTCCTTGTTCTCCGGGTTCTGGTAGCACTCCTGGTTGGTGTACATGTCTGTCAGCGTGTTCACGTAGGCATCAAAGTTCTGCTCACTAATTGGCTCCTGCAGCCAAAAAAAAAAAAGCCACATAGAAGCCTTGGTAGAAGAGAAGGAAGAGGATGAGAGTCTTTGCAATAAATCGTCTGCGTATTTTAGTGCCCGGAGAAGTTGTGGACTCCTGAAAGTGCTCAAAGCCAGGCTTGGAGAAACCTGGTCTAGTGGAAGGTGTGGGTGGAATGGGGTGAGGTTTAAGGTCCCTTCTGACCCAAACCATTCCATGATTCTCTATTTATGCAGACAGCCAAAGGTCTCCACGTCAGAGCCTTTTTGTGCGCAGTGCTGCACCTACAGCAATCTCATCATCGCCCTGATCCCGCCAGACCTTAACCAGGTCCTTAATTTTATGCACTGGCCTTGTGGAACTACTAACAGCATCCGGTTAAGTGTGTGCAGACAGCCAGACAGGCTGGAGGCTGAATTAAGGCATGGAAATGAAGGGCTGGAGGGCGACAGGACTGCTGAAACATCACAGAGAGAACCAAAGGCAAAGCCAGGTCACCTTGGGCTCACAGCTGCCCAGCCCAGCTCTGCTGCAGTACAGCTTGTGCTTTTGAGGGGCATTGCAAGTATCTAACTTGGGCTTAATGGGAGAAAAAAAGAGAGGGAGAAGGAAGAAAAAGAACAGGAGTGAAATGAGCATAAAAGTCTCATGGGCATCATTTAATTGGAGTTGCCTGAAACCTTGAAAAAATATTTGCTGAACAGTTTATTTGACCTTTATGTGTCAAATACTTTACAAAAAAGCTCTCAGCGAGTGGTTTTCTGCCAGTTAGGCAGCTGGGTGAATACTATCCAAAACTGCTCTGCTGGAGGATGGCTTCTCTCCAACCAGCCTGAATTTAAATACAAACCCCAATGAAAAGGATTCCCAAAAAAAAAAAAAAAAAGAAGAAAAAGTGAAAAAAAAAAGGATGGAAGAAAAAAGAAATCAAAAGCTCATTCCTCTGATCATGGCAATGGTCTTTATGAGTTGTAAGAGGACAGCTTCCTCAACAACACCAGCCCCACCTCCACACACCTGGTTTTGACAACAGTAATTACATTCCTGGGAATAGAGAGAAGGTAATTAATAGCCTTTTGTGGTTTTACTATTTTAATGCAGTCTTTTCATTTCTCAGTAACTCTACGGTAACATGCTGTGGGCTGTTAGACCTCGTTAAATTAAACAAAATACACTCTCTTTAAAAATGCTATTCTTTAGCTGCCAGCTATTCAAAACTGAATTGGAACTACCTGCATTATAATAGGAGCTCTAAGATCTTTCTGACGTTGAAATCCAATCCCTCCTGATCTCTCCTTGTGCTGTCTTAGCCTAAAAGGCACTGGGTGCCCTTGATAAAGTTTCCTATTTTGTGATAGTGCCCCCAGATGTAATGAGACAGAACAATAGATACAAAGGGAGATCAGCAGAAAATGACAACAAAAGGGAGATACAATGCAAGCTTCAGAGATAAGGGAAAAGTACTGATCTTATAAAGGACACATAGGTGTATGGAAAGAAATTCTCACACTCTTTAATTGTGAATAAGCCTTATCATGAATTGGGTTTGGCACAGCTCCCTCGACTACGCCAGCTTGGGCTGAACTCTGTCAAAGTTTCTTACCATGTGCGGAAGGCGGATATTGGCAAGACTTTGGATGAGAGCCTGGCTCAACCCTGAGAGCTCCAGGAACAGGGCTTCATTTTGCTCCTCGATGATTTTGTTTTCCTCCTCAATGTTCTTCAGGTTCTTCTCCATGGTGGAGATCTGCAGAGCAAGGAGCACGGCAGGGTTACCAACCCTCACCAGTGGCACCCACCGACACCCTGCACCCCCGGGCTTGAATGCATGGCCAAGGACACCAACCTGGGACTGGAGTTTCACCATGGCTGCTTCCATCTCCGAGTTGGACTCGTTCAGCTCACTGATCTCCTTGTTCAGCTGCTTGATCTCCTCATCGTTCTCCAGAACTGCAGGAGGGAAGGTCACGAGCAGTCAGCAAATGCTCTTGGGAAAAGCAAAAGTGTTGGGTTTTCTGCTGAGCCCATGCTGCCGCACCGTCCTCACCTTGGCTTTTACAGTCTCTAAACAGGACGTACCTCTCACCTGCCTTTTTCTTTCTATTTTATTTATGATTAACATCTTTATCATCACAGTTCAATGATACTTGAACAGTTCAATATGTAAATGCAAAAGCAAAGGACAGCAGAGCAGTTAGAGTCCAACACATCCCCACACTCGGGCAAGGTTGATTGTCCTGAACAATCAGGTCACTCTCTCCAATCCTGAGTTTGGAATGATGCCATGTGAAAAACTAATGCATGTCTTGATGAGAAATTACAAGGTCCATAAAATAAAGCAATATTTCTAGAAGAGTGCAGGTATTTATAGGTTCCAAACTATCTAAGTATTCAAGTTCAATGCTTGAACCTTGTCAAATACCACAGAAAGCTCAGTAATAGCACTGGAAATGCAAAGTGCCATCGCTAACAAAATTCTAGATCCAGAAATATCTCAGTATTAAAAGCCCTGAATAGGTGAAAATTGCTGAATGACTGCAAGGGATTTGTAAAAATGCCAGTGAATATATGAAGAAAAAAAAAAAAATCTGAATTTCAGCATTACTTCTTTTGCCTTCTTTATTGTTGCTCCCTTAAAATGTGTGACTCAAGGAGTGGGACTGTTACCCTGCCACCACAAACACCCAGAAAACACAAGGAATGGGGGTTCAAAGTACACAATGTCCTTGAAATCTGTGTCCAGATTTCAGCTGAAACCTCCCCAGTCTAAAAAGAAAAAGATCTCTGGGCTCAGTACCCTGACACACCTGCAAGGCATAGGAGTGAAAAACCTTACCATCGCTGGTCTTGAACTTTGTGTTGAGAATTTCATCCCCTGAGAGTTTTCCTTTCTTCCCAGCAAAAGTAGCTCTTGGACACCCTGACAAACTGAAAAACAAGTAAAAATGGGTTTCATAAACTCTCAGTATTTATAGGTGCTTACGTTCCCAACATAAGAGCATGTGCCATTTGGTGGAATTCAAGCTGCGAGACAGTTCTTCTAAAAGCTTTTTATGGTACAGAGGAAATTGCTTTATGAATAATGCCACAAAACTCCCCATTTATAAAGTGAGAGCAATTTTCTTTAAGCAAAGATTAAAAACACATTGCTTCCTAGAAGAGGAGGTGTGCCAGGTGGGCAGGGTGAGATGAGTCTGGTTGTCTTGGGCACCAAACCCCTACTTGTGGTGCTCAAGTTCAGTTCCAGCATGCAAACAGGGATTTAGATTAGAGGTTAGGAAGAAATTCTTCCCTGTGAGAGTGGTGAGGCCAGAGTTGCCCAGAGAAGCTGTGGCTGCCCCTGGATCCCTGGAAGTGTTCAAGGCCAGGTTGGACGGGGCTTGGAGCAACCTGGGACAGTGGAAGGTGTCCCTGCCCGTGGCAGGGTGTGGAATGAGATGATCTTTAAGGTCCCTTCCAACCCAAACCATTCTGTGATTCTGTGAATATCAAAACAACATTTTCTCCGTTCAGTAAACTTCAACCTGACTGAACCCAGCATCAAAAGCACCAGTTCTTAAGCCTGGCATGAGAAGCTGAACACTGCTCAAGCAACATCGTGGGGCAGGTAGGTTTGTCCACAGCAAAATCATCGCACTCACCCTGATTCGAACCGCGGGATTTACCTTCTGTGAGTGAGGAAGCTCCCGTTGGCGTGGCCGGAGCCGTCACAGCCTGGGGTGGGGCAGGTTGGGCCTTCGTTCTTCAAGGACTTCCAGGAAAACGAGGAGCCGTTGAGCGACCCTTCCTTCTGCCTGCGGGCTGCCAGGGGGCACCCGGAGGCGCTGCGGTGAGACGCGTATTTGCCGCTGATGTGTCCCAGCCCAACGCAGCCCGGAACCGGACACCTGGGCACAGGGAATCACCCAGAGTCACAGCACGGCCATCGGGAGGAAGGAGCAGAAGGGAGGAATAAAGGCGTAAGGGAATGCTTGATGAGCGGGAGCGATGAAGGCTGGGAGGAGAGCATTTGCATGTGGGTCTCGTCTGGAGTTTACAGGGGAGATACTTGGTTGATGGAAATAGCAGATGGGAAGTTAAGAGCTACAACTGCTCCTTCTAAAGAGCCAAAGAGAATCAAGGAGAATTCTGCAGGAGAGAAGTCTGTGAAGGTCACCTCACATTCAGCAAAAGTATGTCCCAGTGGTGTCAGAAATCAGGAATTTGGTGCCTCACTGGGGACAGAAATGGCAGGTGGGGCTGCCTGACGTGGGATCCTGGTGTACCCCAAGGCTGACACTCACACTGAACCATCACTCACGTACTGCTGGCTCTGCCTGGTGTCACTGCTGATGAACCCAGGCTCATCAACTTATCACCCTACACCAGCACAGCCAGCACAACGTGGGAGCACTGTCTGTGCCCTTGGGGACACAGCCCTCCCCAGGAGCCAGTCCCTGAGCCAGGAGCTGCCCAGGCTGTGCACAGAGCTGCAGCCCTGTTCCTGCCAGGAGGGCGTCCGCGGCGTTTCTGAGCCTGCACCCCGTCAGACAGGACAAATCACTCAGCCTGCAGCCACGGCATGGCCTCACTTGCCTCCTCCTCCTCCTCCTGGTTCACATCCTGCCTCTCTGGGGAGATCAACCCACGCTCTCCAGGGGATAAAGTGGGAATTATCATCAAGGCAGCACACAAACCCTGCCATTACCAGACTTCTGCCTCTTTATGGCCAGTTGAAATGCACAGGAGCTGTGAGGAGCCTCGTGGAAGCACCAGCACAACTTGTGCTACTGCCAAGCATGAGTGGCTCTCTAAAAGGCACCTCTTTCCCCTCCTCACCTAATGGCATTCTCCCTAAATCCAGCCATCCCACAAGCCCGGTGTATCTATTAGGGTTTCTGCTGTGGTTTGCATTTGTTTTAAAAATGCTTGTCAGTTATAAATACAGTTAGAAGTTTATTACTCAGGGGAGGTTACTCAACAACAGGGGAGGTGGAGGGAGGTAAGAAATGACAAAAATAACCCCCATGTCCTCAGTTTGGAAGCAATTAGGGACTTCGAGGCTCTCCAGCAAAAGCATTCGCGGAGCTGCTCCTGAAAATCGCAAGCTGCGTTTCACCGCAGAAATTATTGCCCTGATTGTTTACATTCCACACAAAAGGGAGATGACAGCAAAAGGGGGGGGCCCTACACCCAGCCTTTTCCCAAGATAATTTGAAAAATGCTGATCTCGATTTTAATCAGCTGCAAATGCAGCACAATTCACTTATAATATCCCTGCCAGCAGGATCCTCAGTAAATTCATAACATCATTGCTTTTATATGATCACGAGCAAATTACTGAATCCTCAGGAGGAAAAGGAGAAGGGGGAGAAGGGGGGAAGAGCAAGAGAGAAAGAGACAAACCCCAGCATTTTGTATGCAGCCGTTACGGCCCTACCATTACATATTTTACACCGTTAATTTAACTTTTATTACATTTTCATTGTTAAAAAATAAACCAGAGCCTTATTGTGCAAAACAGCTGTCTTGGACATCTTTTAAATTATTTTTTTTTACATTATTATTATTATTTAATGGGAGCACCAGTAGCATTTGATCAATTAGACACCTGTGGATGCTTCTGCTCTATGGGCTGGGCTGAAGGTTGAGGTGATCTGTTCAATCACATCTGCAGCAAATTACTTGAAGGATGAACAGCAGAAACTACAGGGACTAAATGACTTTCTCCTCGGTGACGATGTGCAAAACTCGGCCGGGTTCCAAGCAGAGCTCGGTGCAGACAGAGGAAGGATTTAGAGCCAAAGCTCCTTAACATAAACCCACGCCGGGCACACCTTGCCGTGGGTGGTGGGACAAACACTTCCACAGGCTGGGGGAAGGCACCAGCCAGGGATTGTTGTGCCACGTTGTTTTTCACATCTCAGAGGAGTTTCTGCTCCTCCTGGAGTACTGGAAGAGGGGGGGTTGCTGCTTGGGCCATGGGATGTTAGGGAATGCCTTCACATCCCGCCGCTGCAGAGCCCCTCCCAGCCCATCCCGCATTTCCTGCAGCCCTGTCCATGGTCCCACAAGGCCTGTCCAGGGGTGGATGGCATCAGCTTTCTAGGAGTCAGAAAATCCAGCTCTGGTCATGCTCCAACCCCATTTGGAGCCTGGGAGCTAAAGAATCTATGGATGTCCCTCTCCTGGTAGTGTCCAAGGCCAGACTGGATGGGTCTTTGAGAGATCTGGTCTGGTGGAAGGTGTCCCTGCCCATGGCAGGGGATTGGAATGAGGGGAGATTTAAGATCCCTTCCAACACAAAAAAATCATAGGATTTCTTGCCACTTTATCTTCCCGGTGTTTGTATCTTTAGGGTGGACTGGGAGAAACCCAGCCCCTGGTGAGGATGCTGGTGGGGACCCTCACTCTGCTGTGGGTGTCCTGCCAGCCCACCCCATGTTCCCCATAGCAAAACAGCCACATAAAAGCCCCTCGCCCCTTGCCCTGGGAAGTGATTTCTGCACAGAGAAACCACGCTGGGGAAACTGCTTGGCACATTCCTGCCCTGAGTGGGGCAGGCACGAATGAGCGAAGCCACAGCTCCCCCAGCTGCACAGGGTGCGTGGACCTGGGGAAACCAGGCAGAGGTGTGACCTCCCAGCTGCAGGCTCCAACCGTGGTGGGAGCAAAGGTACAACAGCCAGCAGCTGCACAACACCAATTTGCTGCCTGTCCTTTCCTTCCCTGTGCCACTGCTCAGTGGCACAGCATTGAAACACCACCAGCAGTTCAGTGTATTTGAGCCAAAAGAGGCTTTTTTCCTGCAGATTCTCAAGTAGGTTGCTTAATTTTTAATAAACTCTCCTAACTCCGGCTAATTATCACACGGCTCATTTAACTGGGAGGCTTTCCTTCCTGTAGACTGAGGAGGAAGAACAGAGCAGATGGCTCAAATATCATCTTTTTCTGAAAGGTCCTTCCCCCCCAGCAGGCGCATCCCAGCTTCCCACGGCCCCTGCAGGGTTCTTCCACCCCCACTGGGTCCCGCTTTGGCTCAGCCTCTGCTCCAGGCCAAAACCTGGGCACATGGAGATATCCACCTCTGCTCCTCTGCAAGGGCAAGACCTGCCCTGGGACTAAAATAAGTAGAAAAAGATCCTTTTGGGGACAGTCAGCTGAGCCAAAGGGGTTTGGACAGAAATGCCAGCGCTCATAGGCAACCAGAGACTCTTGTAAGTGGTTGATAATTTTTTCCGTGTTTCTTTTTACCCCCTTCCACCTGCACTTGCTAGGTGAGTGTACAGGCTCCAGAAAGGCTGGAGATGCTCTGAGGTTACAAAAAAAAACCAAAAAAGGGTCCTGGAGTCAGTGCTGCCTTTGATGTCCTGTAGCTGAGTAAGGAGATACAGATCCCAGACCCCACGTGCTGAGCCTGTGATGCTCGGACTTGCAAAAGTCAGGACAAATGGATTTCACAGCTCGTGAAAACTCCGGAGGTGGACTCAGCAATTTCAAATCTCTGTTCCCCACAGGGATAAACCCCCTGGGATGTTTTGAAAACTTCAGCCTGAGGGAGCAGAGACAGGTTTTTTCAGTTCACTTCAAATATTCTGCCCTGGCAAAGACTCTACAAAACACGGTTTATTCAGGGTTACCAGATCATGACCCACCTCAGTGCTGGGTAACTACTTCTGGTGAGTTCCTGGCAGTTAAGCCAGTCCATCAGCCCTTGCCTGCCCACTGCTTCCCAAAAACCTGCAATGTTTGGCTTGGCTGTGGGGTTTTACCCTCATTTACAACACTGGTGGGGTTTTTTAGGGATTATATGAAGCACAGCTAGCAGAGAAACTATGTGTGCCATACCAATCTACCTTTCACATCTGCGGGAACAAATAAGAAATAATGCACCATTACCTCCCCACCGCCCAATTTTTCCACCAAATATTGAAATTACAACACCAAAACACAGCAAAGAGCTCTGGCAGAGGATGCTCAAAGCAGCACGAGCGAGGAGGGATGTGGGGTGGGTGCTGACCCCCCACGTAAATCTGTGTGAGGCAAAGAGGATGGAGTGACAAGCTCTGCTCAGGAGTTATTTCCAGACTTACTTCATCAGCTCTGGGTCTTCTTTATCATCCTTTGTCGGGGTGATCTTGATCCCACTTTTCTTGGCACGAGGGCAGCCTGACAGACTGTGGTTAAAAAGAGAAGAAAAGCCTGTCTCACTGGCAGAATCTCTGCATTTGCTATTCCCCCGCTTCAGTCATCTTTCCCTTGAATTTGGCACAGTGTTTTTGATCTCTCTCGTTTTGCAGCTTCACATCACGAGGAGAAGTCAGAAGGAAAAAAAATAGTAAAAAATTGAGGGAGATGGACAGTAATTAATGGTGTCTAGATAAGAAAATATCTGCTAACAGCCTGAAATGTTTAATGGAATTGTTGAAACAGAAGGCTCAGATCTCTGCTATTAATGTTCTAAAGTGATAATAGAAGTCATAAATAGGTAGCAATATTAACAGGAACATTGCATCAGCTAAAATCTGACCCTTTGTCTTTTGTTCTGTTGAAAGGAGCTTCTAATCAGATGCTGGAAACATCAGAAAAAAAAAAAAAGAAGTCAGATTAAAAAGATGAAAATAGGCTTCAGTTGTCAGTAACATTAATGTTTTATTCAGAACTTTACAACTCTGCCCACTGCAGGGGAAAAGAAAAAAAAAAAAAAAAAGAAAGCAACGCAGAAAGAGGCTAGAGAGAAAATAATTTAAGAGAGATCTTACCTTCTATGCGATGCATAATTTCCTGTTATGTGACCAGAGCCATCACAACCAGGAGTAGGGCACCTGCGGAGGCAAGGGAGGCTTGGATTAGCCTGGGGACGTGACAGGGGATCGACACTCCGTGACAGCTCTCCTCAAAGAGAAATCTGGGCCCTGTCAGCACAGGAGCAGGTTTTTCCTTCCTGCCCCTTCCCCTCTGTAAGGACCAGGTCTGGGCTGTAATATCCGTGGTACTGAAGTCAGTGCATCACTGGGTGATGTGACACCGGAGAGGAGCATCTGTGGGATGTTGGGAGCACAGGGAGCGGCTGCTCTCCCATGGAGGGACACGGGTCCCAGCCTCTGTCACCTCCCTCGCTGAGGGGACAGCTCAGGAGCTGGTAAGGAGCTGAAAAACCCCTCCAGAGCAAAGTTTGTCATCTTGAGGAAGCCATAAGGAGACAGAAGGTGCCATCCAGGGCCAGCAGGATGGACCCAAGAAGAGACAAGAAACCAGAAAAACAGCCTACAGCTCTGGACAGTGGGGCCACCATGGCCACCACCAACAGAAGGTTTTGGCTCAGGTCTGGGTGGCTTGGGGAGAATAATGTCAGCGAGGGCAAACGGGCAGCCCACGGCAGGAGAGTCCTGAGAGTGCAGAACTGGGAGATGCTCCTGATGGAAAATGGTGAAGGGACAAGAGGGGAAATGTTAGGTTAGCCCTGGGTTCGCTCCTTCCACAACGCCATGGGCAGGGGACAGGGGGTCAGCAGGGGCCAGCACAGGGGGGGCTCGGTCTGGGGATCACCGGGTCACAACGCGCGGTGCAGCCGCGGATTTTGGTGCAGTCTGCCCCGCAGTCCTCGGCCACCGCGTTACCAAGTGACCTCTGACGGTGCATCCGTGGCCGTGAGTGCCCAGGTGAGCATCCAGCGCTCTCCAGCAAAGGCTCGAGATCGCTTCTGTGATCACCCAAAGCTGCACAAAGGCTGGCGGGGGCTGCGAGCCCACCCAGAGGCGCGGAGATAATGGCCCGAGTTAAGCGCCACATCATTAAGGGCTCAGAGCGAGAACGGCGAGGGGATGTAAAGTACCGCAGCACAAAGATCTGTTCCCGATGCTGTAGGTGACGCGGCGGACATAAAAGTTGTCATGGGGACAAGGAAGAGAGGCGAGGAGTGTTTGCAGAGGATGTGCGCGCCAGCCTGCCAATTAGCCAGGGCTTTTTGAGTCAAGTGATTAGGGCCGGGGGAGGGGG